>CM037877.1:48470183-48732683 GCA_021292165.1 Shinisaurus crocodilurus
GGGAGGGGGGATCAGGAGGGGGTTAAAAGCCCTCTGGAATTCCATTGCCCCTCCACGAAAAATCTCCCCCAAATTGGAGAGTGGGGGATAAAGAGAAGAAGAAGGGAGGAAGGAAGAAAAGAAGGAAGGAAGGAGGGCAGGCGGGGGGGGGGCAGGGCAGAGGGAAAGAAGCAGAAACGAATCGGCAGCGGTAGCAGCTAAGAGGCGGCGGCGGCAGTAGGAGCAGAGAGGCAGAAGAGCCCCGATCCCTCGCCTCTGCCCCCGCAAGCCAGGCAGACGCCCTTCTTCTCCCCCACCCCACCCCCTCCCCACCCTACCCCGACCCCCTCCTCTCCCAGCCTCTTCCCCGGCAGCCCCCCCCTTTTTTTCCTCCGTGGGCCCGAGATATGGCAATGGTAGTTAGCAGCTGGCGAGATGCGCAAGAGGACGTGGCCGGGGGCGGCCCCACCGGAGCAGCTCAGCCGGGCCGGGATCCGCAGCAAGGGGCCTCGGCGGCCCCCCACACGCCGCAGACGCCGAGCCAGCCGGGCGCCCCGTCCACGCCGGGCGACAAGGGCCAGCAGCAGCAGGGATCGGGCCAGCAGCAGCAGCAGCACATCGAGTGCGTGGTTTGCGGCGACAAATCCAGCGGCAAGCACTACGGGCAATTCACCTGCGAGGGCTGCAAAAGTTTCTTCAAGCGGAGCGTCCGCAGGAACTTAACGTACACTTGCCGGGCCAACCGGAACTGTCCCATCGACCAGCACCACCGCAACCAGTGCCAGTACTGCCGCCTCAAGAAGTGCCTCAAAGTGGGCATGAGGCGGGAAGGTGAATATTATTTCTTCCCTAATTCTACTCCAGCTTGTGTGTGTGTTGAGAGCTGATCGGGAGGGGGGGAGAATCCTGGCGCCCTCGCCCCCTCCCCTCCGAGCCCCCCACCTTCTCAGCCTCCACCACACACTTGCCGCTTGCCTTCCTCAGAGAGTTGATGATGGTGGTGGTGATGATGATGCCACCACTAAATACATATTGAATCTTCCAGCCCCATTCTATATCTTGGTCCGGGTGTCTCCCTCTTTTGTTGGCTCGGAGTTGGGAAAGAATGGGTGGGGAGAGAGATCAGACAGACCACTTTTTTCAGGGTTGGGCTCCCATTCCTCTATTATTATTATTATTATTATTATTATTATTATTATTATTATTATTATTATTCCCATTAAAAGAAAGGGGAGAAAGGTGGCGCGAATAACACTTGACATTAGATCCATTTCCAGCAGCCTCCTCCCCCCCCCTTACTCTGAAAGCTGAAAGAGACGTCTGTAAGTAGAATATATATATATATATATATATATATAGGAAGGTGTCTGTGTAAATTATGCTGCTTGTATCGCCGCTTTCTTGCACCTTCCCGATCTGCCCAGGCGACCCCCTCGCAAGATCCGGCCTTGTTTTGGCTCCCTCGTGCTTTCCAAGGAAAGTTTGTGAGCGATCAGTGCTTTTATAGTTCTGTCGTTTTCCACCACCGCCACCTTTCGCATGCTGCTCATTTTATTTCGCCATCAAACTCCATCGTCTCTTTAAATATTGCATCCCAATTGCAATCTCCGGCACAATTACTTATTATTATTATTATTATTATTATTTATTTTTAAATGGCATCATAAGACATAGCTTGCCTCCGAAATGTGATGCCCACCATTTGCAAACAAAACGAACACGTCCGGTGTTATAATGTCAAGGCTCTTTCTCGGGCCCCCCCGCCCCCCACACCTCTAAAATAAGAGTGTTTTTATTATTATTTTTAATGTTTCCTTGTAATCTGTTTTTATTTTCCTGTGGCAAGATTGACTGCAGTGGTGTATGTGGTCTTTATCCCCCCCCGCCCCCACCTCCAGTCTATTTAGCACTTTGATGGTTAAAAGTCAGCTTCGTGACTCTGGTTAAAGACGTCCTGAGAGTCAAATGAGCCAAACAGCCGATTTTGTGCAGTGGATATGTTTTGTTTTGTTTTGTTTTGTTTTAATTTAAATATTCCTTCCCTTGTGCCACAAAGAAAGAATGGATTTATTTTTTTAAAAAACAAAACAAAAAATAAAACACAAACACAAAAACTGGCCCGACGACTTCATTTGTAGCTTCAGAGAGTTGTTGGCAAGGGTAGGGGTGTCTCGGAGAAATACAGTGTATACAGAGAGGGAAATAAACAGAGAGGGATGTGCAGCAAATAATCGTCCCACCGACTTTGAACTGTGTTTGCATTTAATTGAAACACGCAACTGCCAGGTTTGGAAGTATAATTTGCAGGGGGAGGGGGGCATTCTGACACCTCGATGGGAATATTAGGTGTGGGGGGGGGGAGGTTCTTCATCAAAAGTATGATTAGCAACAGGAAACACTGGAGAAAATATACCTTCCTGTGAAATAGAAAATATTAATTTTCTGTGCCTTGGAAAGAACTCTCAGTGGCCTTGTCTTTGCCTTGTTACCTTTGTTTACATGTCATGAGTTTGAAATTCTGGCCCTGAAGAAGTACACACACACACACACACACTGCTCAGCTTTGGGAACTTCAAGCATGCTTACGTTTGGGGTGCTTAATGAATCTACTGTGTGCGGCGATGTGTGTGGTTGTACATCGCAAACGTGTGCCTTCTCTGGGCAAAGCAGCGGCCAGACTTTTTGCATCTGCAACTGCACAGGCCGGGACTTAATATTATCCTTCCCTCCTTGCCACTCATGTTTGGCTTTTGTAAGTCCAAATTTTATTTTAACCCCTACTTGAAAAACGACGTTGAGAACAACAAAACCTCTTCCCCACCCCCCACATCCTTTTGAACAGGGAGACTTTATTCTATATATATATATATATATATATATATATGAAGTTGGACTGGGATCTGGTCGTTTAGGCAGAAGTAGCATGGGAGGCCAGGCAGGGTTCTCCGCGACCCCACCCCCCCCACCCCTCCAAATACTGTTGTTAGCCTATTTGCTAAGTGGGACTCCGGACTGGTAAATAAAGCAGAGGCTTTGCTGGATGGCCTTTCGGAATTCCAGCAACTTTGGAGACTGGCTGGCTTGGCTGAGGGGGTGAGGAGGATGGCTGCTTGGCTCTCTGGGAAGGCTTGCTGGCAGCAACTTAGAGGTGGGCCGGCCCAGACTTCTTGTAGCTCAGGCTAGGGCTGCTTTGGATTATTACTACTACTATTACTATTAGTATTACTATTATTTCGCGAGGGGGAGGGCAGTCTTTCAGAGGGTATCACTGTGCCCATTTGCACAACAATGCTCGTCTGGGGGGCTTGCATTGTGCGCTCTGCCACCTCCCTCCCCACTCGGATGTGTGTGCCTGTGTGTGTTGGGGCGAGAGAGAGAGAGCCAGAGAGAGAGAGCGCCTGTCTGTGTGTGTCTGCGTGTGTGTTGCTGCGGGAAGCAGGCTTTGCATCGTGCGCGGCTGGCGGGCTGGGTTTTGCCAAGGCTGCTGGATGCACATTTCCTCTCCTTTTCTCTCTCTCTCCCTCTTTTCGTCAGCGGTTCAGCGAGGAAGGATGCCTCCGAGCCAGCCGAACCCGGGCCAGTACGCGCTGACCAACGGCGACCCGCTGAACGGGCACTGCTACCTGTCCGGCTACATCTCGCTGCTGCTGCGGGCCGAGCCTTACCCGA
Organism: Shinisaurus crocodilurus; assembly: GCA_021292165.1. Taxonomy (NCBI): domain Eukaryota; kingdom Metazoa; phylum Chordata; class Lepidosauria; order Squamata; family Shinisauridae; genus Shinisaurus; species Shinisaurus crocodilurus. Next base: position 48,473,832 of record CM037877.1, read on the forward strand.
CGTCGCGCTACGGCAGCCAGTGCATGCAGCCCAACAACATCATGGGCATCGAGAACATCTGCGAGCTGGCGGCGCGGTTGCTCTTCAGCGCCGTCGAGTGGGCCCGGAACATCCCCTTCTTCCCGGACCTGCAGATCACCGACCAGGTGGCCCTGCTGCGCCTCACCTGGAGCGAGCTCTTCGTCCTCAACGCGGCCCAGTGCTCCATGCCGCTGCACGTGGCCCCGCTCTTGGCTGCCGCCGGCCTCCATGCCTCGCCCATGTCCGCGGACCGCGTGGTGGCCTTCATGGACCACATCCGCATCTTCCAGGAGCAGGTGGAGAAGCTCAAGGCCCTGCACGTCGACTCGGCTGAGTACAGCTGCCTCAAAGCCATCGTCCTCTTCACGTCAGGTCAGTCGAGTCCGGGGGTGAGGGGGGGCGGAGGGCGCGGGGGTGGGCAACAGCAGCTAGAGTGACAGCAGCAGAGTCAGAGCATCCAAGACGCCCCCAGCGATCTTCCCCAACCGCTCAGCCTCATCTGTCTGGGCCACCCCAGAACAGGTCCCGTGCTCTCCCAGTCCTGGGTCCAAAGCTGCGATCCTCCTAACGCGCTTCATCCAAATTCATCTGGCATTGAGAAACTGGACCCCTTCCCTCACCGCAGAGTTGTAGATCTTCACAGACCGTTGCCTTTTCTGAGCAGAAGGGCCGGGTGAGAGAAGCATCCCTTGTGTAAATCGCGTTAGGCTGGCAGGCGGATGTGGTTGGTAGCTTCCTGTAGGCCGCGGGTGAAATTGACAAACCTAAGGTGATGCGTTGTATCAAATGTATGAGATTTCCTCTGGCTTCAGGTGTGGGGGGGGGGGGATGGAAAGCTAAATATCCCACACACCTTTCCCTCTTAGCTGTGGTGTGAGAGGGGGAGGGGGAGGAAGGAGGGAGAAGGAGGTTTACGTTTAAGGCCTTGCTGAAAGGGCTTCTCGCTCGCCAGAGCTTGTTCAAATACGGAAGGGAGAAGCACAAATAAATCATAAATAATACTGCTTTATTGCTGCCTGATTCTCCCCTTATCGGAAACCACTCATATTTGCAGTTGCTGTGGTTAGTGAGCCTCATAAAAATGGATTCAGGTGCCAAAAAGGGGGACTCATTTCTCCTTTTAAAAGAAGAAGAAAAAGAAGAGGGAAAGCAAACCCAGCCTCAAGGCTGCATGTACCTACCTGCAGCTACATTTCTCTTTCATTCTTTTTTCCTTTTTAAAACAAACAAACAAACAAGGCAAAACCATGCAAATATTGGGAAATGTAACAGATTGCCTGAAAAAATAGCAAATTAAGGATAGGCGGGGTAACGGGCATGTTAGCAATTTTGCTTATGATAGATGGTTCAAATTAACTTTGCAGGAGAGTGCATTAACGTCGCCCTTGAAGTGCTCTGGTTGGAGCCTATAAGAATACAAGACATCCTTTATTATTGTAACCTGCGCGGGGGAAATATATAAACATCAAAGCGCATGAAATTAGAAACAAAGATAAGGAGACCTGGCGGTGGCATTTAGGGCAGGGTGTGTGTGCGTGTGCGTTAATCTAGCACCTTTAAAAAAAACTTTTTTTTGTATTTAAAAAAAAAGAAAAAAAGATCCCTTCAGGATCCTAATCCCATGCCATTAAATCCCCCCCCCCAAAAAAAGTGGGCGCAAGCCATATGCAAGGCTTTCGGGAACAAAGCTGGCCAGGCTTGCTGAGGAGGGTCTGGCTGGGAGGAGGAATCCATCAATATTTGTTGCCTTTCATGCATGAGGAATAGTATTTACATTGTAGTCAAATGACTCTTAAATTTGCACAATATTGTAATGTAGCAAATGTAGTATTAATATCGATTTGAACATCGGATAATTTATTTAGACAGGGGCATCTCATCGGTATGCGTGGTGCTCAGAGACGTGGACTGCGACTGCCCCCCCTTGTTCCTCTGGCTGCAAATGCAGGCCCGGTGTGAGGGTGGTGGAAAGAGCAGGGCTCTTTCTTTGCAGAGGATCAAGTGCAGATCTTAAAACAAACGGGGGAGATTTACGGAACAGTCACCGAGACATTTGGGTGCGTTTTATCTTCAGGCTCCTTTCCTAACGGAAACATGTTTTTTTCAGAACTGACAAAAAGAGACCCTGGTGGCATTTTTCAGGGTGATTTAACTGGAGGGTCCCCCTGAAGACTCGCATGCTTTTTGTTAACCCATTTATTCATTTGGGGAGGGTGAGTGGGGGGCGGTGAGATCTAAACTGATCAATGGGTGGGAATAGCTAGGCTGGTTTGAAAATACAGCTTTTAGGCCAAAGTATTAAAAGAAAGAGGGCGGACTGCTTTATTGGCTTCACCGCCAAAGACCCCTGGCTAAGAGGTCTGCCCCCCCCCCCAAGAGACAGTTTTCTTTCCATTTCTTCACATCCTGCCCCCAGCCCTAGCTGGGTGACTTTACCAAACAGTTCTCTATATCTTTATGTATTTGTGCATGTCCTTCCATTTAAATGCACATAATGCAGCTTGCTTTTTTTTTTTTAATTTGGCCAAGGCTCTGCAACTGAGGAATCCCCAGATAAACAGAAATAACACTTTCCAGAATTTGGGTGGTTGGGTGGAGTGGGTGGGATAGCCACAAACATATAGAAATAAAATTGCCACTGTAACTATGCCATTTCTTCCCCCCCCCTTTTTTTCTTTTCTCCCTTAACACACACCCCCTTGCAAATTCCATATACACCCATTTCCACTTGGGCCTAATCTTGTTTTGATTGCTAGCCAGAAGGTAATTTATGGCAAATCTTTCACCAAGTCATTCAACTTTTTAAACAAACTTTGATTGATGGAAAAGACATTTTTAGCCACCTGGTCCCAGAGGTTTTAACTCAACAATCTGATCCTAAATGCAAAATGAGTCTTCTTGCTTCCAAATCGGTGGTGTTTAAGATGAGGGATCAGTATTTAAACTGGCTTGGAAGTTATTCTCCCACACCCACCCACCCACCCATACACACACACACACACACACACACACACCAATCTCCCAATTTAGACTCCAGATATTATTTTGCATCCACAAATGTTTGGAGCCTTGAACAGTGACCTGAAAATAGCCCTGGGTTGTTTATTTGTTTTTTGTTTTTACACATATATGCAAACTCCATTAAAGATTGCCCTTCTACTTCTCTTTCCCCCCCCCCCCCCCACAACTTTGATATATAAAATCTCCCAGGAAGGATCAGGTTAGATAAGATCAGTTCAATAAATCTTTCTCCTGAACCATAAGAATTTTGATTTCTCGTTATATGGAAGCTGATTACATCTATATTTTTCTGAGCACTAAACTCTCCTGGATGCGTTACATGAAATATACTCCCCGTAGTACAAAGGCCCAGGTTGGCCTGTGCTGCTGAACAGTAATGATTATTTATTTACATCATTTCTTTGCCATAGACTGGAGGAAGAAATATTGAGAAATAATGACTGCAGGAAGAAATATGGCCATCTTAAAAAGTGGGACACGCACAATTTCCACCTACACCCCTCCCTTCTCCCATCCTTCTTCACACACACCCCCACTCCTTGCTGAGATGTAATTCACAGAAGGTGAATATGCATTGCTTTCCTTCTTTGGTCTATTTCATCTCAACTCAATCAGCTAATCGATCAGATAGCATAGATTGTTTAATTAATTTCTCAGATCCTCTGGTTCCGCGACGGAGCTTGAAAGCATCCCCCGTCCGTGGGTAGACACGTTTGCTTGGAAAGAACAAAATTAGGTCCCACTCAACTGAATCGTGTTTAGTGTAAGGGGTGCCAAATTATCCGTTGGAAATAGGAAGTGGGTGGGAGGGCTTCCTGCCCATGCCCTTTCACAGGGTCCCAGTAATGGTCTTGCACTGGAGAAAGAAGATAGGATAAATATTTCACCAGCCAAGGGAAAGGGATGGGGTCTCCCAAGACATGTACTGAGGAGACAATCGGGCTCTTTAATCCTGCCTTGTCTGGACGTTGTGTGGAAGCCCCCCCCCCCCCGGCATAAATGGGCGATTAGTACATGGCAAATGGCAAGCTAGAAGTTAGATGGAGAAGCGGAGGGTGATCTTTGACGACTACCAGCTAAGGAGGCGAGTGACTCTCCGCTCTTGACCTCAAACAAGGCCAAGGCCTCCTCTGGGTGTGCCTGCCTGGTGCAGCCTGTCTCTCCCCACCCACCTCTTCTTCTTTTTGGCCACCTCTTCTTCTTTTTGGATGTTGCAAATGATCGCCGCATTTAAGGCAACAGTATGGATTAGCACAACCGTCGGGTGTGGGTAATTGTACATCTAAGCGCTCCTCAGTCTGTAGCTAGGGTCACGGGGGTCTTTTCCTCAGAAGCGGCTGAATTATAGCTTGGCTAATTTCTGTTTTCGCTTGAGGCCAGAAGCCTGGACACGAAGGTGTTTGGCAATCTTTTTAAAGCCAGCTCTGGGAAACTGAAAGATCCCTCAATCTCAAAACCAAAATTAAACCAACACCCAACACCCACACACACACAAAGATTATTATTGTTGTTGTTGTTTGTTTGTTTGTTTGAATAAAAGTGCAGCATCTTTCCCACGGTCATCATTTTACATTCGCGATTTTGTAACGTCCTTTTGGGGGCCATTATCCTGCGATTAATTCATATACGGATCTATACATTAGCAAAGGCTGCCTTTGATCTGCGCTAAAGCGTCCCCCTCACTGACTGCCGGCTTGTGATCTTGGTGTTTTGAAATATTTATTATTCATATCAGAAAACAGGTCGTGTATTTGAACGAGGGAGACGACAAGGGCTCTACATTTCCCTGCCCTGCGGTTTCTTGAGCTCGGATAATCCACCACCTAGGTGTGTGGCTTCCTCTTTCCTCCCCCCGCAAAAAATAATAATAATACTACATGGATTTAAAAAAAAAAATGGGCGGGGGGAGGGGGGAGGAAGGAAGGAAGGAAGGAAGGAAGGAAAGATAATCCCTAAACCCTTTTTTACTACCTGAAAGGAAGGAAGAGAAAGCGAGCAAGTAAGCCATAGTGTAATTTTGGGGGTGCTTGCTCTTATTACGCCGTGTCCTGGCTGTGCTGCGGGGCGTCAGGCGTGCACTTCCCAGTCAGCCTAGAACTGGGCACCTCTACGGCGGCCTCCTTTTTCTCAGCTACATGTAGCCCCACCAGCTCAGGCAGTGCAGCCGGCGCAGCTTTGTGCGTGCGTGCGAGCGAGCGAGCGAGCGAGCGAGAGCAGCTGCAGATGCCTGCTTAGCACAGGCTTGGGAGGAGGTGGAGGGCGTGGGGGGGGGGGAGAAGAGAAACTGAGCCATCTTCCTGGCAATGATTATACAGCTTTACAGAGATGTGACCAATTTTCAATTACTCGATCTCCGAGATCCCGAGACAAAGCAGGGCCTCCCCCCGCCCTTCTCTCTCTCTCTCTCTCTCTCTCTCTCTCTCTCTCTCTCTCTCGGAAATGGAAACGGCAGCCTTTCGTGCGAGCGACTGCAAATCCTCGCCTGGCTCGGAGCTCATTTCTGCACGCGCTTGCTTGGCCCCATTTCTTCCACCCCGAAGCCTTTTCCTTTAGCTGATGATGCGCGTGGGGTTGGGGGGAGGGAGGACTGGCGAGAGGGGAGGAGAAGGGAAAGCCTCCCCCACCCAGGCTGGTTGTGTCTGTCCGTCTGTCTCTCTTGCGGAGAGTGTGTGTGTTTTCTTGGGGCGGGGGGGGGGGGGGAGAGCGAAATGGTGCGTGTGTCCATGGATTAATAACAATAGGATGAAGCTCGAGAAAGCAATCCAAGCTCCCCTTCTTGGCGGCTGGGGCCAGGTTGCTGGCTGGCTGGCTGGGGAAAGATGGCTCCGGCTTCCCTCCCGGCTGCCTTTCGCGTCTTCCATTATTTATTCGCAAGGTGAAGGAAGCAACACAAAGAGAGGGGGGGAGGGGAGGGGAGGGGAGGGGCGGGCGGGAGGGGGCGTCTGGGGTCGCGGCTGTTCCTGTCTGATTGCTGCTGATGCTGCGCGGGGGGGGGAGTGGAGTGGAGGGGGGGTGGAAGAGATCCGTGGCTGGCTTGGCGCCGTGGCCACCACTCGCTAACCGTGTTGCCCCTCTTGCCTTTCTCCCTCCCCCCCCCCCCCGCCGCCGCCGCCGCCGCCACCGCCCGTGGCTGGCCAGATGCCTGTGGCCTGTCGGACGCGGCGCACATCGAAAGCCTGCAGGAGAAATCGCAGTGCGCCCTGGAGGAATACGTGCGGAGCCAGTACCCCAACCAGCCCAGCCGCTTCGGCAAACTGCTCCTCCGGCTGCCTTCGCTGCGCACCGTCTCGTCGTCGGTCATCGAACAGCTCTTCTTCGTCCGCTTGGTAGGTAAAACCCCCATCGAGACGCTCATCCGAGACATGCTGCTCTCCGGCAGCAGCTTCAACTGGCCCTACATGTCCATCCAGTGTTCCTAGAGCAGCGCGTGGCCTCCCCCGCTTAGAGACCCAGAGGAAGTCCTCCGGCGCGATAGACCGGCCCAGTCACCTCGGGGGCGCACACAGCCGGGTGGGGGGGCCGAGGAGAAAGAGGGGGGGTGGAAAAGAGAGCGAGCGAGCCAGCGAGCGAGAAGTATAATCAGAAACCGCAGTCACTGAACGAAGGACTCGCTTAGGATGAGACCCTGGCTGAGAGGCGATGGAGAAATGGACACCTCGTGTTTGTGGAACAAACAAAAACATTGAGATGGGAAACTTTTTTTTTTTAAAGGGGGACCGAAGGGATTTTAATATAAGCCCCCTCAAAAAGACGACTAGAATGGATTTTCCTGGATTTATGAACTGAGGTGGATATCGTCTGTACAGCAAACAAACACACAGTTTAAAACAAAACAAAACAAGCGAACAAAGCTGAAGCCGAATTGACTGATGCAGGGGGGGATGGGAAGGGGACCCACAAGCAAACACTTACCACGAACATTGTTCTTCATTTTGTAAGATAATTAGTCTTTATTTTCACTTTTTTTTTTGGTAAAATTTAAACATCGTATGCGCATAAAGGAGAGGGGGGAAAACACATGAAACAAACAAGAATTAGGGGAGGGGGAAATAACATTTTCCAAATAATTATTAAAAAAAACAAGGAATTGTTCTGTGTGTATGTATCTATATCTGTTTTGTATTTTTTTCTGGTTCCAAACCAGGCTTCCTGTGATTCTATACTAATAATTTTTGATATAACCCTTTGCTTCTTATAATGAGTGCGATATATGTTGTCGAAGCTGTTCTTCAAGAATTAAAATTGAAGTGAGAATTTAAACAAAAATAAAAGAATTTAGCACAAAAAAAAAGGCAACCCAACAACCACATCAACAACAAAATCCCAAGCCAATCCTTGAGTTTTTGTTCCTTGAAGCAGACCTCCTGTTTGGGTTTGCGGGGGGGGGGGTCATTCCCACACACACACACACACACATACACACGCACACACCAAGTCTTTGAAAATATATTCCCACCCCTTGAGACTCTGGAAAGTAGCTACAAACAACTAAATGCATTGGCCACGTTGCTGGTAAGGTGTACACATCTCTGGCCATGCCCAAACTGAGAGGTTTTATATAGGTCCGGTGATTGAAGCTGACACAATGGAAAGTGCTGAAGGAATCGCCCTAGCCTGAAGGGTTTCAGTCCTTCTGTGCACATAATCCGGGATACAAATGGGGAAAAAAAGTTTCCACTACCTTGGAGCACTCTCTCTCTCTTTCTTTTTCTTTTTCAGGTCAGGAAAATGGTCTTATTTCTCTCCCCCCCCACGCCGCCCACTTTATATAGATACCAAGACACTGTGTCGAGGTATCAGTGTCAGGCATGGAAGATTTACTCCTGGTGTACTTCTTTGTACAGGGTTGGTGATTTTACCCTGGTTCTTCTATCCTCCCACTCCCAAAGCCATGTGACATATTGTTGCTGTGTGGTTAAGAGAAGTAGGGGGTATTTTATCAAAATCAATGCTTCCCTTTCCCTATGTGCTCCGAAGAGAAATCAAGGGACCTTAGAGGTGTGGTAGTTGCGCATGGTTTGAAACGAGAGAGATACATACATATATGTCTGGTCGTGTGTATGGGGCCCAAGGACACCCGCGTGCCTCTGTTCCTGCGGGCACATAGACAGACGCCTCTCCTTGAATCCTAATGCTGAGTCTCCTCCAAAAGCCCCGCAGCCCCACCCCACCCCTCTCTGGCAATGTACCACTCCTTCTCAGAGTGGAGCCCCTTTTGAAGGTAAAGACTTTCCCAGTGCTTGAAGCTGGTGGCTGCAGATCTCTGTAACAGCTTTCAGTGCATTAATGTTTTATAGGATCTGAGACGGAGCTGTAAGAACACACACTGCCAAGGGAGCTCTTTCTTAACGTATTAATAAAGCCGGATCTTTAAAAATAACATCCGTGTGTGTCCCCCACCCCCATCCTTTTCTCCCATTCTCCACTCGCTGGCTCGCCCTCCAGACACAACCAGGATTTTCAACTGGAGGAGTCACTGGCAATGGTTTTTTCTGCTAATTTGCTGTCTTCACTCTACAGTTATTTGGGGGGGGGGGTATTTATTTATTTTTGCATTAACAAAAGCCTTTAATCCAATCTGCTTGGGTTTGTTTTTTTTAATATTCTAGACGCAGAAGATCCGAGGAGAGACATAGTGAAAGTGCACCACGTTTCTTTATGGTGGGCACTTACAGCTGCATAATCACCAATGCCAGTAGCTAGAGTCTATATGGACTAGTCAGTTGCAATAGGCAGGCTGGAAAATGTGCACTTTGGCCCTTATTCACTAGGACGTTCTTTGCAGGATCTGGCTTTGGCGGAACTGCCAAGGCCTGGCGAGCCTCTGGTTTTTCAGTGGGGGAGGGCATCTCAGATAGTCCTATAGGTCCTGTTAGGATGAAGATCCTTGAGAAAACTAAGCCAAAATGTGTTCTTTTCCGATCAGAAGTCAAAGTATCCATTGTGAGGTTATCCTCCCGGTGAAGCCAGAATAACATTTCGTGTAAATCATCTGCTTCTGCTTTGTGAGCCTCCCACGAGCACCCATTCATTTTCAACTTCACTTGATGAAGGACAGTAATACGAATTGGTACTGTACTTCTAAAATGCAGGTGGGGAACTTTCCACGTCTAGATGAGGTATAGGAAAGGGCACTGATTTTCCAGGTTATGAGAAGTGCTGCAAAGCTTCTGTTGCTGTCTGGCCAGTTTGCTTTAGGAAGGGGATTGAGATGATGCTGGCCTTGCCAACAGTTCAGCAGAATCTCAAACCCTTAGGCCTCAAGAATGGATGGCCGACTAGACTCTAGCCTAAATTTATGAGGACTCTTGTCACTCCAAGAGATTGGTAAAAGCCAAGAATTTCTCCCATGGTATTATCTCCATTTGACATGTCACCGGCCACGAATCCATTACCTTTCTACAGAAATGGACGCTATTGTTGGATGAGCCTTGATTTAGTGTCTGAGACCAGAACTGCCACCTGTCTAGGGCTTTCCCATGGAGTTGTCTGCTAGTTTTTGCTCCAGTTACAGGATCTGTTCTTGAAAAAGTTGGCCAGTTTTCAACTTCCCCAGGAAACCCATTTCGAAATACTGCTGCACAATAAACCACACCTTTTGCCTCTCTAACAGGCTGGCTTCCCCCAGTTCTTCCACAACCCAATTAAGCCTTTTCTAGCCTTTTGGGCCTCCCTGGGGATAGATCTTAAGAACTGCAAGTATCCTGATAAACAGAATAATGGGTGGTGATGGTGGTGGTGATGACTTTTGCAATGTAGAAATGCAGGTGCTTGTAAGTTTTCAGTTGCATTCAAGGTCAAGAAGGAAAGGTCCAAGGTGTAAAACGGATTTAGACCCACTTTAGTTAATGGAAACTGCGCGTTTTTGCCAAGCATTTGGTCATTTATAAGTGTAGACCGCGGCGGCCTAAAACGAAGTCTTGTCTTCGAGAAATGGCTCCCTCAGAGAAGACCAGGGGACTGGCCAGTTCGTAAGCACTTTAGGTGGACATCAGTTCTATCACTCAGGCTTGATTTCCATGATGTAAGGCATTTAGGATTGCATTATGAATGGACTTCAGCCCAGCTGGGCTGTGGACAGGGCCATGGCGATTTTTTGACAGGGCACCGGGGTTGGTGATATGAGAGGTAGACTGCAATCTTTTTCACCCGCGAGTTGTTCTGTTTATAAGAGTCTTCGAGCCCGAATTATTGATGGGAAAGAAAGAAAGAAATAACTTTGTTGAGTCACACTTAACGTCACAGAAGGGGGAGGCGATTAATAAATGTATTTCAGACGCAGTCACCTCCATGTAAAAATACTCTGGTGGAGATAAATAAGACAGAGAAAGCTTTGCGGTCGAAAGCTTAAGGCAGAGGGCCATTCTCCCTTGTAAAAGACAACCTTGCCTTATCTTGTCTTCCTTCTAAAGTCATCAAGAAGAAAATAGATCTCAATCCTTTTAATCCGAAGTCACTCCTTTTGGCATAGATCTCTCTCTTTAATAAAAGAGAGAGAGAGAGAGAGAGAGAGAGAGAGAAAAGATGTGTCACATGAAAGCCAAGGAGTTCCTATTTACAGGCAAAACGTTCACGTAGAGGACGAGAGCTTGAAATTTCTTTGAAGTGGTTGGAAAGTGTTGTAGACTCAAACTGCTCTTGGAAGTTTTTTGTTTTTTTTTTTAAAGGAGGGTCGGAAAGAAGTTCCCCCAAGGAATTACCCCAGGAGCGAGACAGCCCCCTCGCCCGCCTCGAAAATCTGGAGAGGCAGAAAGACAGACAGCCCTGCCACAGCTCGCTCCAGTAATGAGCGGGCCTTCTGCAGCTCGGTCTACAGTCCTAAAATTGCGCATTATTTACCTGAAAGTAAGTCCCGTTGATCTCTGGTTTGAGACTGGGGAGTTATGGAGCCTTAGTTAAGGGGAATTCGCTCTTCTGCTGTTTGGACTTCTAGAGTGGGGAGGGGAATCCGATTATGTTTGCTGTTTGGATCTCATTTCTTTCTCTCTTTTTGAGCAAAAAAAGATATTGAAATATATTCTCCTCCTTCTTCCCTTCAACTGTGTGATTAGCCTTCCTGTCAACAATTTGGGTGTAATTAAAATACATACACACCAAAACCAAAAGCAACACCGTCGCGGTGTTAAGGGGAGAAATGTGTCTGGGGGGGGGGGGGATACCGTGGGTTATTTTTTATTTTCTTTTAAATGGGTTTCCAGCTGAAAAGTCGAGCCCCACTCTGGCGGATTTTCGAGCTTGCCATGAAGATGCACTTTTCCCAACCTGCCGGGGTTTTCTAGCCAATCGGTGACTTGACGAGACCTCCCTGCGGAGGGGCGAACCAGAGCCGGACAGGGGAGCGGGGGAATCACAAGTAGAAGCCAATGACACTCTTGTTTAAAGGGCTCGCTCCGGATCCACGCCGTTCCTGGCTCTTTCTAGGGAAGCCAACGAGTTTTATTCCTAAATGAGTTAAAGAGCCATTTACCTCTGTCGTGTTCTATTCATCAAGCCGCAAGTCGAGAGCCTCGAACATGGAACGGTGTGTTTGCTTACAATACCAGCTGGGCGCAATTTCACGTCTGAGATAGCTATCTGAAAGAGACCCTCATTTATTATACTTACTTGTCAGCGGATCCATTTTCAAACTTGGGTTGTTGCTTTAAAAAAAAACAACAAAAAATCATTGAAGACTCTGTAATGAAATATTCTTCCTAAATACCCTCTCCCAATTATTCTCCCTTTCCTCTCCCCCCCCGCCCATCACAGAGAAGAGTCAGCACAAAACATCTGGAAACTCAGGAGAAACGGGCAGAGAGAAGCCAAGGTGACGCGCCCACCGCTTCTCTTCTGAGCTGTTTCATGTTCGCCTCTCCGCTCCCCCTTTCCTACTTTGATGCCTGGCCATTCGTTAAAAGCACCCCAGGGAAACCGAAGGATTCAGCTCGACGCTGATCAACGGAGTGCTATCCTAAGCCTGTTTACTCAGGAGTAAGTACCAACCGTGTTCAGTGGCAATAACTGCCCAGTGAGACTGCAACCCCATGCACGCTCACTTGGAATTAGCCCCACTGAACTCAGTGGGACTTACTTCTGAGTAATTATGCATAAAATTGGATATGCAGATGTGTTGAGTTGCGGCCGTCTAACAGCCGGCGGCAGCAGCAGGAATAAAGCGGCTGAAATCCCAGGGCTGCGGCTTCGGGTGCCTTACGAAAAGGCCTGACGAAGTGGGGAAAGGAGCGAACTTACGAAAAGTGCAGCCACCTGTAGAAGGCGGGGGGGGGTGAGGGGGGGTGCTGGTAGGATGAGCTGCCCTGCTCTTTTTAAGATGCTTATCCCCAACTTGTGTTCGATGCTAGAGTAGTAACTGGGTATTGTGTCAAGTTTCTGAGCCTGGTGGGTTTCACTTTAAGGCCCCGACGCGGGGGGGCAACACTCTAAAGTAGGACCGTGCAGCCCGATCCTCTGGAATCCTTGCTCAAAAGTATCGTATTGTGTGTTGAATTCAGTGAGACCTATTCCTCAGTCAGTGCAGTGGATTGCACCTTAAACAAGACTGTGAAGGGGAAATGCTTTTCGCGGTGGGGGGGGGGTCTCTTCTTTTCTCCCCTCCTCCACCACGTGGTTTCCATTAGAAACACAAAGCCATAACATGAAAAGGAGCAAACCGGTTTATAAATATAATTGCTAGGAAAGAAAGCAATTAACAGAAAGAACATTGGGAAATTTGATCTCCTCTCCTCCCCCCCCCCCGTTTTGAAAAATGATAACGTTGAGCAGGCTTTGAAAACAGCCCAGCCAGGCTGACAAGCGAATCCTTGGAAGTAACAGCAATAACGGCTGTATAATAGTGTATATACGTCTCCGTGGCGGCAGAGCCCTCCATCCAGCTTAAAACAGTGGATCCCCGTCAGAACCGGAGGGTATAAAACCGGCCCCGGATGTTTTTAATGAAGGAGGGGAGGGAGGCCGAGAGCGCACCCTTGGAAGGCAGAGGAGCAGGCTGGCTGCCGCTCCAGGGAGCTCCCCTTGTGTGTTGATTTAGGAAGACATTTGCTGGATATAACGTTTAAGGCTGATAATATCATTGCTCGGGCAGATAAATAAAGCACTGGCCAACCCGTGAGGTCAGCTATCGATCCTCTGCTTAGAGCGGGCGGCAGAAAATGTGTGCGACAGAGAAAAGCCGAAGAGCGGATATACCTATGGAGGACTGAACGGGAAAGATTGTAATTTGCAGGAGCCAAAGGCACAGAGCCAGCACTCCTGTGAAAGGAGCCTCAGTGTAACTGTGAATCTAGACTCACTGACAGACACACACACACACACACACACACACCCGCCCACCCCAAAAGACACTCTTACTGGCAGACTCAGGACCGGTTCAACCCAAACACCTGGATTCGAGCCGATTTAATCCGGTTGATGGAGCGGCATTCAATCTGCAAGAAACCGGACGTGTAGTTAGTTGGTGGATATGTACGCAAAGGCAAGCGTATGCTGCAGTCGTGAAATTGAAATAACCCTCTACGGTGGACAGCCAGCTGTTGTGTGTGTGTGTGAGAGAGATGAGTGAGTGTGAGTGTGTGTGTGTGTGTGTGAGAGAGAGAGAGAGAGAGAGAGAGATGACGTGACTCTGCGAGAGACCTGCAGTCGCCATCCCCCTCTGCAAGGCTGATTAGCATTCCTTGCCTGCCCCTAGGCCTGAGCTGACAACTAACAGAGATATCCAGCTCACCACTAGGCCTCGTCTCCTTTTGTCTTCCGCTGTCTCCGGCAGCAACTGGCTTCTCTGCGGGCCCTGCCTGCGCCTGCACACTGAACGGCCACCAGGTCCAGGCCCTGCCGCTGATGCCAGCCCGCCAGCCCAGCCCAGCCCTGTCTCTCCTAAACATCAGACCCCCGACGCCCACCCCGCGCCCTTCCGCCAACTTTGCTCTCTCTTTCCCAGCCCGTGTACGCGTTTCAGATCTGCTCCGAATTGTTGGAAGCGAGTGGAAAAGTGAACTTGCTGCCACTTTCCTGACGCGTAGGCCAAAAGGACGCCCCTGCACCGCGCACCGGCCTGACGGTTCTTCGAGCTTTAGCGAACACATTCTAGGGGCAAATTAAATAACATAATCCGGGGAGGATAAAACCTGCCTGGGAGAGAGTCGGGAGTGGGTGGGGCGGCAGGAGAGAGGAGCTCAAATCACTTGTGCTTCTTTTGGTCTCTTTCTTCTTTTTCTATTGAAAAAACGTTTAGATTTCTCCCTACCTTGAAACAGTTTGCAAAGAGGAGGGGAGATTAGGGTGGTGGCGTGGGGCGGAGGGAAGATGTGACTTTAATCCGAAGGCCAGAAAGACCTTTCAATTCAAACTTTCCATTTGGTTTGTTCTCAGATCCATTTTATAAACTTGCTAAGATTAAGCGCGCGCACGCACGCACGCACACACGGCAAAGATCCTTGCATATACTAAATACACACACTCACACTGGTCACTTTCTTCCTGCAGCAAAGAGTACAAATTAGCCCATGTTGACAGATGTTTGTCACTTAGTAACTTCTCTCCCAGTCCCCCCCTTCCCTTCTTCTTTCCCCCTAAGCCCTTCTTTGGGGTCTCGCTTTGTTGTTTTTAAAATATGCAGGCCTCTCAGGAATGCCAGTCACGAGTCCAAACGTTGTGTCCAACCTCCCTCGTGAAATGACCCTTTTATAGGGATCCCGATATGTCTCAATCTGCACTTCACTCTTTGCTTCTGGGGCGCCGGCCGCTCCCTGCTCCAAAATAACTCCGCAAAAACGCCGCTGCCACCTAAAGAGGAGGGGGAGACGCTGCCCCAGGAAGGTCTTCTAGGGAATGAAAGAGAGCTCCAACCATGAAAGAAGGTGGCAGAAGAGAGTGAAGCCTGGGAAAGGGGTGGGTGAAGGGCAGGGAGAGGGAGAGAGAGATGGAGAGGGGGAAAGTTTGGCTTCTCTTCTCATCGCCATTGGTCTATGACTACCAAGCCAGCTTTTGTAGCCAAAGCTGAGTGACCTGGGGAGACTGAGCTTGAGCCAAAGAAGAGAAGATGGAAGATGGAAGTTTCAGAGTCCTCGCTTTCAAAGTAAGTGGTTGCTGGCTGCTAAGAGGGCTGTGGGTGTATCCTGACATGCAACAGAGACACGCCGCCGCCGCCCCCGCCGCCACCCCATATGTTGGATTGCAAGCACGGTCCACGCATAGTCGAACTCGGGAAAGGGGACGGTGTTCTGTAAGAGCGATGGCTGAGTGAGAAAGGGGGATCTGACACCAGGCGAAGCTCCTGACAGAAATACGGGGCCAAAGCAAGGAACGGGGGCCGAAGAGGTGGGGCTGCAAAGTAGGTTGTTACCCTCTGCCAGAAAGAAAGAGGGGTGCGGGAGGCGTGACCTGTTACGGGGCGGGGTTTACAGAGGGGTTTGATTCATTTGTCTTTGCTTAGCTGCGTGCCCTGAAACGGAGCCCTCCATTAACAGCGGACAGAAATCCCAACGAAAAAGGAGGGCTGGGGGGTGGATGAGATAAGCGCAAACTGCGCATTTCTGGTGACGGCCTTTTGGGTTGCTGCTGCTCTGCTCCAAGCTAAACTTCCCAACTGTTGAGACAAGCAAGACAAGCTCCCAGCCGTCGCGCGCCGCCCACCCCCGCCCCGCTCGCGCGCGCGCGCGCTCCCAGTTCCTCTCCTGCGCGGTGAGGAGTGACGTCAAGCCAGGGCCAACCTATCGCCTTCTGCGACAGGCTAAAGGGGCGGGGCTTCTCTCTCTCTCTCTCTCTCTCTGGTTTGGGACCGGCTCCCAGAAGAGGGATGCGAAGCGGAGCCGGAGGAGAAGATGCTCTGGCGGACTCCGGGCGACACCTTGCCCCGCTCGCCACCAGATCTCCCTAGCCCAAGCAAAGGGAAGCTCGCGGGGCCCGGTGCGCTTAGAGAAAGCCACGGATGATGCCTCGGCCCCTGGGCCGCACTCTACTCAGCTTCTTGTGCGCACCAGATGGCTTGCCATTGTGCTGCCCCAGCCGGCGAGATGCTGCATTTAAAGGGGGGCGGAAGGGGGCGAGGGAGAAAGGAAGGGGGGGTACCTAGTCGCATTTTGTTACAATTACAAAAGACCATTTTGGCTGGTGGCCCTGTTTTTCGTATTCGCGTAATTTATGGACACGTATCTGTTCAGGACAGATACAGGAAAATACTTCTTCATACAGCACATAGTTCAACTATGAAATTCACTTCCACAAGATGTAGTGATGGCCACCAATTTGGATGGTTTTAGAAGGGGATAGGACAAACTCCTGGAAGAGAATGCTATCAATGGCTACAAGTCCTGATGGCTATATGCTACCTCCAGTATCAGAGGCAGTATGCCTATGTACACCAGTTGTGGGAGGGTGCTGTGGGCTTCCCACAGGCAGCTGGTTGGCCACTATGTGAACAGAATGCTGGACTAGATGGACCTTGGTCCGATCTAGCACTGCTCTTCTTGTGTTCTTGTGTTCTTATATAGAAATACAGGATTTTAAAATAAAGAATGAAATACTCCTCACTCCCCAGCGTTCAGCAAAGGAGACACCATCATCTCCCTGGAAGTTAGCCTCCACCCTTCTCCCCACTCCAGCTAATTCTTCATGGGAGTGATGTGTCATAGATGAGTTCCTGGGATGCAATTCTAACATTTTACAAACACAGGGGACTTTGCTGAGAAGTGAGGTGTGGGGAGGGGAATTAAGTTCAGTAGTAGGCAAACTGACTTGCTAGAAACTGCCCCCCCCGCCTCCAATGGAATGTATTTCTAAGTCAGAATCAGTAGCGCCTAATGGTCAGAGGCACCCATGTATGCATAATCCAGGCATTTTATTCATTCTATTTGATCAATCTCTGGGTGTCTGTTTATTAAACTTCCACCGTTTGTACGTTTGTTTTTTCCTGATGGCAAACATTGTAGGACTATAAATATTGCATACAGTTAATTGTTATGCCAGAGAACGCTCTGCTGTGGGTTTTGGTGTGTGTGTGTGTGTGTGTTGAAGCCCTCCCATGTATTCCAGTCCCCATGTAACTCAGTGCAAACAAGAACCTTTCTCAAACATATTAGTTAATGGGGCGAAAAGAGAAAGGGGGAGGGAGGTGGGGAGGGAGAAAACTATGGGAATTCTTACACTTGATCACTTAGAAGGAAACGGTTAGGGTGCCTGGGGAGAACTGTGGTTAATACAGCCATTCCTAGCAGCGAAAGAGGGTGCCCTGAAATACAGCATTCCAGAAACCACCCAAGGAGGTTTGGGTGGGTAGGGGTCAACCCTAAAGCAGGGTGAAAAGATGCCCCCATGGGGTGTTTTTGGTGTTTGTGGGGGGCTCCGCTTGTATTCCAATCTAACACCCAGAGATATTTTCTGGTTGCTGCTTTTAACCTTACTTCACCATAAATAAATAAATAAATAAATAAATATGCACACGTTTGGCCCGACCCCAGAAAAGCACTTTTTGCCTCGACAAACATCAATAGGGCATTTTCCTGCCTAGCTGCAGGTGTGTTCGTTTTCCATCCACAAGTCCCGTAGTAACGCCCCCCCTCCATTTTTATAGCAAGTCTTTCACTCATTTGGTTTTTTGTTGCTGCTGCAAAAATCCCAGATGTTTATTTTATTGCTAGAACCCCGGCTTCGACGGCGTTGCCAAGACTGTAATACGCCCGGGCTACTAGTCTTTGAGCAAAGAACAGTGACGGGCGGGCTCCTTTCCAACCGAGTTGGTCATAAAACAAGATGTGGGGGAGGGGAAAATTAACATCTGCTTTTTCTAAATTCAAATATGTCAAGGAGCTTTTTTATTATGATGATCATGAATGCTTTCCTCATTTGAAAAAGAAATATGTGGAGATAAACTGACATCCACATGTATCACATATTTATAATGGTGTTAGGATTTAAAGGTAGCTATTCATTGCATAAGCCATTTAAAACTGACGTTTTAAAAGCTACTTAACCTCAGACATCCTTGAATCTTAGCGAAGGATTCCAAACGATATTATTTAAAGAGGAATTTGCTGTAATTTAATTGCATATCAAGGCGGAACGCGGCGCGAGCCTTGAACCTTCTACTGTGTTTAATAGCATTTTAACGGGCCTTTTATTCACCCACTTTCTCGACCGGCCTCTTCTTCCCCCTAGATTAGGAAGGGCCACCGGAGAGCGGAGGCCGACTTAGTGGTTTGTGCCTGTCGGTCCCCCATTTGGAGCGGGCCGTCGGATTTGCGCCTGGGGCGGCGGCCCGTTCGGAGACGGGGCAGGGACGAGTGGCTATTTATTATTGCTGCAAAGAGAGACCCGGGGAGGGGGGAGGGATGTCAGATTCTTTGGGCGAACCAACTGCTTGTCACCCTTCTTCTCGGCCTGTAACACACACACACACACACACACACACACACACACACACACCATTCTTTCTTTCTTGCCTATCTGCAATGTCGATATTTTGGGCATCTTCCATGCAGTCGAATTTGGCACCCGGATCCGATACCCTTGGTTCACCCGGCGTGAAATCACGGAGTCAAATCAAATCAAAGGTGAATATGGCCGGGCTGGGTAAATCAGCTGGCATGAATGGCTGCAGCCTCAACTGGCCGACTGTCAAAGTGCCGGGAGGGGGGTGGGACGTGCTCCCCTCAGAGCTAACCGTGCGTGGCCTGCAGTGGTTCCAAATGCATCCTGTCTTTCTAAGGGGAAAGGAAGGCATGCAAGAGCGCTGCCTCCAGGAGCAGATCCATCCTCCCCGCGATGTATTTCTCTCCCCCCAACCCAGCCCCGAGAAAACGTGGGCCACTGCATGAGAGGTCTAGGGGCACTTGCCAGCCGCAGGGGCACCGTGGGGATCCTTTGCAAAATGGCCCTCCCCTCCTTGATAAAGGCCCCTTCTCCAACCAAGCACAACTCCTTGTGATCACCAAGCCTCAGAACAGCAAGGAAGGAGACTTCCCCGTGAGTAAAGGGATCCCACCTTAAGCCACTTCTCAGAGTGCCTTGGGGCGTGGCACTTAAAGCACCTTTCGCCCCCCCCCCATACACACACACACACAACCCCCAAGGGCTGTCTCTTCGTAGCTCTGCAGGCTTGGGTGGAGTCGGCTGAGTTCCAAACGAAACTGGCCCTGAGATATTGGTAGTCCAAACCACACCCAAGAGAAATCCAAGCGCTTGGAATGGAAGCGGGTTTAATCCCACGGAAGCCTGTCCTGTTCACAATTGAGACTTAAATTGGGTAGATTTTTTTTTAAAAAAAGGAAAAAAAGAGCCGACTCTAATTCGAATACATGGTCCAAAATGTCTCCTTTCCATTCTCTAATCCGCACTAACGCGTTCCTCGGTGTGTGGGGCATTCCGTCCTCAAAGGCTTTTGGGGTGTCACCCCGGGTGTGAAATGTCCACCACCACCACCACCCAAAAAGGACTAACTTGGCTCAGATCCTAGTCCCTCCGTTTCCTTGGGGTATGACTACGGCAGGGTGGGTGGGGGTGGGGGAGTAGGCTGTGGAGCAACCCCCCCTACTCATCTCTAGGCGCGACTGAAAAGCCCCTGGGTAGTACGGGGCGCGCTGTTTGTTCGCGCATTGCAGCCTACATCGGCTTTGGCAAAGCGCAGCTCCTGATCTTGCGGGGAAAGCCGCGATCTTTGCTGGTCGGGTCTTCAACCCCAGTTGGACGGAGTTCTGGCGAGGGAGGGAGGGAGGCTGTCGACCTGTGGGGGCAGGGGGGAGGGAGAGGGAGAGGTTAAAGGAATGGCCCTTCGTTCTCTGAGTGACACGGACCCATTCAAAGGGCAACCCGAAAGAAATGCTGCTAATATGAATAGGGAGATGTTCCAGGGCTTGGCTCCTTCTTTTCCGCCTCGCTTTGGGTTGGATCCTGGGTGTATTTTTAAGCGGTGTGCCTGTGCATTTGTACACACGCGCCCGCAAAGGAAGGCCCCATTGATTTTTGAGAGAGAGAGAGAGAGAGAGATCAGAATGACATCCCTTCTGGCTTGGTAATAGAATCCTTCAAATACACGAAGTTTGCATTTCTTTGGCCGCTCTGGACAACAAGTGGGCAAGGCCTGTGCAGGAGGGGGCAGGGGTCGCCCTGAGAGGGGGGCTTTCTTGAAAGATGGTGGGTTATGGCAGACTCCCTTACAAAGAACTCCTCCGACTGCTGCTGCTGCTGCTGCTGATAAACCCCCGTCACATCTTCACTTCTGCCTTGCAAAGGGAGAGTGTCCTCATTTGACGATCTCTAAAGTGATTATTAGACCCTCCGTGAGAAATCAGGTTTGGGGAAAAGAAGGGAAGAGGGATAAGACCAGGCCACATTCACATTCACACACACACACACACACACACACACACGGAGGAGAGAGAGACTGGCTAATGCTGCGTACTTCTCGGATGGCCCTTTTCAAATGCTCCTCTAACACCCCTGAAATAGTACATTGCCTCAAGAGACTCTCCAGGAGGCCTCGTGTGTATGTGCTGTGCGTGCGTGCGTGCCCTTTTCACATATTTCTTGCAAATTCCTGACCACAGTTTAACCCCCCCTTCTCTTTTCTCCCCTCCTGCTTTATCCCCCACCCCACCGCAAAGAGACTCAGAGCCCTTCTTCCCTGATAAGATGTAAGAACTTTGTATTCAGGAGTGTGAAATGAAGAATACAGACAGTGTATCAGTGAAAAGAAGAAAGTGGCCTTTTCATGAGAACTAAAGACAACAAAAACGTAGATGAAGTGTACCGCAAAGACTGCTTCAAAGTGTAGCCCAGTCCCCGTGGGATCAACCATCCCATAAACTGGGTAATTGGGACTTTACTGCTCAGAGGTAAGGCAGCAGCGAGGTAGGGAGAACGCTGGATGATGATGATGATGATTATTATTATTATTATTATTATTATTATTATTATTATTATTATTTTAAATTGTTTGTTTTATTTTATTTTAGCTCCTCAATAATTGATCCTGTTTCAAGAGAGTTTTAGTAAAGAGCATAAGACGTTCTAGCAGATGAAGGCAGAGTCCGTCCCTCTTAAAACCAATTACTCAAACGTTCTAATTTGTGGGAAATCTATATTATACTTCTCTGGGCCCCTGATCCTTGTTTCAAAAGCCCAAAATGTGCGCCGTGCGGTGAGGTCCCTTCAAGTTGTATTTTTAGTCCCTTTTCTTTTCTCTCCTTCCCGCCCCCCCCCGCCAGTTTTTTCTGGTTTGCACAGGGCAGGCTTCTCTCCCCGCCCGCCCCTCCTCTCCCCGTCCTCGACAAGCCAGGTAACAAGAGCAATAAATTCGAAAAGGGAGAAAAAAATAAGACAGGTTTCCTCATCGATGTGTAATAAAGTTAAAGGACATTGTTTTGTCAGACAAGCGCTAAGCAGAAAATAAATCTTAGGGTCTGGGGAAACAAAACGGAATGATGTCAGCGTGTGTGTAAATTTACTTTTAAACGCAATAAATCAATGTTCATTTAAACAGCTGGGGAACCCCATCGCGGAGCAGGTTTGCTGGGTAAGAAAATCTGGATGGTGAGAGGCGATATCGAAGGAGACACCCCAACAGATACGCCTTCCCTTCTCCCTCCCTTGCCCAGTCAGTCTTTCCCCCCGTTTTTCAAGGGAACTTTCCACCGCTGCAAAGAGCCCCAAACAGATAGACCTGCGTGTTCAGTGGGCTTCGGTCTGTCCCGGCTACTTTCCACGCATTTCACAAAGCCCAACGCTCCGATTACAGCAGGAAGGGCAGTAGAGGACATCAGAGGAAGGGGAGAAGACTCCTTCTTCATGCCGTGCGTTAGACAAACAGAAATTAGAATCCATGGAACTGACGCATGATATGGGTCTAACCGGGGTGTGAAATATCACTGTTAGTTCGAAGTGACGCCGCTTACGTGGCTTTTTAATTTCTTGATTGGTGGTGGGGTGGGGATATTTGGGAAAGGCTGCCTGGTCAGCTCAAACGCTCCAATGTCAGGTTTCTAAAATGTAGATTTCGAAAGATGTTCGGCCCCTTAAAGGAGAAATGGCGCAAGAAGCGTCTTTTGGAGCGCAGGCGCATCTCCAGACAATGATGAACAGCCCCGAGACCTCAAAACAATATTACGAGCGCGATTGGTGACATGCTGGCCTCTCCGGGTCTGATTGAAACTATGCAGCAAAATTTCCCGAGCAGGTGGCAATAAAGAGCTCTTAATGCGAAGGTGTGCCTTGTTTGTCTTATCTCAGCCGCTTCTTTCCTAACACGCATGCGATGATTTCCATGAAGCCTTTATAATGACTCTTCTTTATTATGAAACCTTCAATGCGCTTGCAGAGTGGCTACAATTTCTGTTCCGCAAAATCATTTTGTGTCTTTGTTTAATTTTGCAGAACTAATGTAAACATGGCTTGCAAACACGCAGAGGTGGTTTATTTGGTTTCTTCTCTCTGTCCCCCCCCCCCCTGTCTCTGGCCTGGTGTCTTTAAATACACCCACAGAGAGAAGATGACTCTAATCGAATAGCAAAGAAGCAGAAGATTGTATATACACTATCATTGTTTTGTAGTCCTTTGAAAGACAAGAAAATACATATGGAAGGGGATTGATTTCCTTGAACGACAAAGCCAGCAGAAATCTAAGTTTGATAAAAGACATTACTCCTGTTTCGTGGAGCATTTAAACTCCTGTATTTCATCGGAACAGCAAATCGCCTTGGCTATTGGGGTAGGAAAGGCTATAGTTAGATTATATCTGATAGTTTTTCTCCTTTCTCTCTTGGCCAAGATGACTTTCCTCCCCTCCCCCCTCCTTCCGCCACAGCTTAAAGGTGGTCGCTGAAGATAGTAAAGTTATTAAGTGCCAGCCAGGTGCATGGGCCTCGGTGTATAAATACGAGGGACCGGAGAGTGCTGATATCTGACTCGATTAAGGAAAATCTGGATAGTCTAAGAAGCAGAAGTAGAGTGCGGGCAACACGGATTAAAGCTGTTCTTTCAAAAGGAAAGCCCTCCCAACACTTAAGCGGGTGTGGGTTGTCTGCTCCTTTGGGGTGCGGGGTGGGGTTCTGTCCAGGTGAAACTGACGAGGGGTTGTAAGTTTTCTGCTCCGACTCTCCCTTGCTCGCTTACTCGCCCTTTTCCCCTCTTCCTGACTGCCCGAAGGGCCTCCCTATCCCTGATTCCTCGCCTTTGATTCTCGATTTGTTTGCTAGATGGCGCTGTCTCTCTCAAGACATTCCGATTCAAAACTAAAACTGCCCCTTTTAGCTTCCTCTCCCAAAGATTTTTCTCCCTTCGTTCTTTTAGTCCCAGCCAAAAAAAGTGCGATTAAATAATATGAAGAATTATACAGACCCTATAAATATCCCGATTAAAATAAAAGGCAGCCTAGAAGCAAAATGTAAACCATGGCATCTTTACACTGCCAATTCATGCTGTAATCATGTTGTAATCTACTTAATGATTTTTCTCCCCTTTTGGTGGCTGGACCAAAATGTAGCTAATTTGTGTTTGGAAGATCCAATTACCAGAGGAAGAAAAAATAATAAATCAGTGATTTGATACATGTTTGCATCAGTTGTATTGCAATGAAAATACATCCATGTGAGGTGTACCTTCAGCAGAAATAAAAGCTGGTCATATTATGTTAGTCTCCTTGTCACTCTTTCATGAATAGATCAAAACAATTATGAGCGATCTAAAGTGAAAATGCCACAAAATCAAATATACCGGTCTCTTTTTATCTTTTTCTTGGTTTGTGATGCCTTTGGGGAGAAAAACATGGTCTATTTCAATATCTCCTACATTTTAAATTTATTCTGAAAGAATTACATTCTATGGTCTAAATTTATTCATTTCATTAAGTTAAGAAAACCGTTTTGGAGTTTAAAAGCCTTGGCTGTTTGTATTGATTATGTGATTAGAGATTCATTGTATGGAAACAATTCTCCGTAGGAAACGTAGTCTGAAAGTTCTGTATGGATAGGTACAAGTAACAGAGAGTAAAATACTTCTGAATTATTACTTTTAGGCTAGTTCTTCCCCCCCCCCCGCCCCAGACATAATTGTGATTGTCATTATGTTTATAGAAATAGGAAAAGCATATTTTTAACTCTTAAATCAAGCAATGTGATGGAATTTTATTAAAATGTCCATTTCCCCTCACCTCTAGAAGGAATTGTGTTGCATCCTCCTTTCTAATTCAGTTCTCATAAATTTAGGACTTCTGTTTTATCCATGCCATGGGGAAAACACATGGGTTGGCTTGGTGTAACTGGTAAAATTTGATAAACTGCATGGTTATTGATTCATTTTCTCTCCTTTGTAAAATCTCGAAGTGTTAAGGCTGTAAGTAGGAGGCGCTGAAAACCTAAGGCGGAAAATTTACAACTTGATCAGCTCCAAACAACACACACACACACACACACACTGTGCTACCGTTGCAAGCATATGTTCCAGATTAAGTTAAGTGAACGGTTCTCGTTTTGCAAGGTGGAAAGTTGGTAATGAAATCTTAAATATTACAGAACTTGGCTCTTGTTGCAGCTCCAATTGCACCAACGTGAATGAATCCGTCTACCTTTCTGTGACTTTAAGACAGGGTTGTCGCCTGTTTACATTCTGCTGCTCTTGGCTGGAGCCCTAATGGAACTCACGATCTGATTCCCCCCCCCCCCCCCCCGCTTAAGCAATCCAAAGTGCGCAGTTATCTCTCTCCGCATTAGTGGGCAGATGATACCTATGGAGCAGCGCTTTAAAGCATGCAAGTCTCTTCCCCTCTTTTGTGGGCAAACGGCAAAATTGCCCGAGAAAAAGGAGCTTGGATTGCCTGCTTGGTTCTATGGCAGGTGCCACCTTGAACACACTGGATTCGTCAGATTAAGTAATAACGTGGATGAGAAAGGAGGAGAGAGTTACAGTAGAGAAACCTATTTCAGAGAGTCAGATATCAAAACCGATTGTGGTTCGCACGAAGCCAAAATTATAATTATTAATCAGGTAGAGGCGGAGGGTAAGCTTATTACACTTCTTGAGTTTACCAGCACATCTAAGGGTCACTCCTATTGAAAAGAATAAATTTTGTCTTGTAGGAGATAAAAGTCCCACCCATTATTACAAGGATATTAACATTATTTGGTTTGGTTGTGCGATATCTATCTATCTATCTAGCCGTTGTGGCACCCTAAAAATATCAAATGTACTGTGGCATGACCTTAGACAGACAGACAGACAGACACAAAGGACAGAAATATATTATTAAAGGAAGACGCAGTTGAAAAGTAGCATCTCCAGTCAGCCTGGTGTTTCTGAACCTTCGCAACACTGCTGTTGAAAATGTTGTATAGGAACTCCACTATTTTGGAGGAATAGAATGAGGATCCTGCAACTCGATCCCAGAATAATACAGGAGAACCTGGTTATTTTCCCCAGAAATACTCAGAAGACATTCTGGACTTTAATAGGTGCCTATTGATTGCAAGAAAACTCTATCAAAGAATCCTTTTATATATCTAAAATATACACGAGACACTTTCATTTCACTAGATAGCTCAGGTACTTTTGACGTTGACAAATGGCCAAAAGACAAGAAAAGTAATTTCAAACGACTTTGAAGGGTTACAGGAGGTAAGAGGGGGAGAAAGCAGAGAAGAATTCTCCACGCATGTCACGAATAAGAGAAAAAGGAAATAATCATAAGGAAAACCATAGCTGGGGAAAATAATTGAGGAGAAAATAATTGGAAATACCATCATGTTGGACATGCAATCATGGGTGCCTTGTCTTCCCTTCTAAGACGCCATCATTTTGTAAATGCCTTCCATTAAAAAGTTATTTTTAAGATTACTAACTTAGAAATGCACCACCTAAATTGTGAGTTGTCCATGCATGTTCGGGATAATAGCAGGAGAAAGCAAAATTACAAGGAGAAAGAGGATTTCGTAGGAACCGAGGTGCTAAGGTTTAATGTAAAATTGACAAACGGAATTATTTGTGAGTCAGCAGGGCAAACACTTTGGCGAAAGTCTAACGTCCTAAAACAGATCAAAGAGAAAATCAAATATTTCATTTCAAAGTTGAGAGCAGTCTTAACACAAATCCTTTTGCTTCTTAAACCTCAATATGCAAACATCTAACTCTAACTCGGCCAATCAGTTGTGTTTAAAAACAAAACAAAAATTGGCTTAGCGTTTCACTGCCCACCAGAACAATGTCTTAATTATAAGATGACCATCAAGCAGAGAGCTGGTCAAAAAAGGATGTCCCTGGAAAAAGGCTGCCATTAAACAGTTTTAGAAATTCACCAGGGTTTTTATAAAAACTTTCCAAAACCAGAAACAAGCAACAGTTTCTTTTCTTTAAAATGTAGCTGATCCACCATGTCCTGGGGTGGGGGCGTGTTCCGCTTGCAAAAATGAAAAGGGTCCCTCTGCTCCAGGCCACTTCGTGAGTTGGAAAGAACTAAAATCTTTCCTTGGACTTTTTGAGGGCTGAACAGAAGATTCCAGGGAGAGGACTGAGAACTTGCCCTACGAATAGCAGATATGCCCCCATATAAAAGAGGAAACGGGCGGGGGGAACCTGACCACAGGTGAGAATGGAAGACGTGAGCCTATTTAATCCATATAAATAAGGGTAGAAGCCCTGCGAAAAGGAAGTTAGAGGCATCCTTCTTGAACCTGCCCCGAAAGTTGCTGCAGAAAAACGAAACATTTGACTGGGACTTTATGGGGAACCATTTTCACAAGCGAAGTGTCTTCTCAATAGTTAAACTCATGGATCAAAGGCACTGCTTTTAAAAATAATAATAAACCGCTCTGATATGGAGAACTAAATAAACAATTTCTGTGAATCCAGATCATGAAAGAAAAGGACACTCTAGCAGCGCTTGAGTGTAAATTTTCTAGGGAGGGGTCGACCTTGGCTTGCCTAGTGCTCTAAACGTGATTCCAAGCACTTATTTTCATATCTTAAGAAGTTTGGGGGTTTGTAACTTGTTGCTGTTCAGCCAGGGCTGGGCGAGGGGCGTCCAGCAGAAATTCAAGATGCCCCCAATTATCCAAACTGCTCATCTTATAAATTGTATCCTTCGGATTGATCGGCGAATCAAACGGAAAGAATCCAATCACTACCAAAAGAAAGCCGGAGCGAAACATTTTAATGAGCAGAGAGCATCCTGTTGGATTTAAATAGGGAACGCGTAAACAGCTTGACTTTACAAGTTGTACGGCTCCAGGTTGTTTGCTAAAATGACAGGGACGTGATCAAAGAGAAAGAAAAGAGACGCGCGCTCTCTCTCTCTCTCTCCCTCTCCCCCTTCCGCATAACCTGAATAAAGGCGCGGGGTGGAATGGGGGAACTGAACAGGGGCTTAAAGTCCCGACGATCGCAGCAGGTGGTGGGTCTGCAAGGGGAAAGTTGCAGGGAGGTAAAGTTATGGGGTTGACACACAGAGACTAGCCGACCCTTTAGCAAAGGGTGGCGGGGGGGGGGAGGGAGGGTTGTCAAGTGACTTGCTGTCAGACTCTTCAGCTTTTCGTTTGGGCCGTGACTCTGGGGTGCCTCTCCTGAGGCCGTAATTAACCAGATGTCTGGAAGTGGGATTGCTCCAAGTAGGCGTGCATCAAAGAAGAGGAGCGAATCTACTTTGCAAGCCGCCAGGAGAACCCCGGGGTCCCCCAGTATAGGCTGAGGGAGATGTGGGGATAGGCTTGGGAAGAGGAAATGGCGCGCACACACCCAAAGAGAGAGGGGGTGGGGTAGGGTGGGGGTGGGAGAGAAGGTCTTAGACCAGGTAAAGCAGATAGCCAAGAGTGGGCATTGCGGGAAATCTGGCGAAAGGGAATTTTGTGGGGTGGGAGGGGACTTTGGAAGATAATAGATAGACGGTGAAAACTAAATCGGGAGGGGGAGCAGGAGAGTAGTCAATCAGTTCAGAGGATACCATGGGGCAGAAATCCTGAGAAAGGGGCAAGAAGTTAATGAGTAACTCTCCGATGACACAAGTTCTTACTCCAACGGGAAATACGCAGGGTGGGGGTGGAAGTCAAGCCTAAAACCTTCTGTCGGAGCGAAGTCTTTCTCCTCCACCACCAGGCTTGGGCCGAAGGAGGCAAGGAACAGTGTTTGGGGAGAAGAGCGAGAGGCGCTGTCCATGGTGCTAAAGGGAGAGGGAGGAGCAGATCCAGCTTCGCTTCCCTTTCCAGGGTTCCCTCGTCAACAGCCCTGCTCACTCCAGGCTGCCATAGCCTCGGCTGGTCCGTCAAGCGATTCTTTCCCTCCCACTCATCCCAGCTAGGTAAAAGTTGAGAAACCGTCTTGCGGTTGTCCTGATTGTTCAGTTTTCTTATATCCTAACAGCCCAACTTCGGGAAGCGGGAAAGTAACTCAATTTTTTTTTTTTTTAAAAACCCTCCTCTAATGGCAAAAAGGGAAGGGAAGGGTAGAGTCGATACTGTCAAATTGACGTACAAATTCTGGCCTTTTTAGCCCCTCACTGTTAGAGCTGATCCTTTAGCAACGTGAGATTTAAGGAAAAGAAGGTGTAGGAAAAGTGTTATGTGCGGTTTAAATCAAGGTTTCAAGGATTCCAGAATTCCCGAAAGAGGCGAGCGGGTCATTAAAATGGCTTTAGGATGTACAAATACAAATGTACGAACGAAAATATGATCCACATCAATGGAGAGGTTATTTGTCTCTTTATTCTTCGTGTCCCTTTTTAGAATGAAATGGTTAGATTCGTTGGATTCGTACCAAAGGACAGT
This sequence comes from Shinisaurus crocodilurus, assembly GCA_021292165.1. Classification (NCBI taxonomy): domain Eukaryota; kingdom Metazoa; phylum Chordata; class Lepidosauria; order Squamata; family Shinisauridae; genus Shinisaurus; species Shinisaurus crocodilurus. Next base: position 48,502,604 of record CM037877.1, read on the forward strand.
CACTAAAATCAACCTTACTAATTAATAGAATCTCATGCTTCCTCCACTTAGAAGAATGGACTAAAACAGGAAGGTAAACTTTTCAGAGAAGCATTTAGGAGACGGAAGGCTAAGAATTGAGGAACGAATCTAACTTTTTAAGAACACAGCAGTGCGGCAAGAAAGAGTATTCTCACAGCCCCACGCAAAGAAATCCTCGAGGCATTTTTGCTTGATATTATTAGATAAAATAATACCCGCAAGATGCTTCTTCGCCTGTCTTCGTTACCTTCGACTAAATAGGAGCCAGAAGTGGGGCGAAAGAATAGGGCAAGCTCCTCTTTAGGGAATCCCCTCAAGGAGTTTGCTAATGCAAAGGCAAATCTCGAACACCTTTCCCCCTTGGAAATCGAGATGATCCGGAAGGGCAGTGAAAATTGTCTTAGGTGGGTCGCAGTCTATTAGCTATGGGTCCCCAAAATAGCCATGTGAAAGCAAAAGCCGGATGGTAGGCGTGGGGGCTTTTGGGGTGGGGGGCGGAGGCCGAAGAGATCCCATGGAACACAGAGAGAGGCACACACGGGGAAAAGGAGCCAAGCGGGGCCTCCTTCCAGCCTCCCCCGTCGCACACTGGAGTGGCGAGTCCAGAGAACCGCCAGCTTGTCTCCACCACCGGAAAGTCGTTCTCTTTTCCTGCCCTCAATAGGCCTGCGTAGGTCGCCCGCGGGGAGAGGCTGGGAGGTCTGAAGTTGAACGCCCTCCTTTGGCCGGCAAACGCTCAGCCGCCAAGGTGAGCGCCCTGATCCCTTTCCCAAGGAAGTCGGGCCGGAGCGGGCGAGAGAGGGAGAGGCAGAGAGAGCGGCAGAGGGCCGGTTCACACGACACGGGAACCGCGGGGGAGCGCTGCTCCCCCGCGGTTCCCGTGTCGTGTGCACGCCGACCGGAGGTGCCCCCGCGGGACAGCCGCGGGCGGGACCCACGGAAAGTGACCACGGTCGGTAGCGGGGTAAGCCCCTACCGCGCGTGGTCACCGTGCCGTCGGAACAGCGGGCGGCCGTCCCGCGGGGTCCCCACAGAGACGGCAGCCCAGAGCGGCCGGAGCCGCCGCCGCTCCAGCCTGTAGGGGCAAACGGCCCCTCTGGGCATCCCGAGCCTCATCCCCTACCGCCGGGAGGCCCGCACTGCGGTGCGGGGACTACGGGGTCTGCCCACGCGCGCGGGGCGCCGGTCGTGTGCGGCGCCCCGCTGGACCCCGCGGACGGCCCCGCGGTTCCTCCCCTGCCGGCAGCCTGGGTCGTGTGAACCGGCCCAGAGGCAGGCGGGCAGGTAACCTGAGGCGGAGGCCTCCTCGCCCTCCGGACTCCGCCGCTCGGCTCGCCACCCAGCCGAGCGAGGCGCTCCCTCTCCGGCTCCGCGGAGGGTCGGCTCTCCCTCCGGCGGACAGAGCCCCGGCCGCGGCGCAGGTGGAGAGGAGAGGCGCTCTGGGGTGCCCGCAAGGGAAGGGGAGGCGGCGCGGCCTGGCAAGCGAGGCGGCTCCTCGCGGTTGTTTCGGGGCCAAAGGCGGAGGAGGGACGAGGCCGCCGAGGGCCGGGAGGCTTCTCCGGGTCTCCAGACGCCGCCGCCCTCCCACCCACGCAGCTTGCCGGCCCTGCTCGCAGCTTTACTTGACCAAAGATGGCAGCGGGGAAACGCTTCGAAAAGCGACCCGCAGCAGGTTGCTGAAACGAGAGCAGAACATGCACGTCACGTGCGTCTTCCCAAGCCCGCTTTGGCGTTCAGGGAAGTCCGCTGCGGAGTAAGAACTCCGGATTGAGCTCCCCCGCGAAAGGGGCCCGCCAGACCCCGCGCTGGATTCCCTACTCCGACCTCCTCGCGGCCCCCGCCCCGCAAACGACGTCCACTTCCTCCAGCGGAGGCCTTTCCCGTCGTTACATTAAAGCAGCCTCCGGAGTCAACCCTCTTTCTCGATTCTCCTGCCCCTTCTTCTCTCCCGCAAGGCCCGTTTATCCAATTCCACGTTGATAGGGGCCTCCTAACCCGAGGAGCAGGAGATTATTGTGCAGTTGATGGACCAGAACAAATCCTGTTGCGCCGAGGGGGGTCATCTGGGTCATAATTACATTGAATTTTAAATATTGTATATCTATAGATTAGATTACATGCGCACTTTCCTGTCAGTTCCCCCCCCCCCCCAATTACAGAGGGTTAAATGGCGGGAAAGCGGCATCCCAGCCCTAAAAGTCATGAGTTTTGTATGGAAAATATCGAATCGTGTGTGTTTGTGTGTGTGTGTGTGCGTGTGCATGCATGTGTATACATAGAGATATATGTATAGGTATACGTATACAGCATACCTATACAGAGAGAGCGAGAATCTAAGTGAGTTTCTGGGGCGGGGTTTGCTGCGAGCTCGACTTACAGTGCAATCCTATTAACCATGTCTATCCAGAACGGGATATATTCTTACTAAGTGTATATGGGATCCCTTCTCTAGGATTAAGCCGCATTGAACTCAATGGGACCTACTTTTGAGTAGACATGTATAGGATCTCGCTGTTACAGTATGCAACTGTCAATATGCATAGGAGCTTCTTTTGGAAATCTACTGTGAAGGAACGTTTGAGGGTCTATGCCCCCCCTTCTCTCCAGATCTACGTGTTAATCTCTAGTTTCCCCCTTCAAACAGAATTCAGTTACAAAGAGTTGGAAAGACTTTGCATCTATTCAAGGGGCACACATCTTTAATTTTCCTAGGAGTAAAACCTGCCCAAGAAACTTCATATAGCTTCTTGGGGTTTGGGGGTTGTTGTTTTTTCTTCTTCTTCTTTTGCTTAGCATACGTGATAAAACATTGATTGTCGTAGTTTGGTGACCCATGAAATTTGGGGGTTAGTTTTCTCTTCAGACCAGAGCATATAATTATGCAAATAAAGAGCTGTCACTGATCTGCTGAAATGCTCACAAATACACGCAATCCGAAACTGGAAAGAAAAGTGGGAAATGTGGGGGGATTACCAGCAATGACAGCATTTGCAAAGTTTGAGGAAGTTCTTTCCCCCCCCCACACATTTTGGGGGACTAAGTCAACAATTAGCGTGATCTGTCTATCTGATGCACACAGAACACTCCCACATTGACAGGTTACTTTAACTTCAACTGGAATCGAAACTTGAGCTCAAGCACTGATAGAGTAGAGACTGTCTTCTTATATGACAGCTTTCAATTATACTTGAGAATTAGTTCCTAAGTGGGGGGGGGGTGTAGAAATGAGCTTCCTTTGAGAAAAGAAATATTTAAACGTCCCATTTTAGCTGATTAGAAATCCATGTCAACTTATTTATTAAAATTAAGGTGCTACACGGCATAAACGATCTTGCAGTATTCACAGAAACGCTCTTCTTCAACAACCCAAACAGACTTTTCTTTGAAAAGGACAGAGGCAAGACTCTGGCCTGTCCCTCAGCCTCACCCACCCATCTGTAAAATGGGAACATTTAAGGAACAACTTTGAGAAGTTATCGGGCAGTTAATTAACAACATGCCCGGTAAAAAGCAAGGGGTCCTACAGAAATAAAGCAACAGATTCGGAGAGAATATTTGTTTGATTGGCCCAACCAGGAGTTTAAAAGCGGTATAAGCTTTGGAGTTCACCTTAGACCAAAAGCTGGGACATTTTTACATGTGTTTTGTAATCGGAGTAGAATTGTACTTTCAATATTCGTTTGCCCGATGAAGAGTTATATGTAACTGGAAAGCTTGCGTCAACTTTGAACTACTGACTGCCCCAATAATATCGATCTTCTCTCTCTCTCCTGTGAAGCAGTTTGGACACGAAAAAATGTTACAAAAATTATAGTTAAGAAAAAAAGTAGCTAGTGATTAACTGGAGCAGTGTGTGTGTGTGTGTGTGTGTGCGTGTTGGGTTTTGCTCGGCTCCAGCTTGCTAACTGTCCCAGTTTAAAGGGGGACAGACTTCCACAAGCCCAGTCACTTTCATCTAGCAGTGCCTACTTATTCCCCATCCTCCAGGGACCCCCCACAGCTCATCCCCCCCCCCCCCCGCATCGTTTCAGCGAAAGTAGAACGGGCTCATTCCAGACTTCTGGCTACTGCTGAAGACATCCGGATGCCAGCGGTGTGAAACTTTAAAACCATCGATCCAAACGAATCAATTAAACCAACATTCATCTCTCCAAAGTATGCTTTAAGGCTATAATTGATACTCTAGATGCGGGTTCTTTCTTTCTTTCTTTCTCTCACTCACCTGCGGATCAGATAAAAGCTGAAATTCTTTGAGGGCAGTCAGATATCCCGCAATCACTGTGCATCGGCTGGGGGCTATTTGTGTCCCGTGTCCCCCCCCCCCCCGCAGTTTACGAGCACAGTGGTTAACTGCTACGGGGTGTAGTTGCCTCTACTCGAGCGATGAAGACCTGGGAGGAGAGGACGGTGGCAAGGGCCATTCCAGGACGGAAGGGACCGCCAAAGGAGGTGCCTAAGGACCCATTCTCCAGGGCTAATATAAGGATTAGTTACATTAATGAAAGTGAATCTAGCTTGCGGTGGAGGCAGAGAAGATCTCCCACCCCCACCTCCCAGCTCCTGGCTTGAAGGTGGAAAAGAGATTCCTGCATTTCTGGGACCGAATGTCCACTGGGTTGGATGGCGAAGCTTTTAGCCCTTGGCCACCTCAACAGACATCAGGGCAACACACAGGTCCTAACTGTGGGCTTCCGTGGGATGTCCTGGCCAGGAGTACTGGGGGACATAGAGCGGAGTCAACCGCGGGCCAAGGATCACAGAGCAAGCAGCCAAAACGAGCCGCTGGCTCCCCCCCCTACAATCCGACCCACCCCTCACCAGCGCTTGGATCCCCAGGATACCATTTTAGGGGGGGGGTTAGATATTTTATTTGTGTAATGTTTTATAAACAATTAAGGCTCTGCCCCTTTATGCTGCCCTCTCTGCCCTATACTAACATAAAGCAGCTTTCTCCAACTCGGCACCCTCCAGATGTTTTGGATGACAACTCTCAGTATCCCTGACCATTAGCCATGCCGGCTGGGGCTGTTGGGAGTTGAAGCCCGAAACATCTGGAGGGCACCAGATTCGGGAAAGCTGAAGTGAAGCCTCTCAATCGATTCGGAGGCTTTGGGTAGATGCATGCGACCAGTTAATGGACAGGTTCAGATGCACAGGGGCTGCACCAGAAATAGGGACGCTGACCCAGAAAGGGCGAACATTCCAGGACGGGGCGAGCAGTGCCTCACCTGTTGGATCCCCGTAAGAGTGAAAACTGTATAGAGCACATGAAGGTTCCTGTCCCAAACATGCATCCCCTGAAGTGAATGCCATTGTTCAGATGGAGGCAATTAGGGTTGCAGCCTTGCTGCAATTCCTGGTTCCATGGATCAGGCAGGCATGGGCTGAACGTGAGAAACGGTTTTCCTTTAAGTCACCTCAGGAGAATATCAGTAGGGGGGGTTGCCCTCTTCTGGTGCAAACACAGGTCCAGTGATTTAAGAACCGGTGTGTGTGTCTGGGTGTCCTTCTGTCCTTTCCCAGTTCCTCACATTTGATAAGGCCAGCTGTGCGAGGAAGGTCACCCTTTGAGGTTGATTCTGGATTATCATTAAGCAGGTCGACAGCATCTTTAGATATTTACCACCACCCCTCGGATAGAAAGAGAAATGAGCGGCTAGTGACCATTTGAAGATGATCGTGAACCAGCCCCATCGTATACAGAATTAGGAATAGCTTGAAAGACCCGCTGGTTTCAATGGAGGGAGAGCCCAACGGATTTCAAATGGGATTTCAACAATGCTTCAGTTTGGCTGGATGCTCTCTTGAGAGTGTGCAAGTCAGAGGCTAATTCAGCAGATGCGTGTTGTTCGGTTTCTACGCAGGAGAGAAGAAGCCCGTGACTCTGATGAAATACGCCAGCCTTCCCCATACCGGTGCCCTCCAAATGTGCTGGGACTACAACTCCCAACACCTCCCCCCGCCACCCATGGAGATGGAGTTGTAGTCCAACACATCTGGAGGGCACCAGAAAGGCCAAAATACACTCAGGCTAGGAAAGCTCACACACACACACACCCGACCTTCCCTTCGTTGGGTGCCACGGAACTTTCTCGTTTTTGTTGCTACAGCCAAAGGCAGCAATCGATCCTATGTACGCTTACCAGGGAGTAAGCCCCATGAAACTTCGTTTTGGTAGACATGAACAGGCTCGAGCAGCAAGAGAGGCCAATTGCATTTCCTGAACAGACCACACGAAGCTGTCCATCACAGTGGTGCAGGCCAGGTGATTTTGCACCCTGGGCTGAATGGTCTTAGGGTGGTGGGGCTTAGATGGCCACGTGTATTACCTCAGTTGTGAAGCACATCTTTACTTGGGAATGATCACAATTTTGTTGTAGAAAATGATATATTTTAAAAGGAAAACCAATAAAACGAATGGCTGTAACCAGGTGCATGCGTGGTCAGCAACCCCGACTACAAAATGGTTTGAAAAAGACAGCTGCTGTGGCGTTAGTCTCGGCATGCCCAGCCCGGCGCAGATGCTGGCCCTGTTTGCCCGCATCACCTAGCACTCTCTGGGCGGCCATCTCCCCCCCCCCGCCCGCTGTGGGGCCCTGGACTTCGGTCTGAGATCTGGCCCTAACCGCACCGCCAACGTCCATTTTGTTTGGGTTCAATTCCTTCGTTGTTTCTAACCATACCCTCCCTATGCGACATCCTTTCGCAGGGGTCCCAATGCAAGGTGGTCTCGGATTCACACGTTCCTTTTCCATAACCCTCTTAGAAAAGTAAGAGACGTCGCTCTTTCTCGCTTTCCCCCCCTAAGGCCAGGATGATTCTAGTACTAAACGTGGTCAGACGATACAGATCGTGCATTTCCAAGCCGTTCAGCGTTCAGGTGGGGAAGACCTGCCTGTTGCTGCTGCTCGGTCACCTGGCGAGCAATCGAGCCCAAAGGTTCCCGGGGAGAAGATGCACCCCTCCCAATCGGGCTGTCCCCAGTCCGCCAACAAGCTCCCCTGGTCCTTCGGCGAGACTGGACACAAGGAAGCCACGATCGCACCTTAGAAGAGAAACCATCATTTTATTGGTTCAGTGTAAACAGAAAGAGACAAACCTTGTAAGAACTCCCTGTGCTTTACAGTTCGGTCCATAAGCAGCAAGAACACAAACCAGGCAACGGCACGACACAGGGCGAGAGGCTGGTGGGACCGCACGTGGAAGAGTAGAAATTTCAAAATCGACACTTTAAAAAACAACAGCAGGGTCATTTGGTGAGATTTGGCACTTTACAAAGACCCGAAGGCTTTCACAAGAGACAGGATGCGGTCTAAGGTTTGCTTGCCTTTGATTATGGAAGAGGCCAAAGATGTCATAGGTAGGAAATGAAAATCCACGAGTAAGGAAAGAGACACTGGCCGGGCACCCCACTACCCCCCCCCCCGGGTCTATGGCAGCAGGGGCGGGGAAGAGAAAGGGAGAATTCCAGAGAACACTGATGTGGCCGGGAAAAGAGGAAGCCGGGATGGTCAGGGGAGGGAGATGTGAACAGGTAAAGAGTTTAGGAAGCCCATCGGACCCAAAGCTTGTACCACCACGGAGCAAAAAATCCTGTTACGCACCATTGTGGCTTTCGGGTCTAAAAGGTCACCCATTAGGAAATTCGAGAAATGCCTCCCAATCGAAGGGGGGGGGAGTGTTCAGGCAGCTCCACGAGTGGGACACGCCCGGTTAACACGAGTGATGTACTTGGGCCACTTGGGCCTGCCCTTGGAATCTGCCAACGGAGGTGATCATGTTGGCAAGTTTTCAAGGGAAGGAAAGGTCAGGAGCGCTCTCATTCCCTAATTTTGCACTCTTAGGGAGGCGAAACCCCGGACAACACCCACGCAGATGATCGAACCGAGCAGTTTCAAACAGGTGCGCAAAGAAAGGCAAAACCACCCGGCTCGGATTTTCCTCTGGTGTTCTGAAATCGTGACGTTTTCAGTGAAACAAGGGGGCGGGGGCGGGCGATCAGTCAAAATTTCAAAGCCATTGAATGAATACATGAAAGGAACTTCTTCTGCTCTAATAACATCAGAGATGAGGCACCAAGAAAAAAGAAAAAACCGCTTACCGCATCAACTGGTCCCTGCATGCCTACGTCTAAAAGCGGCTAGGCCTTGCTGCTTGAGCAAAGGCAAGGCTCACCAGTCGCCGGGATCGCTCCTGCGCAAGCCTCATCAGAGCTGCCACAGCACGCTGGGCCGCTGCCACTGGCCACTAGTCCAGCCTCGGAATAGTGGCACTGGGTTGTGGCCATTAATTCAGATGGGGCAGAGCTCCTGGCCCCGCGGGGTTGCTGGCGCTATCAATGCCGCTCTTTCCTTCCGCTGGGGCTGTGGAGACCGCAGGCTTGCAGCGCAGCCAGGTACTAAGGCAGAAATGATTTAACGTCATGCTAACTGGAAAGATTTGATGACAAAATATGGAGTCTAGGCCTGTGCGGAATTGGAAAGAGCCACGAGTCCTTCGAAGTGATTAGAAATTTAAGGAATGTGAGAATGAAGTCATCTTGGTAATAATAATTAGCAACGTCAATGATTAGCAACGTCAGTAATACATGCTCCCCCCCCCCTTTGTGTGTGTGTGTGCAGTATATTTCACAGTGTCGCCAGATGGTTAAGGTTAACGAAACTGGCTTCAGGATTCAAGGACGTGAGGAGGCGCTTCTGAGTGAGAAAAGTTCTTTCTACAAGGAGGGGGGGGATTGCCCCCCCCCAATGTGGACCCTGTTTCAGCAAGTAAAGACAAACTCTGCGGTTGCCGCCTCACCCCCTCCAGCTCGCCGTGGACAAGAAAAAGCCTGCTGAGGAGGGTGGAGATGCGGTGTCTTGGTACCATCCAGCATTTTTTTAAAAAAGTTATTAGCAATTTGATCTGTCACAAAATAGATATTCTGTTCGAATAAAAAATAAACGTTTCAACCAAGTAGTAGAAGCAACATTTTTAAATACTGGTATATTATTTGATCTATATTACATTTGTCGCTAGAACATCTTTCCCACTTTTTAAAATGACTCAGCAAACTCTCCCGGAAACCCAAAATATCCCCAAGCAATAAGCGTTCCGCAGAAACAGCAGTGCTGCGCTGGGGTGTACAGTTAGTCTTTTTTCAATGTGCAGATTTACAGGAGTCCTAATCAGAATAACTCAAATCTTCCAAATTAAAAACAAAAGTATCCATTGATTAAATGTATTATTTCAGTTTGATGCACTGCTTCTCCTCAGCCTTAGTAGGAAACGAGTTACAAATCGAATAGTCTTTGTTACGTGGACCCTCAACACATTTACATGACAATCTCCCACAAGTGTATCGTTTAGGATCGGCGTCACTGACATTTATTCGGGCCATGTTGTTTTAAAAAACAAACAAACAGGAAAACGTTTTGTTAAAAATCCGCTCAGTGTGCGGGAAATTATCAAAAAGCCTAACGGGTGGGCGGGAACTTGGTTTAAAGTAATCCACCTTTGGGGGGGGGGGGAGGCATGAAAAATAAGACCAGCTCCGATTACGGCGGGGCGGGGCGGAAGGAGAGGCAGGCACAGGCAGCCTAGGAGGCGGCAAGCGGCGCCAGGGAAAGGGCGGGCACTAGGGTCCGGGAGGAGCCGCGGCAGCCGCGGCGGCGGCCTGCCATCAGCTCGGTGCAGGGCGATGTCAGGGCAATTAGAGCTGCACCAGGCTGCGCTGTGCAGTGCTGCTGTCAGCCTTAATCTGCGCACTGATGGGCAGCCCGAAATCCAAGCTGCAGCCCACAGGAAGCACAACCAGTGAACCCATATTGCTTTGACAGTTGCACTCATCTAGAAATAATGCAAAACGCTACTTAGATGTATACACGGCGACCCTGTGCTCTGGGAAGAAGACAATCTAATGAGGGGCTGGGACTGCAGAGCGCCGCCCGCACCGAGCCAGGCAGGCAGGCAGGCAGGCGCCGGCTTCCTTCTTTCCCTCCTTCCTAGAGTTCATCGTAGCGGATCCGCTGCGAGCGCCGCGTCGGAGCCGCTTTGCCCGAGCTGCTCTTCGCTTCCACCGCCTCGCTGAAGAACCTGAAGATCGACGGGTAGCTCTTCCAGGAGGTCAGCTCGTGCCGCTCCGTGCCTGCAGCGCACACAGAGAGAAAGAGAAAGAGCGCCGCGTCACTGCTTGGGACTCTGGCGGGGCGGGGCAAAGCCGCTCTGCCCGCCCCCAACAGCAAGCCGCTGGGGTCATTCTTAGGTGCTAGGACTGCACCTGGGCGCCTGCCTTGGTATCGCAGCGAGGCATTATTACACGCAGACATGCAAGCACGCACGCACGCACGCACTCACTCGCCCTCTTCTGATCGCTCTGCTTTACAACGGAGAGGCGCCTTCGTGGCAAGAGCGGGGAGGCCACTTGAGCTGGCAGGCGGGCGGGCGCAGGACTAAAGGCTGCAATACGGTACACTTACCTGGCACTAAGCCCCACTTAAGTCAGTGGGACTTGCTTTTATGTAAATGCATGCTGGACTAGGAACACAGTCCTGTGCGCGTTTAGGACACAGGGGAGGGAGGTTTCACCTGCAAGGCTATCGAGTCCAACCCCCTGCTCAATGCAGGAAACTAGAGGAGGGGTCTCCCATCCAAGTAATAACCAGGCTTGACCCTGCTTAGCTTTCCACGCTCAGACAAGCTGAGCCAGCATAAGCGCAAAGCCCGGTTGCTTCTTGGCTAAAAAGGAAGGTGGCTGCCCAGCTCAAGCCAGCCTGGAAGGCTTGCCCTCTAATCCCAGCTGTAAGGGCTGGGGTGTGGCAAAGTTGAGACAGCGTGAGAAGCATTCTGCACATGCTAGGAGCCTGCAGCTTGGCGTTGAGAAGAGCTTCTGAACTCCTGCCCCAAATTAAGCTGATAAGGGGGAAGGATTTAGCACTAAGTATTCTGTCTGGCCACCTCTTCCTCCACCAAACATCCAAATCTTTCCCAGTGGGATTAATTATTTTCATTTACGTGTGTTTTAGGGTTCAAGATCCTTTACAATTGGCATCTTGCCTTTACAACCATGCACTGTTACCCTCACTTTATAAAGCCAGGAAATCAGGGCTGAGAGCTAATCATTTTGAAATGGTCTCACAGCAATCCTGGATCTGTGCCTCACAGGTCCAAATCCAGTGCTGAGTGTGCTGTGCTTGCTCAGTGCAGGTGCAAAGGACAGTTGGGCAGATATAGCTTTTCTCACCCCTGATAAGCTGAACCTGCCAAAATCTCCTTTTCTACAGCTACTAAGAACATAAGAAGAGCTATGCTGGATCAGACCAAGGGTCCATCTAGTCCAGCATTCTGTTCACACAGTGGCCAACCAGCTGCTCATGGGATCCCACAAGCAGGACATGAGTGCAACAGCACCCTCCTGCCCTTGTTCCCCAGCAACTGGTGTACATAGGAATACTGCCTCTGATACTGGTAGATATTAAAGATAATGGTCTCCTGTCCTCTTTGGCATTTGGTCACTCGTTTGACCAGATACTCCTAATGTTATACTCTCTATTTTGGAGAGAGAAAACAATGTTCAGCAGCTCTCTTTCTCTGGTTCTCTCTCCCCCTTTGAGAACTGCATATCTGCCTTCATTTTAGGAAAGCTGGACATACCTTTTAACCAAAAGTTATAGTTCTTCTATAGCTCTTGTGCCTAAATAACAGCTGCTTAATTAGGTATGGTTTCCTGTATGATCAGTAATTTCACCACCATGGTCAGGAATCCAGTGAACATCAGAACAACAGTATTATTACTGAGAAATAACTTTTTGGTGCTTAAAATGTTTATGCCTATCTAGACACATCCTTCCCTTTAATAGTGTAATAAACCAACTGGAAATGGTAATGGTGACAGAATCTCCCCCATCTTCTGCAAACATATATAATCAATCAGTTACGATTAATACAGATATATGGCTATATATCCCTACAATTTAAATGGTTGTTGCATCCTAAGTCTCCAGAAAAGTAAGGGGGCTCTGGGTCTGGGACTATTTTTCTTGATTTATGCATCTCCTTTTGGATAAATAGTCCCAGAACGTTTTACTACCCTGCATATTCCTATTATACATTGAACAGCAATGGCATCTCATAATATAACCCCCCCCCTCCAACACCCCAGCAACCAGGTGCCCTGAAGGAGTTCAGAGCCCTTCCTGGATAACACAATTATGCAGAGATGCTGCTGGGAAGCCTCCAGATCCCCGGCTCCTGTATGATACTTTAACATTGTTAATGATAATTCTCCACTCCTTAATAGTAGGTCATTGCTATGGTTACTCTACAATGGTGCAACACTTTGCCTTCCCCTTCAGCTATTCGCTGAGACCTGGTAACCACATTTGTTGCCTAGCAACAGTTTTGTGAGAGTATCACAATCTGGGAGTTACAACAATAAAGGACATGATGGCCCTGGCCTACCCTGAAGGAGAGCTTGCTGACGGGTGGTTGGATGTCCCTGGGACGGAAGTGATACACAAAAAACATATCCTGAGTCCCTGCTGGATTACACCAGTGGTGTGATACTAGCATACAATTATAAAGCCACCCCCTTACAGAAATGGCTTTCTTACTACTCCACAAAGAAATCCCTCTCCAGAGGCAACCACTACACAAAGACACTTCTACATATACGTCCTGCAGTAGAGGCTTGCTTTTCAAATCTAATTCACACATACATTCTCTTACACCCTTTTAACACTTACAGCAGGTCACTTCAAACAAGTATAACTCCTCCACAGATGCCTTTTATAAAAGGCGTTCACTGTTGCACACAGGCACCTTTTAGACAAAGAACGTGTATCACAGCAAACATCCTGGAGACCTTCTTTAAGGACACAAAGAATTCACTGGCGCTCAAATAAAAATACAGATAATGCTTTTGCAAAGATACCTCATCTACCCATAGATACTTCTGGTGCAATCATCTTGCTGATGGCTGTATCTTGTAACCTTTGGCATTTAGGCTCTGTTAGTAAAAAGAAAACCAACTACCCCCCCCCCCATGCTCTCCTTTTAAACAGGTAGCCACAGCTACATGGATCCCCCCCCCCTGCTTCTCCACTTCTAACTCCATTTAAAGAGAACAAACAGATGATCAATGCTTTCCATTCACAGATCTATTCCATTCTACACATTAGCACTGGAACTTTTCTGCTGCGGACAAACATTCCCCACACCTTCTGTACCCACTGTACCACCACATTCCCCTTCTTGGTGCTATAGGGATCTTAATATCTCTCTCACTCATCCATGTACACACTCATTTGCAAATATAGACCTACATTTACATTCAATTACTTGCAGAGAGATTAAGATGTTTTATTATTTATCACATTTTCCTTTGTGGAACAGCCATCTTTCAAATGCACATGACAAGAAAATAAGTGAGAGAAGCCATGTGCTAATTGTGCTCCCATCCTGTTCTCCTTCAAAATGTAACCTACACTTTTCCTCAGAAGAGATCATACTTACACTTGCTAGTGTTACTGAGACTATGATCAACTTGTTAAGATTTCCAGTAGCAACCCTCTTATGCCATCTCTCTCCAAACCAATTCAGGCTTTTGAATCTAGAGGGAACTGATGATTCAATGGGCTAAAGCAATTTTAACTCCCTCTCCTCATTGTCTCTTACCTTGTAACAATCTTACTGATGGATGAACAATTTCCCTTGTGGTAAAATCACTACAACGGCTTTTTAGTTTCTACAATTATGATGATCTGTTGCTTGACTAGGATTGCTCTAAAATCCTAGCCCTCTCATCTTGTCAAGTATAAATGCTGGCCCTTCATAACATTTGAGATGCCACATTTTGCTCAAGATATTCACAGTCAACTGCTTGTGGGGTGAGGGTGAGAGAATACCAGATATTCCCAAGATTTTATAGAAAAAGATTATGGTCAAGATAATGCCTCACTGATCTGAACTTCTTACTATGTAGCAATTCTGCCAGATGCAAGGGATAGGAGACAAAATATGAGTCTACGCTTTCTCTCACATTCAAAATTTTTAAATCTCAAGTTCTTTCTATCCAATTTATGAAGAATTTTGGTAAGTCCCTATCAAAAACTGAACCAAACAAATTTTGCATCCATCTGTACTGGCCAAATTCAATACATACAGCTATTCCCACCAAGTACAGAACCATGTACCTGCCTGCCATGTAGCTGTTAAAGATGAGAAATCTGTCAGAAAAAAAGAGGTTGCAACCCTAAACAGCACAAACATGGTTGGATACACAGGGATTCAAATCCAGACTTTTAAGAGCTAAGCACTCAAAGCTCTCTGCCTGGATGGATGCACCTGTCAGTTTCACTTTCTCCCAAATGTGTGTGTGTGTGTGTGTTTTTAAAAAAAGTTAAGTTCTTTCCATCCCATTTATGAACAACTTTGAGAATTTTGGTAAGTCCTTATTAAAAACACACAAGTCAAATGAAATTCTCACCAATTCCTAGTCTAAGCAATATTAGGATTCCATACACTTAAGACCTTTCATAGTGAATAGAACACTTCTCACAATAATATGAAAAGACACAGTAATATACTAAAATATTGACTAAAACCACATTGAACTAGATATAAAACACTGATACAAATGCAGATAACAAGTGTAGACCCATGAAACAATGTTGTGGTTTTTGTATAGTGGTCCTATATTTTTCTTTTTGTTTGTTATTCTTTTGTATGGGACATGCAAAAAACTTTTAGAGAGTGGGGAAGGAGAGAGGCAGGGGCAAAGAGCAGGATATTTCTCCTCATTTTATGTCCTCCTCCCAAGCTTCCTCATACTGGTCCAAGTAAGGAGATCAATGTAAGAAAGCTGGCTTCCTCTGGCACATGTATCAGTTATTGGATCCGTAACTAGGTGGTAAAATGTACCCTGAAATGCAGATGCTGTGTATTCAAACTGCAATATTTTCAATGGGATAAATATTTGGATGTTCATCCAAACCTGCATCCCATTGAGAGCAACAAAGTCAGGATAGATGCATACTGGTCCTCTGAGCCCAACCCCTCCCTCCATAGGCCCCAGGCTGAAAGGAAGCAACTAGCAAACCATTACCTTCCATTCAGGCTAACTCCCAGCACTTGCCAACTGAAAGCCATTTTCTACTGCCATCGTGCAGAGACAGCATGGGGACAGTGTAAGTGTGCATTTCCCACTCCTAACTCATTTGGGATCTTTAAAAAGCAACAACCCTAATTCCTTTATTGCTTGAGGAACCCCTGATATACACAAAGTCTTTGGCAACCAAGCCATCTGTGCTGTAAACCCACTTTGCAACTAGGGTGAATGATATAAAATTAAGGAGACATTGGCTTGGATCCAGACTTAGTCAGGACTAATTTAAGCCCAATTTATTTCAGTGGGTCTACTCTAATTATGACTATGTCAGTATCAAACCCATTGGACCTCAGCTGTATATTTCTAGGGACAATGAGGTACTGTCAACTAAAATACTTGAAACATCTTTTTGATATAGAAGTTCTGGGCACCACACTTTCAGAAGGACGTAGACAAACTGGAGAGGGTTCAGAGGAGGGCAACAAGGATGATAAAGGGACTGGAAACAAGGCCCTATGAGGAGAGACTGAGAGAGCTGGGCATGTTTAGCCTTCAGAAGAAGAGACTGAGGGGAGATATGATCGCACTCTTCCAGTACTTGAAGGGTTGTCACACAGAGGAGGGCCAGGATCTCTTCTCCATCATCCCAGTTTGCAGGACACGGAATAATGGGCTCAAGTTACAGGAACCCAGATTCCACCTAAACATCAAGAAACATTTCCTGACTGTCAGAGCAATAAGACAATGGAACCAACTACCTAGGGAGGTGGTGAGCTCTCCCACTCTGGAGGCATTCAAGGTGCAGCTGGACAGCCATCTGTCGGGGATGCTTTGACCTGGATTCCTGCATTGAGCAGGGGGTTGGACTCGATGGCCTTGTAGGCCCCTTCCAACTCTACTTTTCTATGATTCTATGATTCTATGAAATTGCAACTGTTGTCCCTGAGGAGCATACCCATAAAAATATATTGGGCTATTTAACTGCATTGATTTTTTTTTTAAACACAACACCCTCTGTTTTGGCTCCTGTATGGAGCTCAACTTCTCTCTTTGCTTTTATGGCTGGTTTTGCTGCTGCCCTCCCCCCCCACTTTTTTTGCTTACATACAATGAGAGAAAACATTACTAAGGCAATAACTAATTGGGGTATCTTAACTCCTAGGCTATTGGCTTTCATATAGAAACGATTAAACACTTGTTGGTTGAAAAACTGTAGCTAGATGTTTATGATCAAAGACACTGATTACTGTGTAGCTAAACTGAGTAAAATTGAATCATTGGGGGAAGCAGCTATTAGTGTAAGCACTTTGCCAAGAGACAGAATTGTTTGGAGACTGAAGAAAATATGAAATATTTGTACAGAGTGAATAAAAAATATTTAAATTCAGAGCAACTGCAGTGAGCAATGCATAGAATCATGAAACAAAACAACTTCAAGAAATAAACCTTAGGGGACTTAAACAAACTGAGAAGTATGGTATAATGAGTGTGTGTATTAAAATCAATGAGAAGGCTAGAACATCCTGGAATCTTGCTACTGTCAAGATTTTTCTTTTTAAACAATATATATTTTAAATTTTATTTCATTTAATAAACCATAACCAAACTCAAGTGTTGGGTAATGAGTCATTATTTCATTGTTTACAGGATTTACATGTGGCACAATCAGGATTGGCAAAGTCCTGTCACAACCGACTTTTCACAATTCAGTTAATGAAAGTACTTTTCAATTCTACTAGAAGCAGCAAACACAAAGACCCCATGTAGTTTTACAAGGGGCTGCTCCAAGAAAGATATGTGGGTAAAAAAAATAACTGAATTTGCAAAGTAGCCAATTTAAAAATATGGAGTGATATTTAGGGGGCAATTTAAAGAGAAAGGAAGAAGAAATGCAAAATGGTTCTATATTAAACAAAGAGATTAATGGGAGTAGAGTTTTAATATTAAGCACACACAAAAAAGTGGTAAAGATAAAGGGGGTGATTCTCCTCCCCCCTACAGCCCTTCAAAGGACCTCAAAACCTGCTCCAGAGGTTTGGGAACCCTCCTGAGAAGATTTCATGGGGCAGGGCTACAGGGGGGAGGAGAGGAGGAGGTGTCCTGTTGCACAAGCAGAAGTCTGCTTGCACAACACTGGATTTCCTCCAAAGTGCTTCTATTAATGAATGGGATGAATATCTAAAAGGGGTAAGATGGTGGACAGTTTTAATATCAGTCGAACAATAAGGAAAAGTAGTACTGACAAATAATGAAGACCTTGTCAATGTAGTTGTTGGGTTAGAAAAACACACACACAGATGTGGGAATACTTAGAAAAATTTAATATACAAATCAGCAGGTCTGGATGACAAGCATCACAGAGTCGTAAGGGAATTAGTTAATGAATCTGCTGAACTCCTGGCAATTGTTTCTGAAAACTCATGCAGAATCAGGAAGGAACCAGAGCACAGGCGTGGGTGGAAGCAACTATTGTATTACTCTAAAAAGAAGAAGAAATTACTGTGTGGTAAATTTAACAGCAATTCTGAGAAAAAATAATAGTGTAATCTTAAAAGGGAAAAAAATCCACCCACGTCTACAGGGCAATGAGAAATTTAGGAATAAACAGAAGCAGATCTGTCAATAATAGTTCTATCAAACTAAATTCCTAATACATAAGCAAAGGCATTAGCATGGATGATTTTCTGCTTGCTTTTCCTAGTATAATAAATGCCTTCCTGAAGGCATGCACAAAGAACTACAGTTTTTATTAGCAAAGTGGTCCAAGATGATCCCACTACCTCCTTTTTGTATACAGGCAGAAGTAGATAACTAGGCGCTGATGCAATGGTTTTAGACTTAGAAGGTGATCTACAGTGATACCAGACCAGAGAACCTCACATGCAGCAGCTGGGTGCAGGCAAGGATCTCCTTGCCTCAAGGATGGTTTAATCATACTGATCACACTGCTGGGGGTAGGAGGAAAGAAGGTGATTAGAATCACATACCATGCCAACTTTTTGTTTGGTGCTGCTACAAGGGGAACAGCACATTAAATCCTGGATACTAAATATGAAGGGTTTTTACCACCCTGTACTATATATTTGTGTGTGTGAGGGGCCTAAGTCAGGAACTGATGTATGCATAAAAGCCTATTTCCATGCAGTAATAGCCCTTGCTGGATTGAGCAGGTGGATCAGAATTTTTTTAAAATTGCTCTGTTATATGTTATATGCTAGGCCTGCTATAACATATTACAGATATTTTTTCAACAACTGGGAATGAATAGTATTACAAGTGATTATTCTAAGATTTGCTATGCCACCAGTTAGGGTTGTTCCAATGCAACGCAACCAATTCTGAGGTAACACCAATGACATAGGCAGACAAGCCAGTGTTCATGCTTAGGGCCAAGATTCCAAAGTGCAATCATGACTATACCAAAAACAGTGACTGGGTTCACATGACAAGACAACCAACCATTGATTGTTGTCATTGGTTGGTTGTCGTGTCATGCAAACCCACTTGCGGTTCCCAAATGATTGGTTCTTATCATGGTTGGCAGCCAATGAGAAATACATAATTAATTTCAGTGGGATTGGGAATGGTATTCGGTTCATGTTTTTTAAAACATAATTAATGATCTGGAATAGTGAATCATTTCATATTCATTCAATAAATTAATGAGAAAAATATAAATTAATTGGAAGGCAAAACAAAAATTAATAAGAATGGAGAAAATAAGTTAACTCTAAGATAAGTTACCCAGCAATCCAAAGTGGGGCCAGAGAGGAGTAGAACAGTGTTTCTACTGCTGCATTCCAAGCCCTGCCAGTTTGCACAGACCAGGGTAGAAGGGCAGGAGGGGTTTGGGGAATTTTTTTAATTATTCCAGCTCCAGGATGGTGTAGCTGATGGTCCCAAATAGACCTGTCAAGGGGAACAGAGCAGTTTGGCATCTGGATGATCTTAAGATGGCTCCTCCCCACCTATGGAAAACAGTGTTTGGGGGCTTTCTGCCAGCTAGCTTATGACATATGCACAGTGGAGGAGTCCTTCCATCAGTGATGTCATTTTCTGCTGGCAGAGGACAGTGGTGAGGCACCAACGCACCATCCTAACCCCCTCTAGCCATCAGCATCAGGGGAGGGGCCGAGGGGGTAGAATTGTGCTTCTAGACATTCACAGTGCAATCCTATGTATGTTCTCTCCCTATACCAACCTGCCCATGTCAAGATCTTCAGAGGAGGCTCTTCTCCTGGTTCCTTTGCTGGTGGAAGCTTGTTCTGTCAGAACTAGGTAGAAGGCCTTCTCTGTGGTGGCATCCCATCTCCGGAATGCCCTCTCCATGGGAGTGCAACTGGTGCCAATCTTGCTATCATTTTGGTGCCAGGTTAAAACTTACTTATTTGCCCAGGCATTTTAAAGTGTTGTGCTTGCTGATGTTTAGTTTTAATGTTTCAGATTTATTGTTTTTGGAATGTTTTATGGGGTTTGGGGTATTATATTGGGGCTTATTTTGGTTTTATGCCTTTTGCATCTTGCCCTGATATCTTAGGATAAAGGGCAGGTCTAAAATATTTTAAATAAATGAAATGTTTACTCAGAAGTCCCACTAATTTCAGTGGGACCTACTCCCCACAAATTGTGCACCAGACAGCTTTTTTCTGCAAAAAGCTGCTAAGTTATGAGCCACCCCATCCTATGTGGGTGCCCGTAACTCTCCGAACCTGGAAGATTATGGGCATCCAATTGAGGGTGGGAGGAGCGCGGTGGATAGGATTTCTGCTGCGCTCCCCTCATCCTCAAAAACATTTAGATGGCCAGTTTTGGCCGTCTAAATGTTTTACCCCTCCTCCTGAGGAGAGGCTGAGGCACTGCCTGGATTCCTCGGAAGCTGGCGATGCCTTGCTCCTCCCCTCCCCACCCCAGGGAACACCCCCCCCCATGCCCAAACTGAAGTCAGTCTTCCAGCTTTGGTTCCCAGCTGGCACAGAAAGAACCGCACCAACTGCAAGGTTGGGGGGGAGGGCACTCCGCACTCGGACTCCCCACTGCTACCTCACTCAGAAGGGATTTCCAAGGTCGCAGCAAGAAGTCCGACAGCTCCTATATGGCTCCCCAGACAAGGTCAGAGGGCCATAGGATTGTCCCCTATAACAGGAATTGCTATCAGTAGTAAGTGTACAAAACACTAATGAGCCGTAACTGATTAAAATAATATTAAGGTGCAATCCTATGCAAGTTTAAACAGAAAAAAGGGCCTACCACTTCCAGCATTCCAGCTATGCTGGCTGGGGCATGCTGGGAGTAGTAGGCCTTTTTACAGTACAGTAGAGCCCAATTGTTTTTTTTCTGAGTGGAGAAAATAGGAGCTTGCAGGGTGGGTCTGTGAACCACTTTGCACACTCAGAGGTATCTAAATGTTAAATATTATTATTTCTTTGACAACCTGCTAGTGAGAACAAAGCCACCATGGAAGGATCCATTTTTAAAGTGGGAGGGAGATCTTTAAAACAAGGAGTTTCCTGCTCAATGTGGGGGAAGTAGGCTGAAAGTTATGTTTGACTGAAATAATGGCATATCCCCCCCCCCCCCGTTTACCCCTTCCTACCATTTGTTGTCGCCTCTATATTACATTTTAGATTGTAAGCTCTTTGGGGCAGGGAACTGTTCTCTTATACTCGGAAAAGCACCATGCACATTGATGGTACAATGATAATAATAATGACAACAGCAGCAATCACCATCATCATCATGGGGACACTTACTTTATGATGGCCAGTAAAAAAACAAGGGAGCCGTAGATGAATGTGTTGCTAGGCAGAGTTTGGAGAACAGAGATGTGAGATAGAGAGGATTGGGATTCTCCCCTCTGGCCATAGGGCTCTATGGTTTTTGGTTGAAAACAACGATAGCAGTGATATCCTGGGTTCACACGGTCAGAAAAACAAAGATATGATGAGAAAACCATAGATCATATCATTGTTTTCTATCGTTGTTTTGTTGTGCAAAATTTATCATGGTAAATTAGCATGACTGGCTTCATATGACCATGAAAACAATGGACGAGTCACAGAGTGAGATGCTGGTGTGAGCTGGAAGGAAGACTGCTCAAAGTGAGAGGTGTGTAGGTTAATTCTGGAGAACCCCATGTTGGCTTTGGTGAATGGATATCAATTTGGTCTTGTGTGTAATGTATTTGTATTTCTTTGTTGGTGTTAGTTTCTCCCTTGTTTAGTTTTAAATTGTTGGATTATGTCAGTTGATTTATCTTGCTTTATACAAAAGTTCTATGGATTGGTGTTTTTATTATGTAACTGCTTATTGACACTGTGGTTGTTTGTAATTGCTCTTATTATGTTTTCTGAATTGTTATATTTACTGCTATTCATTTTATACGTTATGAGCTCCTTCAGGCACAAGCTTGTAGAAAAGTGGCATACAAATAAACCAATGATGATGAAGTTCCCCCTTTCCATATCACTCCCTCTAATAATATTTGTAGAGTGCTATCATATTCCCTTTCAACCTACTTTTTCTAAGCTAAGTGGCAAAGCTTTCAAAATATCTACTCCTCAAATAAATTCAACATTTCTTTGGTTAATCTTCTTTGCACCTCTTCTATCTTGAATTAATCTTTTTTAACATAGGTGATCAACAGTAGGCATCTTTCCAGATGTGTCTCATCAGTGCCTTGTACAAAGATAAACTCCCCATTTTAACTATAAATGCCGTGACTAATAAATCCAAGAATAGACTTTGCCTTCCAAGTGTGTAGAACTGATGTTACCCTCTTTACACTTGCATCACATTGGTAGTTCATATTCATCTTGTGACCAACCAGTATCTTGAGATCGCTTTCCTCCTCAGTTGCTTCTGCTTGATGAGCTCCCAGTTCCAAATGCATGACCTTACACATATTGAATTTTCTTTTACTTCTATTACTTCATTTCATGAGATCATATATTTTATTCTGCATAATTTCCTGATCCTTCTCCCTGCACTGACAATGCTTCCTAGCTCAATATCAGCTGCAAATTTAATCAGAACACCCCTACTTCTCTCTTTCAGTAATAAATACTGGGCCCTTAGAATTATCACAGGGATATTCCACTGATTACTTCTCTCCAACTAGAAATTTCACTTTTTAAAGTAAATCTCTTTGCATTTTTCTCTTTCACCTGTGTCTCAGAGCTACTTCACACATTATCATTTAAAATTACAACACATTTAGCCTATAATCTTGTATATGGTGCTTCTACTCACATATCAAGCTGGCTGTAGCCTTCAGCCATGTGGTAAGCCCAGTATCACCACACTCCAACAATTCTTTGGAAATCCAGGGTGCCTTGTCATTCTGGGCTTATGATAAGGCTGGAGTATACAGATGAGGTTAGAGACCACGTGATAAGCAGTTTACTGTTTCTACTATAAGGACCATCTCAAACCTTATATTTTTAATATGTATCTGCACAACAAAATGTGTGTTTATCAACACATGCATGATATGGATATGTATGACAGGGATCTGAGATTGGCTGCACCAGTGCAAAATAGGCATTTGCCACGGTGTAGATCTGAACCAGTCAGATACTGCCCCCGATATTGTAGGTAATATATAGCCATCATGACTAGTAGCCATTGATAGCCTCATTCTCCATGAATTTGTCTATGCTGTCCAAGTTGGTGGGCATCAGTACATATTGCAGTAGCAAATACCATAGTTTAATAAGGTTGTATCCAATTGTGTCCTTCTGCCAATGGAATGGACACCATTGGCAGAATTAATTTCTCCTCTCCCCTGAAGTCCCCTGGATGTACCCCCAATCTGCTCCAGAGTATTGGGGGATGCTCCAGACCAGATTTAGTGGTGTCCATTCCACGGGCAGAAGGACACAATTGGATACAACCTTATTAGTTATATTAGTTGTAACTCCTGTTGCACAAGTGGAAGTCTGCTTGCATAATGTTGGGTTTAGTCCTTAGTTGGATATGTGTGGCATGGGCCTGGTACACACTTACTGGCAACCCCATGTAAGGAGCTCATGGGCCTGCTGCAAAGTCATGCCTATGTAGCACTTGTACCATTGTGTGAATCACAGCCTTTACACAGGGACTATCCAGACAGCTGGTTTTGATTGTGGTGCTTCAAAAAAAGGCTGTCATGTTCATGCAAATCATGAAGTCATATAGACAGCCTCCATCTGGATGCATTAGTTCTCACTAATGGTGCATCTGTGTAAGCTTTGCCAAGCTGTAAACCCAACAGTGCCTTTTGCACTTACAACATGTTTGTGTGAGTGTCATCACTGTGAACCAAACCTGAAACAGGCAACATGTGGATTAGAGTAAAGTAGCATGAAATGACTGGAACAAGGTCAAAGAAAGGCCATTGGATACACTCAGCTCTAAATTCCTTGTGAATTGGAATGCTCTCCATCGTGAGTATATCTGGTGACAACATTGTCATCTTTTCAGTGCTAGGTTAAGACTTTCCTCTACTCCCAGGCATTTAACGGCATATGATTGGGCTTCTTGATCTAGTTATTTTACTGGATCTTAGTTGTTTTTAATTGCTTTTAGTTGTTTCTAAGTTGTTTTAAATCTTTGTATATTTTTAACCTTTGCTGTAAAGTCTTAAGTCTTCTTTAGAGAAAAGTGTCTAGTAAATTTAATAAATGAATGAAATTGTGTGCTTAGATTTTTTTCCTCCTTTAGAATCCATAATCCTATAATCACAGCTAAGTCTTGTATGGTTGTTCAGTAAAAAGCAAAACAAACAAACAAAAAACAAGAAGGGACTGAGGAAACTGTCATTTATCCCTTAATTTTTTTAAAAGATACATTTACAGTCTTATCTTAACACTTCCTGCAGCAGCAACTACAATTCACAGTCACCTTAAAAAAAAGTATATTCTGGCTTAATATATATGTAGATCAGGCTGTTCTTTTAGCAAGGAACACTAATGGGGAATTATTAAAAAAAACCCTATGAGAAATATGAAAAATTATATGCCATGAGTGAAAAAATACCTGATTCTTTTGGTATATATTTACCAGCCTTCAAACTCTATTTACTCTTTCTTTCTGATATAAGGGCATATCTTACAAACTCTGGAACCTTAAAATACTTATAACATCCAATAACGTCTGAAGACAGACAGAGCTATGACTACCCAACTTCCCCTGAAGCTCTTCTTTGGACTATTTGTTTCTGAGATTAAGTATTATAGCTAAGATTCCCAGAATCAAAATGGTACTTGGCTTCAGAGATTTAGGATGCAATCCTATACACCTAATTGGAGAAAGGCCCACTGAACTCAATAAGGCAATTCTGAATAGACATGTATAGGATTGTGCGGTTCATTGCTTTAAAAGGGAGAATTTCAGCACGTGCTGCTTCTCTTACCACTGCAGTTCCCTAATGGGAGAAATGGCATCTGACACACTTATCCCTTTGATGCAAATGCTAAAGGCACAGAAGACCTAATGCATTCTGAATCTGGCAACTCTAATTCTAGCAGCTGGTTTTAAAGCTGTTCTGTCTTTAAACACTGTATTTATTTTTTGTAAGCATTTTATAGCTTAATAAATCCATATGGATCATTTATTCTTCGAACTGAATTCAACAACTGGTGCCACAAGTTCACATTAGGTATAGACAAGATAATAGCTTATTTGCAAAGTCCACCAATCAAATGAAATTATGCAAAGCATCAGAGAACAGCTAAAACAACCACCTGAGCATTAACCAATAATTCCTCGAAACATATGGGGGGGGGGGACCCATAGCATCAAAGACAACAGCATGGGAATGGCAGCTGCTGTATAAAAGGGACATTAGAAAAGATGATGTTTTGAAATCATACGTTGCTGTGTCAAAGGGGAATTAATTTTAAAGATAAATGCAATGATGAACACTAAGGTCAGAAGTAATTGGCAGATCAAGGACAGACTTGAGAAACAATAAAAACACATACATTTGAAAACAAATTTATCTCTTTTCTTCCATGCCAGGATTTGAATTTAGGAGCAGCGTTTTCCTTGAAAATAACAATGCCATTGTGAACAGCAAGGGTGCTTGGGAAATATTGCTTTCTGTGGAGTTAAAAGGGGCAAGTCTGTGGCTTGCACAAAGGAGAGGTGTGTGAGATGATGTTATGAGTGTATTTACATGTATACCTTTTTAAAAGTCTAATTTTACTTCTGTGTTAGATCAACATCAAATACTTCATTTCTGTAGTGTCTCTACATACAACTTTATAGCAATCCTGTCTGTTTCTTTCTTGGTGTGCATATCATACAGGGCAAAGTATTTTGTTAATCCCATGTTCCTTTGCTATGTTTTTCTATAGCAGTGATGGCGAACCTTTTTGAGCCTGAGTGCCCAAACTGCAACACAATACCAACTTATTTATTTCAAAGTGCCTTAAATTTGGCAGGAAGGAGGAGGGGGCACTAGCTAATCGCGCCCCACTCTGTCTCAGGGCATGGCTCTTCACCGGGCGCGCAAAGATTCAGGCGTGCGCGCTGTGCTTCTGAGCTGTCTGTTCAGTTAGAAGGAGGGCTGGGTGCCTGCGCAGTCCGCTTCTGGGGGTGGAGATGTTGGAGTGTGCCTGCCTGTGGAGGCCAGCGAGGAATGAGTGGAGAGGAGTGAGTTACTATGGAAACCTGACACTGAATGCAGAAGGGGACGGTCTTTTCGCGATCTGGCGATCAATGGCTCAAGTGCCCACAGAGAGGTCCCTGCGTGCCAGCTGTGGCATGCGTGCCATAGGTTCGCCATCACTGTTCTATAGTGTTGCCAGGTTGCCACACAGAGGTTCCACACTGTGCAATTAAATTCCCCAATGTAGCTTAAAAATATGGTAGTTGAAGGTTTCCCCACCTCTTCCACCACATTTGGAATCCTGTTCTTTAGAACAGGTAGATTGATGGCAGGATGCACTAGGAGGGATGATAAGAAAACCAATCCAGTCTTCCACATTTGATAATCAAAAAGTAAGGATAAATACAAGGTAAATATCCCAGTCACCACACACTCCAGTTACACTGTTCTGCTTTTTTAGCTAGAGCTGAAGAGAGGTTAGGCCCTCTTCCTCGTCCCCACCAGTCTAGCTGCTCTGGCTGAAGGGACAAGGAGAAGGCCATCCGTGGCAGATCTTGTTGAGCGGCCCACTTGGTGTTGCTGGAGACGCTCCTTGAGATAAACTGGACCAGAGCCGTATAGGGTTTTAAAGGTCAAAACCAACACCTTGAACTCGGCTCGGCAAGCAACTGGTAGCCAGTGCAAATCCTTCAGCACTGGCGTGATGTGATCCCGCCGGCGGCTGCCTTTAACCAGGCGAGCCGCCGCGTTCTGTACCAGCTGCAGCTTCCGAACCGTCTTCAAGGGTAACCCCACGTAGAGCGCATTACAGTAGTCTAGGCGAGAGGAGACCAAGGCATGAACCACTGATGGGAGCAGGTGATTAGGAAGGTAGGGGCGCAGCTGCCGTATCAGATGGAGTTGATACAGCGCTGCCCGGCTCACAGCTGCCACCTGAGCCTCCATGGACAGCTGGGAGTCAAGAATGACCCCCAAGCTGCGGACCTGGTCCTTCAGGGGTAGATGTACCCCATTCAGCACCAGGTCAACATCCCCTAACCTCCCCTTGTCCCCCACCAGAAGTACCTCGGTCTTGTCGGGGTTCAGCTTCAGCATGTTCCTTCCCATCCAGCCAGCCACTGCCTCCAGGCACTTGGACAGGGTCTCAACGGCCAACCTCGGTGACGACTTGAAACAGAGGTAGAGCTGCGTGTCATCCGCATACTGATGACACCGCACCCCAAACCTCCTGATGATAGCTCCCAGCGGCTTGAGGTAGATGTTGAATAACATCGGGGAGAGGATGGAACCCTGCGGCACCCCACAAGTGAGCAGCCGAGGGTCCGAAGCCTCCTCCCCGAGAACTACCCTCTGGTACCTTCCAGAGAGGAAGGACCGGAACCACTGCAATACAGTGCCTCCCAAGCCCAACCCCTCCAGGCGGTCCAGGAGGATACCGTGGTCAACGGTATCAAAAGCCGCCAAGAGATCGAGGAGGACTAGAAATACTTCATTGTTCCAACAAACACATTTATATTGATGAAGTGAATATTGACTCTCTGTTTATTAGAGTGATCTTTAGTGGTCTTTTCTAATGAACATTACTAGAAAAGGCAGGCTGTGGTTATCTAGCCTATGATTTTATGGACAGCTATCATTACTATGGGTCAAGTACACCAATAGTCCAATCATAAAGTTAATAACATCTATCTTAGCTTTACCTGAGAGTGTCTTAGAAGAACATTGCTTCTCTTAACACATAGCCTTTTGATATATATTATTTATCATTTATAGCCTATCTGAAGCAGAAAGATTTCCCCCTGTAACTTACAATAATCAATAAACTCTGTGCCTATTATAATCCAACAAGTCAAAGAGAGAGTGAAACCTGGGTTAAAACTGCAGCTCTACAAATGAATCAGGAGTGTAAAAATTGTACTGTACAAGCATACAGGAAAACTGTTCTGTAAAACTGCAGTTCCAGCAGCTTGATGTCAGAGCCTTTTCAATTTATAACAATTTTATTTTCTCTCACATGAGCCATAGTTGCCCTTCTGGGTTCTAATTTAAAACAGAAATAAAAAGTATTGATAATGGTCTAATGTTTGTAGTTTAAGACATATTCAAAAATGTATTTCATATATTGTTTCAAATACAGCTAACATGGAAACTAGCACATGTGGCAGAAAGCATTCATTGTATTAATTGGTTAATACATCCATTCATTAATCACAGTTTTAAAATGAGGATTATTAAACTGAAGCTGTGCTTTGTGAAAGGATGTTTTGTTCCAATGGCATTGTTGTACACAATCTATTTGCATCTCTTGAGTCAAACAATGCGTTTAATATGGTTTTCTAAATGATACATTCTTTATCAGTCAAAGGAAACAAATATTTTAATTGCACAGTAGCAGTGGGGTGTTTTATTTGGGATTTGATAAAATACCTAAAAGGCTAGTGAAGCTAGATGTACTTGATGAGATTGCACTTTTTCTGGCATTCATTTTCTGGTCTTCAGATGAGAGAACATAAACATAGAAATAACTGGGAGACTCCTGAAGAAACTTTGTAGGCTGCAGACCACAGTGCACTGGCATCAGGCTAACCCCATCGCAATGAATGGCATGGCCCTAGAATGAATGCCATCACAGTAAGGGTCTGTTTCCACTTTTTCAGTAGAAGCAAAAATCCCAGCCATGAGACTTGGGATGAAGAACACAAGAAATTTCAAATATACATTAGCGAAAGAGCAATAATTACTTCAAAATAATATACATACTCTCCATAATACAGAGGAAATCATAGAGTTTTACTACCTGGGACTGTGTTGTTTTGAAGCCAAACAAAACCTTTAAAATCTTACAACAGATTACTTGGTAACACATTCCACTGTTTGATAAGATTCACAGGTTGGCAAATGGCTATGCCACACTCTAAAACAATTGGGCAATATTTGGCTCTTTTTAGTATCTAGTATGATTGTTGTTGCTGGGATCTAAAGGAAGACTGACCCTATCCCTTCACCTAATAAAGAGAATAGCTGAGTATAAAATGTGCAGGGCTGGCGCTACCGCTAGGCCAACTAGGCTGTTGCCTAGGGCGCGTAGCGGAAGAGGGCGCAGAACGCTGCGCTCCTCTTCGCTGCCGGCACGCTCCTGCCCTGCCCGCCCGCCTCACCGAGAAAGCCAGGTCAGTGCGGGGGATTGCGCCCGGAGTAGTGGTGGGGCCGAGCCTGGGCGCCTCCACCCCACCTTGCCTCGCCTCCACGCCGCCTCCCCCCACCTCGCCTCGCCTCGCCTCCGCGCTGCCTCCCCCCACCTCGCCTCGCCTCTGCGCCGCCTCCCCCCGTGCCGCCTCCCCCCCACCTCGCCTCGCTTCGCCTCTGCGCCGCCTCCCCCCGACACCTACCTTCTCCGCGCTGTTTCCGGAGCCCCGCCCGCGCTCTGTTTTGGCGGGAGGAACCAGGGCAACAGGGCTTAAACAGCCCTGTTGCTCTGGTTTCCCCCGGCCAAAAACAGAGCGCGGGGGTCCCTTTTCGGAGGAGGCGTGGGAAGGTAGGTGGGGGGTGGCAGCGGCAGCGTGCGGGGGGGGTCCGGTGGTGGTGGCGGTGGCGGCGGGAGGTTGCAGAGCAGGGCTGCTTTCCGGAGCCCCCCCCCACGGCACGAGAGGGGGGGCACTAAATATAATTTAGCCTAGGGCGCCAAATTGCCCTGCACCGGTCCTGAAAGTGTGTGTATGTTCTCTCAAAAGTAAGCCTCCTTAATGCAGGCCAGCCTTCCCCAACTGGGTGTCCTTGAGATGTTTTGAACTCCCAGCATTTTTTACCATTGGTCATAGGACTTGAAATCCAAAACATCTGAAGGGCACCAAGTTGGGGAAGGCTGTTGTAGAGAGAGGTAAGAATTAAAACATTTTAAACTAAGCTTATTAACACATCAAAATTACACCTAATTACAAATCCCAAGTTTCATTACACGAGGTTGTGATGGATAATTTACCTGCTAAGAATTACTGAGCAGGAATCCTATGCCACCTTCTATAAAATGTGTAAGCTACAGCTACTTTATTAGCAAAACACCAGGGAAAAATAGTTTTGTTTAGCATGTAATTAGGTATAGCTTTTATGCCTAATAACTACTCGGTCCATTTTCATTTTGGGTTTTTCTTGTGCGGGGTGGGGGCTTTGTTTAACAAGTCCTAGACATTTCCTATAAACAAGTTTTCATGTTATATTTTATAGATAGATTTGGTCTGAGGAATATGCTGCCATGGAAACAGAATCAAGTCTGGAGGGGCCAAATGTGAAGCACTCTCTGAGTTTCTATCAGTATCAATCACTGATATTATAAAGGGAATAAGGCTGCTTTGTGAGCTTTGGCAAGTGCTGAGGGCCAGCTCAGAAACAGTAGAGGAATTAATTGTTGAGAGTGTCAGTGCTTTTCCTACAGGAGGCAGAGTTCAAGCATTAACTTTGATATGAGATCCATGCTCAGGAAAACAGTTGTTGATGTTCTCCTTTCTTGTAAAATATTCAATATTGAGTTATTAAGCTAACTTGAGCTGTTGAAACCCATTCCTATCTTTTCATTATATTTGACCCATAGGGAAGCAGTGAAAGCTAAATGATCTTGGGTGAGAGTTAGCTGCCTGAGACTTACCCCAATCAACCTTGAAGTAATGATGTTGAGCTGGGAAAGCAGATGAAGGTATAG
Source organism: Shinisaurus crocodilurus (assembly GCA_021292165.1). NCBI lineage: Eukaryota > Metazoa > Chordata > Lepidosauria > Squamata > Shinisauridae > Shinisaurus > Shinisaurus crocodilurus. Next base: position 48,532,994 of record CM037877.1, read on the forward strand.
CATGGACATCTCCCCTCATTACAGAAGGCAGTTGTATTTTATTTGTAAAAATCACATTTCTGATACCACTTATTCAAAAGTAATTCCATTATCTTAACTGAGGCCACCTGCAAATAAGGGATTTTAGAACAGCAGCTCATGATTCTTGGCTATGCCTAAGCACTTATGTATTAGCTGTGGACTTAAGAGTGTAAGAAGTGCCTTACTGGATCACAAGAGCAGATGACATTGGAAGCAGGGAATAATCAATCTGATCACCCTCCCCTGTTATTTGGTTCCAAACAACTGATACTCAGAGGTATACTACTGCTGAACAGGGAGATTCCATTTAGCAATCATGGTTATTAGCAGCTGTTAGAACTACTCTCCATAACAGAAAACTAACAATGTATGAATTCTGTGGCTGGATCAGGCTGAAGGTCCATTTAGTCAAGCATTCTGTTTCCACAATGTTCAGCCAGCTGCCTCTGGAAATGTCATATGCAGGGCATGAAGGTAATAGACTTCCATATTGTCTGTCCCTGGGATTTGGTTCTCTGAACATAAAAGTTCCATTTAGCTAACCGTGGTTAAAGCCATTGATAGAGCTACCCTCTATGAATTCACCTAATCCCTTTCAAAAGCCATCTAAGTTAGTAGCTATAATATCTCAGGGCAGAGCAAATTTCATATTAATTATGAGTTGCACAAAGAAATACATTTCTTTTGTCTATCTTGAACCTGCTGCCAATTAACTCCGTTTGGGTGATCCATAAGTTCTAATATTACAAAAGAGAGAAATAAATTATTTCAGTGAACTCTCTCTACATTGTTAAGTTTATAAACTTGGGAACATAGGTATATAGAAAGCAGCTTTATACTGAGTCAGACCATTGGCCCATCTAGCCCAGTATTGTTGACCCTATTGGCAGCAGCTCTCCAGGGTGTCAGGAAGGAGTCTTTCCAGCCCTACCTGGAGATGACAGGGATTGAACCTGAGCACTTCTGCATGCAAACCATGTGCTCTCCCAATGAGCCAGAGCCCCAACTTCTTATCATTATTCCATTAGTTATCTTCTTTCTAAACAAAATAGCCCCAAATGGGTGACAGATTGAACAGAAACTAATATTAGCCTAAATCAGCACAACAGCAACATGAGGAAATGTGAACATTAGCTGAGTTTGATTGTTAGTGAAAATTATCCGTACAGTATAATCTTGGCCCTAGGGCCAAGAACAACATGGGGTGGTGGTGGAGCTTATGATCAGGAAAACAGTTGAGGGGGGGAAAGGTTAAACCACCGCTCCCACAAGTTCAGATCCCTCTGTGATTGCATTAAAGTAGAATTAAAAACATCAGGAGATCTTCTGTGTAACTTACCTGGGGAGCTGTTACCAGATATAGTAGACAATCGTGGGCTAGAGGGATAAAGCAACTTCCTACATTACTGGTGCCTTTAGTTACTCTACTCTGTATCTTTTTCTGTCCTGTGATACATTTTTGAGATTAGGAGATCAGAACTGTATACAATCTTATACACAGTTACCTATGAATAAGCCTCACTAAACTTAATGGGGCTTACTACTGAGTAGACCAGGGGTCCCCAACCTTTTTGGGTGATGGGCACATTTGGAATTTTGAGAGAATGTCAAGGGTGCTCTCACACATTGGAGACCCCAGGAGTAGACATGCATAGGATTGAACTGGAAATGATGTAATTGCACCATAGATTTCTATAATGGCATTCTATTTGCTCTTTTATTTTCATTCATTCCTTAATAATTCTTATCACTGAACCTGCATTTTTAAAGAAACTGTTGCAGCACATGGTATTTCATATTTTCAGGTTATCTTTCCACTATGCCCCAAAATCTCTTTCCTAGGTAATCACAACCAATTCAGAACCCATCAGTCTAAGTTAGGATCATTATTATTTTTACACAATGTGCATTACTTTGCAGTTACTTACATGGAATCTCATTTTGTTGTTCTCATTCATCCATTTTGGAGAAATCCTTTCAGAGCATTCCACAATCTGGTTCAGATTTCACCATCCGGAATAATTTGATATATTCAGAAAACTTAGAAGCACTGTTCCAAACAAAAGATCTGAGGGACTCCACTGTTCATCTTTTTCCATTGTGAAAACTGTCTATTTATCCTGCTTCCAGTTCTTAAACCAATTACCTATGGGCAGCATCCAATGCTGTTTGTCTGAGAGTGGGGCCCACTGCCACTTCCATTCCACGAGCAGCCACCCCACCAATTCCATTGTGCAAGTGGCATCTACTGCTTGCTCAAATGTTGGGCCTAGCCCTATGGCTTTAGAGCCAGAATCTGATTCAGACTTGAGTAGGTTAACTGTGAACCCAGTACAATCACAGGAAGCTTGGTGCCTCAGGGTCTGAGACCCTGGCTCTGCTTGTTTTCCCATCTGATGACTGGCCAAAGGAGGATGAGACTCCCTTTCAACCACAGCTGCAAGATAAGGCCTTGAATCAGACCTCTGATTTACAACCTGAGAAATCTTCTGTGGGAACTGAGCAGGAGGAGGGGGGAACTCTGCAGGGGAGGGGGCTTGAGGGGTGTCACCCACGTTATAACAGGGATGGGGACTCAGACTCGAGGGCTCGACTCGTGAGTCAGACTGAGTCCCCCCTCTGACTCGAGTCGCACTCGAATCCCAATATTTTTAATGGGACTCGAGACTCGACTCGGGACTCGAGACCAAGGACTCGTCAACATCCCTGCTTGATGCCACCTGCAGGTGCTGTCTGGACCCAGTTGCAGTAACAATCCAAGTTTATTTTTTAAAATCATTTTCCTAATGCAACCTTTCAGACATTTTGGGTTTGGTTGCCTCTGCCTGCCTGTTTGGGGTTCCCTGCCTCCTCTGCCTGCCTGGTCTCTTCTTAACCAGTTCCACAGTTTGAATTGTCCAAGACAAATGCCTCTGCCTGCCTGCTTTGGGGTTCCCTGCCTCCTCTGCCTGCCTGGTTATTTTGGGTTCGTCTGCCTGGTCTGTTCTTGTCAAAATCAGTGGCAGAGTTTTGAGATAAAAAGGCACACTTGTGCCTAGAATTTATTTAAGCCACACATCTGAAGTAGCCTTATTTTGCTGGGGGAAAACCCCATTGATTTTAATAGGGACTCGTGGAGTCAGCTTTGGGAGTGACTTGGGACTCGTGAGTCACCATTTTGGACCAAGGACTTGGACTCGGACTCGAGTCCAAAGACTCGTGACTCGACTCGTGACTCGAGACCAAGGACTCTTCAACATCCCTGCGTTATAATGCCCTTTCCAATGCAGTGCCTGCTTACAGGTCAGATTTTCCTGTCAGGATAGATAGTCAGAAGGGTTGTTTTTTTTTTTTTAGCAGCCCCTCTTGTGTATTTAAGCTGCTGTACAGGCTGGAAAGCCTTTGCTGGGAACAATGTCATCTAAACTGCCTGAAACACTTTCTCACCTGGACTGTCCGTGAACTCTTGTCTGCCATGAATCATGTACCTTTGTCTTTAATTACCCAGAATGTTTTCTTGTCTGGACTTATCATCACTCTTGGACCCTTGTCTGCCTTGAAACACATAACACTGAGATCCCGACATACAATTTATTGTTGGACTTGATCTCTGTCCGTGTGTGAATTCTAGCCTTGGAACTTTCTCTTAAGTCTTAACTGTCTGAAAGACTTTCTTGCCAAGACTTATCGTAAATCTTGGACCATTGTATGCTTTGAATCCTGTACCATGTAATCCATGATCTCAACTATCTTGCAGGACTTTGGACTTTAAACTATGTTACTGTGTGAAATCTATCCTTTGGACTGTTTCTTGAACTAAGCAATATGCTGATAGCCATTTCTTTGCTATCTGATTTATAGAGGTTGTAACTGTTACATTTTTACTGTGGTCTCTGAGAAATTTGTCTGTGTAACCTGATCTACTGCAATAGAAGACCAATGATATTTGTGTTTCTGTGTAAAAGTCTGGCCTTGACAGCAATGGAGATTTAGCACATCTGGAGAAATCTATGAAATCTATAAGCCCCCAAATGAGCAGAAAGTCTAATTTTTAGAAGATTTTTTTGAGATGTAGACTGAGTAAGAACTAAACCAAAACATATGGTGTATCATATTTCTAATGTTCAGTTAGCAAACACTTAGGAGGCTACTAAAAATAGTCACTATCATATCACTAAGAACTATTGCTGTAAAGCTTCTTAGTCATTTTGGTGAAAAAACAGTAATAAAAATGTAAAATGCTTTCCAAAAGTAGACAGATAAATGGGAACTCTTTGATCCTGCTCTTAGTCATAGTTTTCCCCCAGACATTTTAAAATGTTAATTGGAAAACCAAATGCTCCCAATTTAACACATTATTCTTACAGCATTTAGATTATTCTTAAACTAAGGAGTAGTACATGTTTTCATTGTAGATCTTTCTTTATTGGCTCTAAGCTGTGTTTCTCTTCTCTTTCCTCTCTAGGATTGTCAATTTTTGCATTAACTCACGTTACTGTACCTTAAAAACAAAAACCATCTAACTCTGCTAGGATTCACATATGCTACTGCTGCTGCTTTGCTCTTTTAGACTTCTACTGTCAGTTTCAGTTCAATCTGTTGCTTTTGCTTTTATTACATAATTGTACTTTATAAGTATTCTGGAGCATTCTACAGAAGCTATATCTTGGTAATTTCCTAGCTCTCGATGAACACACCCATTTGTTTTGTCTTTACCTTCCAGCTCATAGTGTATAAACAAACATTTTAAAGGGGTGATCCAGATCTCTGACAGGCTTGGACTTTTATAAAAAGCTTATCACAAAGTCCATCACAAAGGCCTACTAAAAAAAAAAAAAAGGCAGTCATGGAACAACAAGACAAATTAATCAAATATAAGGCCGTATCCAATGGTGACTGTCCATGAGTGGCCAGCCCCACTGACTCAGTTGCACAAATGACACCCACAGCTTGCGCAATGGAGATTTAGCACTTCTGGGGACAACCTGAAATGAGTGGAAATGCTTGATTCTGGAATGGGACAGGTCGGTGGAGCTTGCATAAGAGAGCTCTGCCAACCTGACACATTTCAGAAACAAGTGTTATTCTTAATGAGTACAAAACAGATTATTTGATCTCAGAATTCACATATGTGCCATATATTAACATGCTCTTTCTGTTGTCAAAATAGGAACCAGCTATTTCTGAAAACCTTTATCTGCCCATCTCTCATGTGTGATTTGTTTTTCTAAACCAGGATGGGATAATTGTAACTGTATACCTGTATTGTGTATTTCAGATGTACAAGATGTACTTGGGCCCTTGCAATGGTTGGCGTTGGTGTTGACCTTTAAAGCCCTAAATCGCTTGGGCCCAGAGTATCTAAAGGAATCTCTCTTCCCATATGTGCCTCCTGGAACCCTTAGGTCATCTTCAGAGGCCCTCCTCTGGGTGCCCTCACCAAAGGAAGCTAAGCAGGTGGGTACAAGAGAGTCGGCCTTCTCAGTTGTGGCACCCCACTTATGGAATTCCCTCCCCAAAATGGTTTGCCTGGCTCCTACATTGTTATCTTTTTGGTGCCAGGCAAAGACCTTTCTTTTCTCCCACACATTTTAGAGACCTGCCCCCCCCCCGGCACTAGTGGTGCCATCCTCATTTTGTTTGTTTGTTTTTGTCCTGAACAATGACCTAAAAAGCTAATTTTTAGAGCTGTTTCTATCACAATCAGTGTTCCCACTGGTTTAATAAGTAGTTGTTATTGCTCCATTAGGATTACCATTTTTTGTTAGAAAAAGTCCCAGTCATCTGATGATGCTGGGGACTTGTTCTCTCTCAACAGAAGATGGCTGCTGTGACAACACTGCCATTATTTATTTATTTATTTATTTTATTTTATTTATTTCATTTCTATACCGCCCCACAGCCGAAGCTCTCTGGGTGGTTCACAACATTAGGCTATAGAGTCCATCTGGATTATGTTTCTCATGGTGTTCTTATTGGGAAAAGACTCACCAAACTCTCCAAACTCTGACATGTCCCTCTTCCATGCCACTAAACAGATCAGCACTGATAATCTGATGGGGCCTGTGGGGTAACTGGGCTGCTTGGGGTAACGGTAACCTATTTTTATGTTTTCTTGATGGGCAGGCAGCCCCACACCAGGCAGGTGGTAACTGTTATGTCAGATTAGCAAAATGAAATTGTCCTTAAAGGCTAAAACCAACAAATGGAATGGAGAGTGATAACAGGGGTGTATTCACCACTCGGATGAGGCAGGGGAGGTAACAGGGACTTTCCCCACCATGCTCCCAACTTTCGCCCTTTCCCCCCCCCAATTGTGCTGTCACTGTTCCACAGGCATAAAGCTTTCATCAGTCTAGCTTCCTTTGATACAGCATCTGTATACTAGCTTATCCTATCCCTGTCCAGCATTGCCATTGCATCAGAGGAAAGCTAAGCTTGTAGAAGCCTTATAAGATCACACTGTTAGGGCTGGGGCAGGTGCAAGGCAGTTTGGTGCCCTAGGCAAGATCAGATATTTAGCGCCCCCCCTTCCCACTTGAGCCCTCCCTCCCTCCAGCCCTATGCTCCTGGCGCCTCCTTTAGCCCTGCGCCCTAGGCAGCCACCTAGTTGGCCTAATGGTAGCACCGGCCCTGGTTAGGGCACAATCCTATGGCCACTAGACACTGTCCAGTCAGCATAGGATACATCAGAGTCCCAGCTCCAACCTCAGAAATGTGTTCTGAGGTCAGAGCTGGAACTCCAACGGCAGAGCACCCTCCCTCCTCCGCTCTTGCAGCCAGTCTGGTTCTTTCCATGCTGGCTGCAGCTCTGAAGTCCCAAGTGTGACTTTGGAGAAGGCACGGGGGGGGGGCATTCCAGGGGTCAGGGAGAGGAGGAATCAGGCTCTGCCAAGAAATGACATATCCTAGCGGGGCCTCATCCCTTCCTCCTCGCAAGCAGGGGCAAAAGACATAGATAGCTGAAATCAGCTATGTCTTTTGCAGGGCGGGGGAAGTGCAGAGGCAATCCTTGCCTCCACGCTCCTCCAGTGCTCAGTTTGATGCCCATGGGGCTGTTGTACAATTTGGGGGCTTCAACCAGGCAGAAGGATCAGTCACTTACATGTGCTAAACTTGACACACAGGATTCATCCCACCTCCTAACATTGGTGAATCTGCTGTTACTACAGAGAACAAATTCTTGAATGGCCAGAGGAATGGGCTATAGTAGACAATTACCAATCTTTTTTCCTTCTTAAAGGGAAAAAAAGGTTGTGATAGAGGCCTCTCAACCAAGCAGGTCTGCTATTGCTCTTCCTGGTTTGCTAGGCGAGAAGGAAGAATACAATCCTCAGGATCTTGCAGATCTAGCTAGTATTTGCGTGGGTGCAGGGTTGGCTCCATGTCTGATGATGCCCTGGGCAATGCTGGTGGGCCAAGGTGGGCTTACCTGGCAGCAACACTTAAGGAGCACCATTTTAATTTCCCAAGTGCTCCAGAACAATACTGCTTTAGGGGAATTGTGGGAAATTAAAATTGCAGCTAGACCCAGTTGCTCAGTGCTACCCTAAACACCAGACTAGATTTTTTTTTTTAAAGGGGGGGGGGCAGGGCAGGTTTCAGTGCTGAAGTCCTGACAGCTGTCTAAGAAAGTCAGGTGCTGATGCTGGCCCGAGGTAAGTGTGACCACTCAGGCCATTCCATTCCAGGATGGCCTCTAGAAGCAAGAAAGACTCACAAAGGGTTAGGAGGATGGAAGTCCTAAGAATCTTAAATGTCAAGCTATATTTTTGATCAGAGATAATTTAGTTCAAGGAATTTTTCCAGTGCAAAATATTGAAAGAAATTGCCTCAAAGACTTTTCATGTGTAAGTCTGATTGCGTTCAACAGGGCTAACTCCCAGGTAGGGATGTCAGAGAAATCTGAAATGGATTCAAACGACTTCGGATTTCTATGAATTCCAGAGGACCAGTATCTTTTGAGTCACACAGACTTTTTACTTTCCGGAATTGTATGCAAATTTAGTCGTGTGTGAGATAGTGGGAAATATGCTAATATATATGCCATTAACTCCCCCCACCCCCAGTAATGTTTTATACATATCTGATCACTCTTCAGCCTCCACTGTGCAGTACCAAGAAAAATATGCAAAATAATGTGTACTAGTGAAAGTTACATAAATTGCAGTGGATATTTTTGCGTAGTTTCCCAAAGGGGCAAAAGGGGGGGGGGGAGGAATCTGATTAAAGGGCACAATCCCATGGCCACTAGACAAAGTCTAGATGGCCATAGGAGAGGTCGGAGTCCCAGCTCCGACCTTGGAAACGCACTCCAGGGTCGGAGTTGGGACTCTGCCCTCGGAGAGCCCTCCCTCCACCTTCACAGCTGGAATGAAAAGAACCACACCGGCTGTGGCTCCAAGGTAGGAAGACTGACCTCAGAGCCAGAGGTTTGTGGGTGTTCCAGGGGGGAGGGGAGGAGAAAGGCTCCAGTGCCTTAGCCTCTCCTCCTTGTGCTCTGGGGGAAAAGACTCAGACGGCCAAAATTGGCCATCTAAGTCTTTTGCAGGGTGGAAGAAGCACAGAGGTGACCTTTGCCTCTGCGCTCCTTCTGCCTGCCATTGGATGCTCATAATCCTCTGGGTTCAGAGGGTTACGGGCAGCCACACTGGATTGCGCCGCACATCAATTGAGCTGATGGAATGAAAGACACCTGCCAATCTGTGAAACACACACAGAATGGATTAAACAAAATCCGTACATCCCTTCTCCCAGGTAAGTGGGTATAGGATTGCAGCCTATATCAGTTTGTGGATTAGATTAGTTCACACTGGCCAGAATATGATCTCACTTCTACATTCTATTCTGTATTAACAGGATGGCTGCAACAATTACTGTGAGGGTTTACATAGTCTACATTGTGCATCTGTAACATAATAGGGGTGTCATTTTCACGTTACTGTTTTCAGGAGTCAAAAGAGATACTTTTAGAGCAAGACAACAGACAACTGTGGCCTATAAATAATCTCTTATATTTGAGTTCAGTTATCGTGTCGAATAAGATTGTGTACATAAACAAATCTGCTTGTTACCTATGGTGTTTTTATTTTGTCATCTAATTATTTCATGTACATCTTTTCACAGATGTATAAAATACATTTTCAGGAAAACTGCCACAAAGTGTTGTTAATATGCTGGGGGAAGTGGTATATTTGTGTACTAGGTACTATAATCATAGATATGAAACATATTTGTATTCATAGATAGCTTTCAAATACCAATTTTGTTACTGTACAAACAGGCTGATATTATTAAAGTGAAATGCTTCTTAACTTATGACTGTTTTTTTTTAATTCAAAGAGTCAGGATCCAAAGAGCTACTTAGGATAGCCTTATATAAGAGGCTTGTGGTAACCAAGTGAAATTTTAAATCATATTTCTTTGAACAGCTGACGCCTGCCCTGCCCCGCTTTTGACTCTCCCCTCAGTTTCAAAACTGGTTTGCCTGACAACTATGGGAGAATGCTGTTCAAGAAACACAAGTCTAAAGTCTCAGTGGGCTCATAGAACTAATTCCACAGTTCTTGAGATCCTGGCCAGTGTTCAAGAAGTGCAACAATACCTACTTCAATGTTAATTGATGCACAGCTATGGATTTCAGTAGCCTTCTATAAACTCAACTAAATCAAGCTGCATTGTTTCTGGTTTCTCACCATCCATCATGAATCCTCTTAAATTTGTTATTGGCCATGATGTAAGGTGGATCTAAAACCTATGCAAGGATCACCTCCACGGTTTACTGGAAGTGGTTTTCCAATAATAGCACAATCCAATATATGTTTACTCAGAAGTCAATTCCACTTTTTCCAATGGGGCTTGCTACATAGTAAGTGTGTTTAGGGTTGCAGCCTAAATTACGAATCTGAAAGAAAACACATTTCTCCGAAAACTTGCATGGATAAAATGTTACAGCTAATAAAGTAATATAGTTCTAACAACATATCAGCATCCCTGACCAAAACCCTGATGGAGATCTTGAGATGCAAAAAGAAATCAGGGAGGCAGTCAAAGTAGGAAATGCAATACTAATGAGCGGCTTCAAATATTTTCAAATTGACTACATAAATAGTAAATTTAATTCATGTCAAACAATTCCATGAAAAATAATTTTATTTCTGGACATAACAAATGATTATGCCTTATAACAATTCATTACGGGACTATCTAGAAGAGAAATTATTATTGACTTAAACCTAAGCAGTGCACAAGATTTGGTACAAGATGTTAAGTGCAGGCAAACCACTTGGTAATAGTGATCACAACTCTTACCAAATTCATCATATATATGACTGGAAATTTTCCTTAAAGTCCAACATAATCATATTCAATGAGGGAAGTTTCTTAAAATGAAGGAATTAGTTAGGCAGAATTCCTTTAGGATGTCTGTAGCTTATTTAAAACAACTATAATAAAAGCTAAAGTGAAATATAACCACAGATCAGAAAAGACTCAAAAGTGAAACAGGATGCCCATAAGCAAAACAGGAGAGAGGAAGCAATGAAAGACTAGAATTCTTTTTAAAATGTGCTCAAATGAAGCAAGTGACACCCCCCCTGAAAAACACCAGATATCAACAATTAAGGGTTTAAGTAAGGTAAAAAGAATATTACAAAAGCCACTTATATTATATATTATTTTAGAATATTTATAATAATGTAATAATTATAATATAAAATATTTTGTGTGTTTCTTCTAATAGCTTTTTGTACTTGACCATGCCCTTTGGTTGCCTGGCCATACCCTTGGCCATGCCCCCATGTTGCCTGGCCACACCCTCTTGATCACACCTTCATGTTGCTTAACCATGCCTCTTACAAATTCACATTTGTGTCCCTATTCTCATCTGTGAAATGTTGGGAGGGTATGCACTCCGGGTTTGTGCGTCACGCTCAACAACCTACAAATGGGCTGATTGTAGGTTGTTGATTAAAAGTGGAAGTGGCTGGTGCTCTCTCCTGCTTGTCGCCAACAGCCCATGGGTTGTTCAGCCCATGGGCTGTTGTTACATGTCACCCGGAGTGAACTGGCCCAATAGGACTTCCAGATGTTCTTTTCTGTCCTATATTTTTGCTTTTTATACATCACCCAGTTATTTAAGGCACTTTATACAAAATAAATGTTAAGGGGGACTCACTTGGTTGTGATTACCCAGGAAAGAGATCTTGGAGTCTTAGTGGAAAACTAAATGAAAGTGTAAATTCTGTGTGTAATGCAGCAATGAAGGGGAAAAAACCCTTTAAGAAGAAAGGGAACTGAAACTAAAGCTGTAAGTCTCATGCCATTGTATAAACTTGTGTTGCAGCTACATGTACAATACTGAAGTACAATTCTGATCACTCCATTTTAGAAAGGATATTATAGAGCTGGGGAAGATATAGAAAAGGGCAACTGAAATGATTAAGGAAATGAAGCATCTTCCCCACAAAAAAAGGGCAAAAGCCTGCACTACTTTAGGATACATAGCATTATGAATAATGAGGAGAGAGTGACTAGAGAGAGTCGCTCTCCAGACTCTCTTGCTCTAATATTACTAGATCTTGGGATATTCAATGAAACTGATGGCCAGTAGATTCAGTAGGTATTTCTTCACTGAATGCATAATAATATAATTAATTTATGGAATTCACAAGTTGAGGTAATGGCCTTAGCTTAAATTACTATTAGATGTTTTTAGACAAATGTCTGAAAGGATTACACAAATTTATGGAAGATAGGTCTATGTACTGTTATTAGGATACCTAAGTGGACCCCCCATGTTCAGAAGCAGTATATCATTGACCACCAGGGGCTAGCAACAAAAAAAGAGATATCACTCTCATGACCTGTTTGTGACCTGTTTGGAAGCAGAATGCTGGACTATACCTTGATATGACCCAGCAAGGCAATTATTATCCATTTATTTTAAGTTATGTTATTATTTCCATTCATATCCCACCCTTCATTTAAAAAATCCCAGGGTGGGTAACAACATTAAAACAATCAATAATAAAATAATAAAACATTTAACTCTGATAAAACCGATCAGTCAGCACCAGAGCTAACCACTCATAAATGCCCAGGTGAATAAATGGGTTTTAACATGGTGCTGAAATAATAGTAAAGTTGGCAGCAGACATACCTCTTGTGGGATGGCTTTCCAAACTCGGCGCCACTACAGAGAAGACCATATCTCATGTAACTACTTGATGTACTTCCTTCAGTGATGGGACAATGAGAAGTGTCTCCCCACAGATCTAGGAGCACAAGCAGGCTGGTACTGGGAAAGAAGTTCCTTCAGATACCTGGGTCCCAAGTTGCCACCGGTATAATGTCTTCAACCACTGGGACCTTGCTTTAGCTCCAAAGCATAAGATCCTAACTGTGTTCTCCTTGTCTATAAAACTTGCATTGTAAGAAGGGATGAATTATTTCCACTGATTTTTAAAAAAATGTTGAGTCAGTGGATTACTTGATAAGTACTAGGGAGTGACAGGGAGAATACAGCAGAACAGCCTAATAATGCTTGGGTCTGGGATTTATGCAATTGTGTTGTGCCTAGTGGATTCAGTCACTAGCTGAATAGCATTTTAATAGCTATTTTAACCTGTTGTTCTATGCAATTTAATTGTGTTTTGACCGTTTTAATTTTAATAGCTATTTAATTGTGTTTTAAATTGTATTATTATTATTATTATTATTATTATTATTATTATTATTGCTGTTTTAATCTGTTGCTTTACTTGTTTTCCTGCTGGTCTATGACCATAATAAACTGACTGACTGTGCCTAGTGGATTTCCTTTATAATACCAATAGGAATCTTCTGACTGAGAGCTGATCTATACTGTATGTTTAGAAATAGCTCATGGTACGGCCCTCCTTTGATTGTACCATATCAGAATGCAGGTTGGGGAATCACATGTCTGCATGCTAGCAGGACCGGTGCAAGGCAGTTTGGTGCCCTAGGCAAGATCAGATTTATAGCGCCCCCCCCTTCCCACTTGAGAGCGCTGTATTTTTGTCAAGGCGTTTCTGGTGCCCTCTTTAGCCCTGCGCCCTAGGCAGCTGCCTAGTTGGCCTAATGGTAGCACCGGCCCTGCATGCTAGGCTAGAACTCAGCCTTACAGAGGCTGGACGTTTTTGACACAGGGTCCATTCTATCATGAGAACCCGCTCTTTCCCTGGCATTCTATCACGAGAACCCGCTCTTTTCCAGGCATTCTAATGTGGCACAGTATCAGGAGAACAGTACCACATGCTTTTCTTTAATGTGCAGATCACATGGCATTGTTCTACTGCATCCTGAGGACTTACTTGATGATCCAGGTTAGGTGTTCCAACGAGGGTGTGGAAAGTCACTACACAGAAGTGGCTACCACACAGACTAATATGTGCATCCACTAGATCATCTGTAAGACTCTGTACAAATATATATCACACTCCTAATACTTCCCAAGCTGGTGTCTGGTTTGTTAGCATGCTCATGTAATCATGGCAGACTGTACAACCATGTGTATAACAGTTTACAAAATGCAGAAACCAGCCATCTTGAAATTCAAGCTCAGCCACTTTGACCAGGGCATGCCAATATATATTGATAATCGATAGCAGCTGTGATAATAGCAGTATTAATAGCACCATCTATCAGTATACTACTCATAAATCACTGATTTTAGTGCTTTCATTCAACAGTATTTTGGACTATACCATCTAACATGTACCGTATGCCAAATTCAAGGGTAAGTACAAAACCACCAAAAAATTTAATGCAGGAATCACTCATTTGAATTTTGTCTTCCTGCCCCAATGGCTGTGCTGAGACCTTCTTGAAAAAGGAGTGGCTTTCCTTCCCAGTGAGCTTCACGTCCATCTCTTTGATTTTTCTAAAGAGAAACCTTCAAGAAATAAGGTCTTAACTCCACCCACACCCCACACACAGTAGGGTATTTTTCTTATTAAAAAAACTAGTTACATATTTAATATGCCCAAATAACAAGGTATCGAGGGAATGAAATCAATTTGAAACTACCAATGCTAATATAATTTCAAGAGGCAAGTTTGTAAAATAAAGCAAACAAAGCAGCTAAGTATTAGAATGCCAATAACACACCCAATATTGAATATCACTGGTAATAAGGACACAGAAAATATTATGAAGGTAGAAATAAAACAAATGTGAAACAATTTACTCTTATCGATCTGGGTAAGAAAGAAATTAAATAGTTTCCATGCTAATGTTACAGATACATGCAGATATGTTAATACTATTATTTCCAGCTATGACCTTGGGTACCAGCCGTTCAATGGCAGGGTGGTCCCCAATGTATAAATTTAGGCTGACCTGATGGATCAAATCCTGTGGGTCTTGAATTTCCATTTCACAAGCTTAGTATCCTATCTCATTTATGATCAACCTTGTGTAACTAAGAGACAGTTGTAGCTTAACAACTTTACTTTAGTGAGGATAACTGGGGTTCTGAAAATTGCATTATAAAATGTACTTACAACACAGCTGCTAATAGGCCTTAATGATTCTTGATTATGTTTCAATGAAAGGCAACCAAGTAACAGGCTACTGATCTTGTAGATCAAACAACTTTTTCTGCTGCCTCTACATGGATTGCAGCTGCTGCCTACTTCTTATGCCAGTACAAACATAACTGCAGAACAGACAGTTGTACAATAAACATCTTAACTGATAGAACTCTGGCATATTTAAAGCAGCTCAGCATGATTCCACAGTTACACCAACAATTGTACATATAAGGAAAACAAGACGTAAAATATTGCACTGTAAACAAAAATGTCTACTCATTATTGGTGATTTTGCAGCATAGCTCATGAAATAAAGAAAGAATGGTATTTTATCAACGCAGAATAGATGCTGTAATCAAACTGGTCTATGTGAATGTTTGTACATTTCTCATAAAGGGCACTATTGATAGTATAAATACCCATGATGTGAATTCTGTTCTAAAAGCATCATGCTAGCTGAGTTTTATTTTAACTCTGTAAACTGCAAGTAAATAATGATAAGACATCCTAGCCTGTCTGATAATCTTTGACAACAATTCTAACAGTGTCATTGTGGCCACTGGAGAAACCTGCATGTACTAAACCCTGACCCACCAAGCCTTTTATCTGCATGTGTACTCTCCACAGGCCAAGCAAATAAAGGCCAACTGATAATTTACACATGAATGAACTTTCTCTGTGGAGTAGGCACCAGAGACATTTCTTTTCTCTGTTACTGAGAGAAAAGCAGCCAGGTCTGAGCTTGTCTCACCAGAAATCATACAAGTGAAACAGTGATATGTTCGAAAATGGCAGATCAGCAAAGGAAAGCTGTTCTGAATGCCTGATAAAAATGGCAGCCACAAAGGACTAGAAGAATATTTAGCTTGAAACAGGACTGAGGGTAACAATGGGTTTTTATCCTATTCCAAACAGGTAGTGCCTTACAAACTGAAATGGAGATACAATCCTGATAGAAGATTACATAAGATACCTGAATGGGTATCTTTAAAGAATTTAACCTGCATTTTAATGAAGTATGAACCCTGGGCTCCTTGATATCGATCAGTCATTATCAGCACATCAAACTTCCCTTTGATGACTTAAATAATAATAATAAAAAGCATGTGTCACCTTTCTTGGCTGGTTATTTATTTGGGTTTTGAATTCACCCTATCCCAAAGTTGAAGTTTGTAACAATAAATGTATAAACCAGTAATATTTTAATGATATTATGAATTTGAGTTTACTACTAAACACTCACCCTTTTTTCAACAACATTTTTAATGATTTAAATAAGATAAAGAAGACTGGCTCAGCTTGTCTGAGCGTGGAAAGCTAAGCAGGGTCAGGCCTGGTTATTACTTAGATGGGAGACCCCCTCCTCTAGTTTCCTGCATTGAGCAGGGAGTTGGACTTGATGGCCTTGTAGGCCCCTTCCAACTCTATGATCTATGAATCTATAAGATACTGGGCAGTAGCCAATACTGCCTGTATGCTAGTGGGACCTATCGCTAGTGCAATGGGAATCTAGCGGTTCCTGAAGCAATCGGAAATGAGCAGAAACTCTCATTTCTGGAATGGTGCAGGTCAGCAGAGTTTGCAGAAGGGAGCTCTGCTGACTTGTCCTATTTATTTATTTATTATTACATTTATACCCTGCCTTTTTTCCTGCAAGGAACCCAAGGTGGCTTACATAATTCTCCTCCTCCTCTCCATTTTATCCTCACAACAACCACCCTGTGAGGTAGGTTAGGCTGAGAGTCAGTGACTGGCCCAAAGTCACCCAGTGAGTTTCATGGCTGAGCAGGGACTAGAACCCGGAGCTCCCGAGTCCCAGTCCAACACTCTCACCACTACGCCACACTGGCTCTCAAGGATTTCCATTACTTTCTGGGGTACCTTTAGGAAGCACTACTGGTAGTTTCATTTGTGCTTACAGTGGGTTCCAGCAGACATGCAGCAGCAGTATTTGACAGTAGTTTACACAGAGATCCAACATATTCTACACAGTCTACAGCATGAGGAATTACAGATTATAGCTATGCAAGGCTAGTCACTACCCAAATGTGTCCCTCCCTCCACATGTATATTCTGAGATAAAATACATTTAGAAATGCATATTTTAAGAGTAGATGCTCAAGACTGATAGAAAGATAGATACATATTTAAATGTGAATTTGATACTTTTTTAAATGGTAGATTAATGTGAAAATGGGACAGAAAGGACATATGAATGAACACATGTGAAAGTGAGACAGACTGCAAACAGGACTGAACCATCCATCTGGGTTGAACAGTCTTGATTATATAGGAAAGCATAAGTGCTGTGAGGTACCATCTATGCATAACTATTAGTGAGCTCTCCATAAGCTGTGCAGACACTGACTTCAGTAGTGACCACGACTCCACTGATTCTACAATCCATATTCCATTCCTAGACTATTTTAAGCACCTCCATGATCCTACCAGATTCTTCCAGGAGGTTCTGATAGTTCTAATATTCATTAGATGCAAACATGGACAACCTTCCAAAACTTGTTAGTGCCCTAGTAGCCTGCTCCCTTACAGTTGGATTGCAGGCAAAATACAAGACCTGATGGGTTTGTAACCAGCTAAGCTGCACACCCTGTCTAGGATTGATTCATCTGAGATTGGGAAATTTTGTACATAAAAGTCTTATATATAATTAACAGGTCTTCCAACTCTTAAGGTGACAATATTTAGAAGCATCAAAGAACAGTGGGTGATCTAGTATTTACAGAAGGGAAGAGATTGGAGGCACTAGCCTGCCTACCCATCTCCTCCACACCTGGAGAGCCACCCTCAAGAAAAGGTTTTGAAAATGATCAAGGAGGGCTATTTCAGACACTGATGGACCCATGGCTTATCTTGTTTGTTTTGCATTATGGAAAAGAGATGGCTTAAATGGAATGCTTCAGAATACCAGATGATGATGATGATTAATTTTATTTCTATATCGCCCCATAGCCAAAGCTCTCTGGGCAGTTTACAACAATTCATAAGCAACAATAACACACATAATAAAATACAGATAACAATAAAACATACAATTTCATTACAAAGTTTAATACCAATTTTAAAAACCCAATTTAAAATGACAAATACCAAACAGTTAATAAACTCAGCCTGCAGCTGACCCCTCTCGCCCCCTATGTGCTATTTTGAGCTCTTCAATATTAAATGCTTTGGCATAGAGGGAAATCTTAACCTGGCACCAAAAAGATAGTAAAGTTGGAGCCAGGCGGGCCTCAGTGGAAAGCTTATTCGAGTTGGGGGGGCCACCACTGAGAAGACCCTCCTCCTTGTTGCCACCAACCGAGCCTCCCTCGGAGGTGGCAGTTGGAGGAGGGTCCCAGATGTTGAATGCAGTGTCCAGGTAGATTGCGGTTGGGAGAGGTGTTCCGTCAAGTATTGTGGTCCTAAACCGTAGTAGGGCGTTATAGGTTAAAACCAGCACCTTGAATTCGGCTCGGAAGCATATTGGCAGCCAGTGCAAGCGGGCCACAGTTGATGTTATATATACTCAGACCTTCTAGTCCCAGTCCGGCAGCCGCATTTTGCACAAGCTGCAGCTTCTGAACAGTATATGAGGGCAGCCCCACGTAGAGTGCATTGCGGTTATCTAGTTTAGAGATTACCAGAGCGTAGATTACTGAAACCTGGCTTTCCCTGTTCATATAGGGGCATAGCTGGGTCACCAGTTGGAGCTGGTAGAAGGCACTCCTTGCCACTGAGGTAACTTGAGCCTCAAGGGACAAAGATGGCTCAAGGAGAACCCCCAAGCTATGAACCTGCTTCTTCAAGGGGAGTGCACCCCCATCCAGAACAGGTTGAACACCCTCCTACCGGTCAGAGGAACCACCCACTAACAGCATCTCAGTCTTGTCTGGATTGAGCTTGTTTGTTAGCCCTCATCCAGTCCATTGTCACAGTCAGGCACCAGTTTAGTACATCCACAGCCTCATCTGCTGAAGATGAGAAGGAGAAATAGAGCTGTGTGTCATCAGCGTACTATGGCAACACATTCCAAAACTCTGGATGACCCCACTCAGCGATTTCATGTAGATGTTAAATAGCATGGGGGATAAGACCAGCCCCTGAGGAACCCCATACTGGAGAGTACACGGGGCTGAGCAGTATTCCCCACCACCTTCTGGAGCTGGCCATTCAAGTAGGAGTGGAACTACTGCAATGAAGTACCTCAAACTCCCAAGACAGCCGCCCCAGAATGTTACCATAGTTGATGGTATCGAAAGCCACTGAGAGATCCAGGAGTATCAACAGGGTCACACTTTCCGTCTCTATCCCGACATAGGTCATCATACAGGGCGACCAAAGCTGTTTCCGTGCCAAAACCAGGCCTGGACCCCAACTGAAATGGGTACAGATAATCAGTCTCATCCAAGAGTGCCTGGAGCTGGTTGGCCACCTCCCACTCAAGGACCTTGTCCAGGAAAGGAACATTCGCCACCGGCCTAAAATTGTAAAGGTCTTCCGGGTTCAGGAGTGGCCTCACCACCGCCTGTTTCAGGCAGCATGGGACCACTCCCTCTCGTAAGGAGGCACTGATCACCTCTCTGGCCCAGCCGTCTGTTCTCGCCCTGCTAGTTTTTATAAGCCAGGAGGGGCAAGCATCCAGTACGGACATGGTTGCACGAACCTGTCCAAGCACCTTGTCAACATCCTCGAGCTGTACCAACTGAAACTCATCCAAGATAACTAGACCATACTGTGCTCCAGGTCCCTTGCATGATTCCACTGCTATAATATTGGAGTCTAAGTCCCGGCAGATGCAAGAGATTTTTTCCTGGAAGTGCCTGGCAAATATATTACAGCAGACCTCAGATGGGTCTATGATGTCCCTAGGGCCATCATATAATAGGCCCTGGATGACCGTAAAGAGCTCCGCTGAGTGGCTAACAAATAAAACAGAGGTTAATTTAAATACAGGGCTAAAATATAACTTTCCAAGGAGAGAGATATCGGGGCATTTCTCTCTTAGCTACCGCAGGTAAAATATTTGCCAGGATTCTCGCAAACCGTCTTCTATCTATTTCAGAAGAGATCCTCCCTGAAACTCAATATGGTTTCCGCCCCTCTAGAGGGACAATAGACATGATTTTTACTGCACGTCAGCTCCAAGAAAAATGCCGGGAGCAAAATCAACACCCTTATATGGCATTTATTGATCTTGCTAAGGCCTTTGATACTGTAGACCGAACAGCTCTCTGGACTATCCTTATGAAAATTGGATGCCCCAATAAATTTGTGAATATCTTGCGACTTCTCCATGACAACATGACGGCTACGATCTTGGACAACAACGGCTCTCATGATGCTCCATTTAAAGTGGGATCAGGTGTTAAACAGGGATGTGTTATTGCCCCAACATTATTTGCTATTTTCATCGCCATGATTTTACATCTTGTCGAGGGGAAACTTCCCACTGGTGTGGGAATTATATATCGAACAGATGGAAAGCTTTTTAATCTCAGCAGGCTGAAAGCAAAAAGTAAGGTAATTACAACCTCCGTTGTGGAACTTCAGTATGCTGATGATAATGTGGTCTCCGCACATTCAGAGGATGATCTCCAAACTATCCTAAATGCTTTTGCAGAAGCATACGGAAAACTTGGTCTCTCACTTAACATCAAAAAAACCAAAGTGCTTCATCAGCAAGTGCAAGCTAACCCTTTGGTGATGCCATCTATCCAGCTTGGCGGGACAATACTGGAAAATGTCGATCATTTTCTCTATCTTGGCAGCTATCTTTCTGTTACAGCTAACATCGACAGTGAAATCCAGCATCGTCTGAGCTCCGCAAGTGCCACGTTTTCTCAAATGAAACACAGAGTGTTGGAGGATCGGGATATTTGTAAGAAGACCAAAACACTGGTTTATGAAGCCATTGTATTACCAACTTTATTGTATGCTTGCGAAACATGGACTATCTATAAACGTCACCTCCAACTCCTTGAAGTATTTCATCAACGTTGCCTCCGGAAAATCCTGCGAATTACTTGGGAAGATAGGCGAACAAATGTCAGTGTACTGGAAGAAGCAAAGACTACTAGCATTGAAAAAATGATCCTTCAACGCCAACTTCAGTGGACCGGTCATGTTGTTCGAATGCCTGACTGCCGTCTCCCAAAGCAGTTATTTTATTCCCAACTCAAGGATGGAAAGCGGAATATCGGTGGTCAATATAAGAGGTTTAAAGATGTTCTTAAGGCTAATCTAAAAAAATGCAATATAAACATCAAAAACTGGGAAGCTCTGGCCCATGAACGATCTAACTGGAGGTTGGCCTTTCACAAAGGTTCTATGGACTTTGAAGAAGCTCGAGTGCAAGGTTAAAGGGAGACACGTGCTAAGCGAAAAGCACGTCAAATGAATCCTTTACAAGACCATCTTCCATCTGGTAACCTGTGTCCTCACTGTGGGAAGCTGTGTGGATCTAGAATTGGCCTCCACAGTCACTTACGGACCCATCGCTAGAGTCTACACAATTTTCTTTAGAATTTTCCTCCTTTTAAAATCTCCTTTTTGTAAATTTTCTTCTTTTTTTTTATCCTGGAAGACAATCTTACTCGGTCACGAGTGATCGCCTGACTGACTGACTTTATAGCAGCCTTCCCCAACCTGCCCTTCAGATGTTTTGGACTTCAACTCCCATCAGCAACGTAATTCATCTGCAAATCAGTTCATTTGTCATGTTATGATCTCAAGGAGCAGCCTGTGGGGCTCAGTGCAGAAAGTGCAGTGCAGAAAGGCACCTTGGATGTTACAGCACCAAGCAACAAAATCTGAGACCAGACTGAATGAAGCCTTTTATGCCTTAACATCCAGAGCCCCCTCTCAGACTCCACCTCTTCCTTGAAAAGTAGAAAGCTTTAAAGGGGCAGGCCTTTGAACTGGAGCCTAGCACTCATTCATCTCTCCAAGTGCTCTTGCTGGGCACTCTGCCTGTGTTGGCACACTGGTTTCAAGGATTGTGGCGCTGTTGGAGGTGGGTGTGTTGGCCCATTGTTGGAGTTGGGCTCGGGATATGCAGTTGTTGGTCCAGGCCTGAGAGTCTTGGGCTTGGGAATCTCCAGTGCTAAGGCCTGGTGTCTCCTCCATTGGCACCACTGGTTCCTCAGCCTCTGTAACTATGTCCAGGTCACTGCTCCTGGGTCTTGACATCACTCCATTGTGCAATCCATTATAATAAATAAATATTGTAATAAAATATTTCTGAAAACATATAACATCTTAAGATAAATCTCCCTGCCAAACCTCCCAAAGCTAAAAGTATATACTAAATCACTTTCCCCAAGTGCTATCTTATCTCTGACAAAAGCAGATCCAAACAGCTCTGGAAGACACTAACACTCAAATTTTGGTGAATCTTTCAGGGGAAGGAGTTCCTGAACTAAGTAGCACTCATTGAGAATTGTTCTATAAATGCACTCATGCACAGAGTGGGTGGTAGTAGATGGAACAGAACCTTGCGAGATCCTACCCCATAGAACAATTGCGGGGAAATGATGAGTCACAACCATACTTTCCTATCAGGTCTTAAAGCTCCAACACACTAAACCCTACATAGCTTGGAACAATACTTGGTGGAATGCCTCTCCCAACCACAATCTACCCGGACACTATGTTCAACATCTGGGACCTTCCTCCGACTGCCACCTCTGAGGGAGGCTCAGAGGGTGGCAACAAGGGGGAGGGCCTTTTCTGTGGTAGACCCCCAACTGTGGAACAAGCTCCCCCTTGAGGCCCACCTAGAGCCAACCCTACTATCTTTTTGGCGCCAGGTTAAGACTGCCCTCTGTGTTGAGGCTTTTCGCAACTAAATAGTATACAGTGGGGTGGTTAATTCTTTTAGAGGTCATGTTGTATTGACTTGTTTTTAGTTATTTGTGACTTTTTAAAATTTGGTTTTAAATTTTTATGTTTTTATTGTATATATTTTATATTGTGTTTTATTGTACTTTTAATTGATTGTTGTAAACCGCCCAGAGAGCTTCGGCTATTGGGCGGTATAGAAATAAAATAAATAAAATAAATAAACCCTGCCTAGTTAATATTAAATGTCCTAGAAAGAACTGATAAGACTAACAGTTTACAGTCTCCCCTGTTGCCTATTCTACAAGTGTATTCTCAGAGCCACTTCCTACATGGCATTTTCACTAACAGTTGACACAAATGTGTCTGTTTTGCCAGGTGTACACTTATCTGGTAGCAGGTTCCTAATGAGCTACCCACATCGGAAGAGACAGTTGCACAGTCTTCACATTACAATATATACCAGCGTTTTTCTCTCTCCCTATTCCAGGCTACACCATTTCATTGAAAATGTGTGTGTAGCCTCTACCAACTAGGAATTTGGTTCCTGGAAGTGTCCTTGCAGTGCTTTCACTTTTGGTTGCAGAGGAAGAATCAGAAAAAGGATTGCTTGCTTTGAAGACACAAAATGCTCCCAAGTTAACCACTTTACCTTAGCATCTAGCTCAGTGACCACACCACACTGGATGTCTTACTAAACAAGTAGTGATGACAGTAGAGCAAGGTAAGAGGAAGGTAAAACACTTGTACATCAAAATAAGACAATGAATGAAGTCTTCTAGAAACTTTGTTTCTAGATTACAGATACAGCATGCCAGACTAGGGCTCTCACAATAAAGGTACATCTGTCTATTAACTATCCAACACAAAATAGTTTTAGTTTCTCACAAATAATTTATTCTCAGGCTTTCTTGTCCCTCCTGCCAAATATGGCAGAGCTATGGCTTATATTATATATTCTAGATCAGGGTGGGCAACTTGTGGCACTCCAGGTGTTTTGGCCTACAGCTTCCATCAGTTTAACCAGTGTAGCCAGTGGTGAGGGATGATGTGAGTTGTAGACTGAAACATCTGGAGGGCCACAAGTTTCCCACTTCTGTTCTAGATGGTTATTAGGGGTTAGATTTAAAAGAAAGGATAGCCCCAAATTTTATTTTTTTAATTTATGTATTTATTTATTACATTTTTATACCACCCAACAGCCAAAGCTCTCTGGATGGTTCACAGAATTAGATAAAAATCTTCCAATGTAAATATATATTGTGAAAATAAAGCAGTATGTCTTTCCAACAAACATGTTACATTAATGTCACAGCTGTGTTACCTTAATAATGACATGTTTTCTCAAGTTCATCATCAAAGGTTCTGCTCAGGTGTTTCTGCCATTGTACATAAGCAAGTGTCTACTGGACATATGGCCTTTTGATTGTGGAGGATGTTTCACAACTGGTGTGCCACAAAGAGGTGAACCTAACAATTATGCTCTTCACCTCCAGGCACCAGGTAAAAACCATTTTATTTTCCTGGGCTTCCTCTGGTATGTTGTTGGTTTAGTGCTTTTATGTATTTGTTTTACTACTGCTGGTTTTGTTTTATTATTTGTTTTATCATTTTTTATGTCAGTCCTCTTGGATAGGTGAAGTATAAATCTATTAAATAAAAAAAATAAGTAAAAATAGGAAAGGTAAGATAAAAATATTCGTATGTTTGTTAAACAGTAGAGAGGTAAAATCTATGTATTCCTATTTCATACTCCATTTGCAGTAGTATTTTTTAATAATATGAAGATGGACATATAGCTGCCAAATTTTATATTCTAATATTTATTTTCTGTACATTTATTATTACATTATTATGTATTATTACATTTATATCCCACCTTTTTTCCTCTTGCAAGGAACCCAAGGTGGCTTACATGGTCTTTCTCCTCTCCATTTTATCCTCACAACAACCCTGTGAGGTAGGTTAAGCTGAGAGTCAGTGACTGGACCCAAATCACCCAGTGGACTTCATGGCCCAGTAGCGACTAGAACCCAGGTCTCCTGGATCTCAGTCCAACACTCTAACCGCTACACCACACTGGCTCTCAATATTTAGTTGAGCCAGTGTGGCGTAGTGGTGAGAAGTGTTGGACTGGGACTCAGGAGATCCAGGTTCGAGTCCCTGCTCAGCCATGAAACTCACTGGGTGACTTTGGGCCAGTCACTGACTCTCAGCCTAACCTACCTCACAGGGTTGTTGTGAGGATAAAATGGAGGAGGAGAATTACGTAAGCCGCCTTGGGTTCCTTTCAGGAAAAAAGGCGGGGTATAAATATAATAAATAAATATAATAAATAAACAAACAAACAAACAAACATTGGCTCTCTATACTTCTGGAATGCTCTGATCTGATGAGGTTTTGTATGTGGCACATGTAGAAGAAGGAAGGATGAATGGTATGACAAAACAACTCTCGTTTCAGAATCAGCCTCCAGCACTATTTCCCCCTTCATAGTTGATGAGGCCCAGCTGCCTATTATTGCCCTACTTCTTGTTGTTGCTTGAATTAGCATCTCTGGTGGCAATGCTTCTTGTCATGATTAACCAAGGATGATATTTATTTATTTATTTATTTATTATATTTATGAATCGCCCATCTGGCCAGACATCTGGCCACTCTATATATTAGAGTAATATATTATTATATTAATAATATAATATTATTAGAGTAATATACTTCCCTTGTCTACATTCTGATTTGTTTACATTTCTCCATATGTACCTTGCCACTGATCCTTCTTATCATAAACATTATAGCCATATAATGGGAAGCTGTGTTATACTGAGTCAGAACACAAGGCCATTTAGTTCAGTATGTCTACTGACTGGCAGTGGCTCTCCAGCGTTTTAGGCAGGAATCCGTCCCAGATCTACTTGTAGATGCCAAGGATTGAACTTGGAACCCTCTATATGAAAAACATGTGCTCCCCCATGGCCTTTCCTCTAAGTCAGTCCCCTTCTCTATATCTGTCCCCAGGGCCGGTGCTACCATTAGGCCAACTAGGCGGCTGCCTAGGGCGCAGGGCTAAAGGGGGCGCCAGGAGCATAGGGCTGGAGGGAGGGAGGGCTCAAGTGGGAAGGGGGGGCGCTAAATATCTGATCTTGCCTAGGGCACCAAACTGCCTTGCACTGGCCCTGTCTGTCCCATTGCCTCTGTTTCTTAAGATATTTCACATGTCACAGAATTAGCCTCATATCAACAAGAGGGGTGTACTAGACTATAGTTAGGTGTGCACACACATATATGCAACAGAAAAAATAGGCCATGCTGGACCAGCAAACCTCGTATCAATAACTGACTGCACGAATGGAGCTGGATTTTTCCTACCTTCTAATAAATATGTCTCCTCCTTCTGGAGAGACTTACTCCCTGAGCAAGGTAAAGGGAGAGGGGAGTAGACAATAGAATGAGTAAATGAACAAACAGGGATGAGATTAAATAACCTTATTGTAAATTGTATGTGACTGTGCTCAGTATGGAATGTGATGGATTGGACTTGCTCTTTATTGTACTTCATTAGTTTTGTTGTTTGGTGTTGTACTTATGTCCTGTTCCCCCTGCCAAATTTAATGAATTAATTAAAATAAATATGGAAATCTTACAGGGAAATTAATTTGTTGTTGTTGTTGTTGTTGTTGTTGTTATAAAAAAGCCAAACAGATTTGTTTTTAGTCCTACAAGGATGTTTGGATGGAGTTTCTAATGAGACCCTAGGGGCTAGAAGAATAGATTTGTTTTATGGACATTTTAGCCATGGGTCATCTGGCTCCATCACAAAGCTGCATAGCAGCATGAACACATCAGTGGTGCAGCTAGGCTTGGACCTCAGGGCCAAAGTTCAGGGCCCTGCAACCCAGTTCCCCATATGATTACCGTGAGAAGCAAGCAGTCTTTGTGTTAGTACCTAGGCTGGCATGGACATGTTGGGTGCTACCATGGCTGGCACTGGTTGCCGCCTCCTCCTCCTCCTCCTCCTCCTCCTCCTCCTCCTCCTCCTCCTCCTCCTCCTCCTCCTCCTCCTCATCATCATCATCATCCTTTTCTACAACAAAATGGTGTTTAATCCTAAGTAAGCATTAGGACAGCAGGTGCAAACTCCATTTTATCTCTACAGTCAAGATGGTGGATGGTGCTGTAGTTTAAGTGAGTTTAAAATGTAAAACTGCACATGCTCAGAGAATTTCTTTTGTTATCCAGATTGGTAAAGAGTTTTGCTTGTTTCTTTGTTTGTTTTGCTCTAACATATCAGAAATGTAGAAGCAGTTATAAATTCTTCCTCTGGGAAGAATTTACTTCAGTCAGCCAAAACTAGGCTGACGGGTACTACCCAGAGGACCTTTTCTTCTGCTGCTCCCAGATTATGGAATGGCCTGCCGGAGGAGATTCGTCAGCTCACCAGTCTTTTGGAATTTAAAAAAGCCATAAAGACTGATCTCTTCCGGCAGGCCTATCCGGCGGAATTTTAGGTTGCCTTTAAGATGTTTTTACGATGTTTTAATGATGTTTTAATGATGTTGTTTATGATGTTTTTAATATGTTTTAAGATGTTTTAATAGTATGTATTGTGTATTTTATATTTTTGTTGTTCCCCGCCTCGATCTAGACGGAGAGGCGGGTAAGAAATAAAATTTATTATTATTATTATTATTATAAAGCATGGAATGCGTTGTGGGGGCAGAAATGTTAGCTGTGTGTTTCACAACTGAGGTAATACATATCACCAGCTAAAGCCCCTTCTCTCCTCACAGTAAGACAATTAAATCCAGGGTCTAAAATTACCTAGCTGCAGCACTGTGATCACTACCCTTGTGGCTTCTTGAATATTACCACATTACTATCACAGTCTATAGAGCTTATATGGAAGTACCAATCACACCTTTGGCTGCAAGGCTCTAGTAATAAGAGTCGAGTGTTGAGAATAATTATATGAACTGGATTGTGCACTTCATTAGCTTTAGCAGAAACCAGGGATGTTGAAGAGTCCTTGGTCTCGAGTCACGAGTCGAGTCACGAGTCTTTGGAGTCGAGTCACGAGTCTTTGGACCCGAGTCTCGAGTCCGAGTCCGAGTCCTTGGTCCAAAATGGTGACTGACGAGTCACGAGTCACTCCCAAAGCTGACTCCATGAGTCCCTATTAAAATCAATCGGGTTTTTTCCCCAACAAAATAAGGCTACTTCAGATGTGTGGTTTAAATAAATTCTAGGCACAAGTGTGCCTTTTTATTTCAAAACTCTGCAACTGATTTTGGCAAGAACAGACCAGGCAGAATAACCCAAAATAACCAGGCAGGCAGAGGAGGCAGGGAACCCCAAAGCAGGCAAGCAGAGGCCTTTGTCTTGGACAATTCAACTGTTGAACTGGTCAAGAAGAGACCAGGCAGGCAGAGGAGGCTGGGAACCCCAGACTGGCAGGCAGAGGCAGCCAAACCCGAAATGTCTGAAAGGTTGCATTTTAGAAAAATGATTTTGAAAAATAAACTTGCTGTACTTCCTAAAACTTATCCATGTTGCATTTGAGGAACATGATTTTTTCTAAATGTTTGGCCCCCATTCTGGAACGGTGAGGTCTCATCACAATTCCACCCTCACTGAACACCCACTCCACTGGTGAAGAACTTGCTGGAACCAGAAACACACTCAGAGCAGCCACACAGAGTAATCTCAGGTCCTTCTTCTGCCTCTCCCAAGTACGCAACACATCAATCAAAATAAATCTTGACACACTGTTAGGGCTGCACTCCTGGTAGCCGTCCATAGTGGCTGAGCAGTGGCACACCTCGCTTCCATGCGCTCTTCGCCGGCAATCACGCTCCTCTCCACTCCTTTTGGCACAGCCCAGGGATGTTGCAGAGTCCTTGGTCTCGAGTCAAGTCTCGAGTCCCATTAAAAATATTGGGACTCGAGTCCGAGTCGAGTCAGAGGGGGGACTCAGTCCGACTCACGAGTCGAGTCGAGTCCGAGTCCCCATCCCTGGCAGAAACATTTTATGTGTATCATACCTTAAATTTGTTAAGGCACAGTCCACTGAATTCTTCTCCCATGCAAGCAAGCCCACTGAAGCAAATAGGTTTGCACACTCCAATGCAATCATGAAATCTAGAATATCACCACTGACTTAATGACTTAAAATGAGACCATGCTGGAATGTGGATCTATGTCTATGATCTCTGTTCCTGATCAAGCTAAGAAGGGACAGAGAATTGTCTCCCATATAGGCCCTGGACAGCAGTGGTGAAGCTCCAGTGCTTTGTGCCACAATCACAAAGTGTCCCTGAGTGCAGAACATGAGAAAGAATAACCTTTACCAGGTTTCCACCTTTACCAGGACACCTTGATCAGCTCCTTAAAAATATTTTGCCTCTTTAAGAGCCCTTCCTGCCATCAGGATGCCACATTCCTGCCCTTTGCCTTTTCTTTCCAGTAACATGGGATTAGGCCTTAGGCGTGTTGTAAAAGACACTCCAAACAATCTGAGTATAACAATAACTGTTTACTTTGCTAAACTTGGTATGGTAAATTCACATTAACTTAGGGTATTTACACAAATAGAGCTGTTAGATTTCAGAAAGCATGTATAATGGAAATAAAAGAAATAATACCGCAGTCTCTTCTAACCTAGCTACACTTTCACCTGTAGGCCTTAGTAGAGACTCCCTTCCAGCCTAGCTCTGGCTGTTCTGCAGTTTTCTGTAATATTCAATCTCTCTCTGTCTCTGCAACTTCCCTGTGTCTCTCTCCAATTTCTCTCTCCTCCCCCTGCTGCTTCTTCACACCTCTTTATATACCCTCCCACATAACTAGAAGGCTTCAAACAAATGACCTAAAACTGGGGAAATGAAACTTAACTCCATTAGGGGGGAAATGAAACTTAACTCCATGAGGGGAAATGAAACTCACGAATGCCCCCTCCCATCAGGAGATATTTGGCCCTTCAGGCTTAAACCTAACTCAAGCCTGGGTAGGTCTCAATCCTTCACATACCCAATCACGTGTCCCCAATCTGCTGTTGACACTAGTGACCCCTTAATAATGTTCCATATGGTTTAGAGATAGATAAATGTCATATGAACAGTGACTGCATCCTCTTCAAGCAGTGTCCTTTCCCCATCACTCTATAGTCTTCTGCTGAATGGAATACTGAGTAGGTTTGAATAACTTATGAGTGTTTCCATCTTCTCAAGGACATTGAGCAAGAAAATGAAACACGTTTTTGGGATATGCCAAGGGAGGAATAGCCTTTCTGTGTAGCTTGAATAATTAGCTGTCCAATGAAGATATCAGACAGGCACAAAGATAAGCTCTGTTTGTGTTAGAGGATAAGAAAACTTTCAAAAGCTAACCTTTTGGACATATGGAATACATGAACAACACTCAATTTGGCCTATTATTTTCTCCTACATAAGTGTCACATGAAGTATGTAAGACTAGATTATTGAACATCCTTGAAGATACAGTGTTGAGAGAGACAAATTAAATTTAGACTTTAAATACTGAGTTGTTCAGTACATTTATGTAAATGTAGCCAAGTCTTTGTTCCTGTGTTCTGGCTCCTGGCAGCATTTTTATCAACAATGTAATAGACAGAGCTTCAGCTAACTTGCCATTTGAAACAAGCATCCATTTTTATTGGCTAATATGTGTTGTTTTAAAACAGTAAATGGTCAAAAATATTACCCTATATATATAATCCAGTGTCATCTTCACATTCCTGTATGACCAAAATATCTTATGCAGGCTGGAAGATTTTCCAGGCCTGCTGGGAGTAGAAAGTCTCTGCTGGTCTTCCTCTTCCAGCAGGGTCTGTTTGAACGCTGTTGTCATGGCTGAGGGAAGAAACTAAGATATTTGCTCCAGGCTGTGGTTGAGTCTCCCTGTTTCCTCCCTCAGCAGAACTGCTTGAAAGCTGAACCTGCTGCAGAGTTATCGTGGCAAGGAGAAGTGTCACTGCTGGGAGGGATAAGGAGGTGGAGTGTGAGGAGAAAGGCCCCTCTTCTTTCACCATGGTGGCAAAAAGAAAGGTTGAGCCATCTAGCGTAGGGACTGCTTATCATAGTGATGCCTGTTCATGATCCAGTCTGTAAATTTCAGTCATAGAAATTAATAGAGTCAATTCATCCTATGACAGTTACATTCACTTCTACGGCAAAAAGTGAACCGCTGCTCTCAAGGATACCATCTGAGTGGAAGCAACATCTATGGCTATTGAATGGGACAAAATGGAGGCCATTCACTTCCATTGGAGAAAAGTAATGCATTACTCTCGGTGACTCCTGTGGGGAGTGGGGAGGGGGCAAACACAACCCCATATTACTGTGGTCTCTTGGTTCAGAGGGCCAGTTTTTGCCTCATACCGGCTGTGTTTACAGTAGCAGATAATTTACTTTCATAAATTTAAATGATTCCCTTTGGCTTCTATGGGACAAAGTCAAGGGTCTCCATTTCCACTCCTAAATTGTTGATAGTGAACCATAAAAAGTACCCAACTTAATATTCAAAGATGGGGACTACAAGGAGGAAATGTACTACATAAATGTACTACAATTATTATTTGTAGTAGGTAGAGGAGTGAAGCTATCCCACCCCTCTTCCCTCTTTTTCCTGCTCTTTCCTTCTTGTTAAATCTTTTCCCCAGCCAGCTCCAAGGAAGTGATCAGCAGAACAACACAGTGGTTACTGCCATTGTTGCCACAAGACCACTTACTTCTGGGATATCCAGTGTTACGAGGCTGTTCTGCCCTGGGAAGTCCTTCTAGAAATGCTCCATTGAACCTAGTGGTAGAAAGTCCCAGATGTTGCTACTGCCATTTTTAGAAGGCCACTCAACTTGAGAAAATCTGAGCTGGAGCTGTATTGCTGCTGTGGCACAACCAGCAGCATCCTTTGCCTTACTCCTGGAAAAAGCTAGAACAGAGACTATAGGGGGCATGTTACGGTAGGTGCAAAGGGGCAGCAAAGGCTTGCTTCCTCCCGAGCCTAATACATTGAACTCTTTCCCCTCTAGTTCAGGCCTATAACTAGCGTATGTGTGGTGGCTTGATTCTAGGGTGCATGTGACAGCTATAGGCTGTTTAGGGAGGATGTGGTTGAAAGGGTGGGTCATTTCCCTGCTTCAAACATGCACTATTTGTCAGCAAGCCTAGAGCGTCTCTACCATTATCTAGAGAGGTTATCCTCTCATCTGCACACATATGCTTGAGGGAGGATATTGGGAATAAAAATTTAAAAGTAGAGCTTTGTAACAAAATCTTGCTTGGATTAATTAAAAAGAATTTGTGCCCCGCACAACTTGTGCCTCTCACATCTCTTCTCCTACCTGCCACTCCATTTTTGGCTCCCTTTTTCTCACTCCCCGCTGTGTCTCCCATTTCATACCTCTCTCCTTTCCCCTTTTGTCTGTTCTGTTTATCCTGCCACCCCACACACACTTCTGCTTCCCCCACCCTCTCTCATTTGCTCATTACCCCTTTTCACAGCTCTCATTCTCAGTCCTGCTTCCATTGTGCCTCCTCTGCCTCCGCTCCTGCCCTCTCCTCTGCTCATTTGCCTCATCCCAGCAATCTGTCTTTCTTTGCCCTGCTTTCACTGTCTGTCCTCTACCGCCTCCTGCTTTCTCCTTCTAGCTGCCTCTGCTCTTGCCCCCTCTGTCAGCTGGTTCACCCTTTTCCTCCCCACATCTTCCTGCTTTGGTTATCCCTTCTCTTCTAGGAGCCTGCACAGTGGCCTTTGATGGGCTGCCATGCAAGCCCTGGTCTGAACAGATTGTAATGTTAAAGTAGCAAGGCAAGTCTGGCTTGTGCTACATGCATACACAGCCGTATGCATAGCACTGCATGCATGCATAGCTTTTCTGGGATTTTTGTTTTTTGGTAGTACTTGTGTGTATTTGTGTACATCTTGGGATTCACCCAAGCATCCGGGTGCCTCCCTCTTGTTGCTTGGTGGCATTGAACTGAGAACATCATTAGAATGAGTGATTTTTAACACCTTCCTGAATTGGCTTGAACTTTACAGAAGTTATGGAAAATGCTTAACCAAGAGCAATACTAGGCATAATAGCACAAAAATATTAAAAGTTTTCCTTGTTTGAGAACCTAGGCCTCACAGCTGCCTCTCAATCATTCCTACCTGGTTCTGTACTGAGCTTGAGTGGAATCTTCAATATCACACAGAACTACAGTATATCCAGCATATCACCTCTCCTCAGCGAGATGCTGTCCACCTTCCAGTTCTAAGTTGCAGCTGTTACTCACTCACTTAGATCTGGGGTCTAATTGATTCCTTGCCTGCCCTCTCTTATACTCTTGTTCAGGATCCAGGGCTCAGTTTATATCAGTACTCAGTCCCAGAACCTGTTGGCAGTGCCTGAGCTCAAACCTGGATCCTGTAAAGTAATAATAAAAAGGAGAATGTATTTGAGCTTTTACAGGGTGCATTTTCTGCATCACTGAATAATCATAAGAAGTCCACACACATCTAGTATTAAAAAGAAGATCCTATAGGGTAACTTCTAGATGACCTGCCTGGGCCAAAGCAACTTTCATTTTAGAAATCAATCACTCGCTATGATCCCTTTACTAGCCCTTCTTTGCTTCTATCTAGTATCAAACTCTCATGCAGTCCTCACTACTTCCTGAGCAACCTAAGCACCAGCTTCAAGGCAACACTAGCCCTATCTGCTGCTGAAACAAAAGAGCTGTTCTGCATAGCTGCCTAGGCTTACCTAGTGGTAACAATGTAATCTATGTCTATGATGAGTTCTTAGGAAAGATAAAGTAATGGAAAAGCAAAACAAAACAAAGCAGGCTCAGATTTTTGAATGCTGGCTTAACAAGAAAAAGTGACATGCAAATTACGGTACTATTTTTTCAAGAAAATCTGGATTCAGAATCAAACTTTAAGATGAGACTGACATTCTGTTAGATTTCCTATGATAAGAATGATCTGATACTCCAAATAGCACAGAATGATACAGCTCACCCACAAATCCTGACAATTCTTCTCTTACCAGTTCTAACCATCTGGAAGGGTAGAAAAGAGACATCACTGAAATTAAGAACATTTAATTTCTACAATGTTCTTTTCTCACAGGCTGCATCATTAAAAAGAATAAATAAGGATTCACATGACTAGTTCATCTAATGATTACCACATGACAAGCTTATCACATTCAAATTTCGCTTCCTATTGATCCATTCTAGGAATTTCAAAGAATCAGAATAGTACACAAGAGTTACATCAATGACAGGAAAGCTGTAGCTATTGAAATAATCTAAAGACAACCTCTTTGGTGTACTGGCAGTTTTGGGGTATTAATTTAAAATATAACATAAACCCTCTAAGTACATCTATATAATTTCTCTGTTAGCACCATCAGAATTTCAGGACCTAGCACTTACAAACAATGTTCCATGTTTTAATTCACTTTACAAACAATGTCCCGGAGTGTTTCAAATCGATTAAAACCACATTTCTATCTGAAACCAAGGCTAAATCCTCCTGAAGCATACCTGCATAATATTATCTGTATATCCTTTGAACACATGTTCTTGCTTTATCTTGTTACAGTAAACACCATTTCTTGTTTTGCACAAAAACTGCTTTTAAGAATCAAGGTCTTGCGTGGGAAGCTCATATAGGTCCCTTAGGCCTCTGCTGAATCAACCAGATGCCTCCTCTAACTTATTTTTATTGATATTTTGTTAGAACTTTCAGTTGTATTTCTACCTTAATTTGGCCTAAATGCAAGGTACCATTAAGTAGGGCCGGCGCTACCGCTAGGCAGACCCAGGCGGCTGCCTAGGGTGCGTGGCGGAACAGGGCGCAGCGTTTCTGTGCCCCTTCCTCGCCTCCGGCGCGCTCCTGCCCCGCCTGCCGCCTCTGCTGCGCCTCCCCGCCCGCCTGCCAGCTGCTGCCGCCGCCGCCGCTGCACCTCCCCCCCGTGCGCGCGCCCGCCCGCCAGCCACCTACCTACCTTCCCGTCGTTTCTGGAGCCCCGCCGGCGTTGTTTTGGTGGGAGGAGGAACCAGGGCAAGTTGCAACAGGGCTTAAACAGCCCTGTTGCCCTGGTTTCCCCGGCAAAAAAAAAAAAGTGTGGGGGTCGCGTTGGAGGAGGAGGAGGCGGCAGCGGCAGCAGCCAGCAGCGGGGGCGGGGGGAAGGTAGGTGGTGGTGGGGCGGCGCTGGCGCGCGGGGGGGTTTGCAGAGCAGGGCTGCTTTGCTCCGGAGCCCCCCCCATGGCACGAGAGGGGGGGCGCTAAATATAATTTGGCCTAGGGCGCCAAACAGCCCTGCACCGTTCCTGCCATTAGGCTGAAAAATTGCTGTGCTAGTGAAGCTCTACTACCTTTTCCAGTTGCAGAAGCAGAACTTTAGTTGGATTCTCCCCTTGTATATAGTTCAGAACTTGGTTTCCACTAGCACAATGTCATTTGCACTAATAGAGTTACAGTGTTGGATACAACCTAATGTTTTCAGAGTGCTTGGAAATGATATTTTATTTGGAAATATCAAAACTTTGTTATTATTCTCCAAACAAAAATTATCACAAAACCTGCTTTTTGTCTTCATTTCCATTTTAGAATCATACATCATGATTCCAATTTAATGTTATTGTACCCATTCTGTCGTTAGTCTGTGAAATCTATATATCACAGCTAGAATTAGGAAAGCAAAAGCAAGACAGAATCAGAAAAGGATCATAATTATAGGAAAATACATGCAGGTTGGAATGACCAATTAGGATATCCAATTTTTGGATTAATAGAAACTAAGAGAGATATTTTGCATTGATTTATTAAACAATGTATTTGATCAAGGCTGTATGCCATGTTAGATATCATTTTGGCATGGGAAAATGCATGCACCCTGTATATGCAACTTCTTGTAAGACAAACACAGATGAGTTTATTTCAAAGGAACTAATCACCAGTCAGGGTTTCTTACCATGTGAGCATGCAACAAATTAGACAAGTGTACATTCATCACATGCGACTGTTCATTAAACGGTGACTACATGGAGGTGATATCTGTGTAGGAAGTTCTCATGCCTGAAGCCCCCAGTCAGTAACTATGGTCTTAAAAAGGAAAGGATTAAGTTAAGAAACAATATAAACGGGGTGCATAAGAATGGAGAGAAAGGTCTGGGGGCTTCAGGCATGGGGACTGAGTACATGTGTAAAAGTTCTGATTCTTAATCATAGCAAACCTAATCAGACCTCCAGTTTTTGAACCTGACAAGATTTTAATAATGAGCGCTAGAAACTTACTTGTTTTGAAGCAAACACAGAATTCTGAAATTTTTGCATATGTAAACACATTTGAGGATAAAGAGAAAAAGAAATGTTAAGAAAAAGCTAAAAGGATTGATGACAGATTATCAGGAAGATTTAATACTCTGACCGAAACCATACTTTTTTCTTACTCTGCTTTATGAATTAAACTGAGCCTGAGGACAGAAGAGAGAATATTTGCCAAAACTAATGCCCGTTCTCCTTCTTGAACCAAGCCTTATGAAGTGTTTTGGTTGTCACCATTCACTCAAAACCCAAAAGATTACACCATGCAGAGCCTCCCTTTCAGTCTGGTGAACTACAGTCATGAATTATTTCCTCAAATATGTTTCCAGCATGACAACACTACTTTATTTTATAAGATGTACTGGAGCTGAAAAACACAGCAGGGTCAACTGCAGTTGGCAGCTGTCTTACGGAAAAAAAAGAAAAGAAACAGAAGTACTGTGTAAATGTGCTAAATATTGCTTTTGTTGGTGAAAATATATCTTTCAGCAAAAACTGCTAGAGATACAATTTAAATTAGTTTAAAGTGCACAATATCTGCATTCAATTTGATTTAGATGTTGGCTGAAAATAAATCATTGAGATTAAAATGTTCTTTCTATTGGCAAGATCCTCCCTGCTATTTCTCATCTGATGACGCCAAATTGCATGTTTCCCCTATGCATTGGCACAATATGGGCAGGGTGCTGGGGTGCCAAAATTCTCTAAAT
Source organism: Shinisaurus crocodilurus (assembly GCA_021292165.1). Classification (NCBI taxonomy): domain Eukaryota; kingdom Metazoa; phylum Chordata; class Lepidosauria; order Squamata; family Shinisauridae; genus Shinisaurus; species Shinisaurus crocodilurus. The sequence goes on from CM037877.1 coordinate 48,569,433, forward strand.
ACATGATCTCTGATAAAACATTTTATGCACTATATATTCTTTTAACTACAGAGATCTTAGACAAACGATGAAGAGATTTTAAAAAAAACACACCATTTAAATGGTTGTTCAAGCAGGATTATTTATCTTACACTGAGGTTTGTTTTGGGATACAGAATATAAAACCATTTCCTCAAGTTATTTTGTGTTCAGCATAAAATATTTAAAATGTCTCATTTCCAAGAGGGAGTTCATGACAGATGTGTTATTTTTTCCCTCCATTTTAACAGCATCTAATTAGTCCTGTTGATTTACACATGACAGTATGAACTTTTTAAGAGGAAAGGAAAATAGATCATTGTATTTGAAGCAGAGAACAATCTATGATAAGATGAAGGCACTGATTTTAGGTGTTTTACAATAAAGTCCTCAAGCAGCCCAGAGAGCTTTCACTTATTTATGCACCACCATATGATACAGCCTTTTGCCTGTAGCATTACAAATCATAGACAGGCTTGATACAAAATGTTCTCCAGGTGTTAACAGACCAACTGTGCCACTATTTCTTATTTATGTACTGTCTAGTAATGGAAGACAAATGGCTATAGATGAGGCAAATGTAATTACACAGGTCTTCAGAAGTTAAAAAGGGGGGCACAGTTGTGGGTTACCTTGTATGACCCTTTCTGTAGGCTTAGAACTGAATTTGTAACAACAATATGAAATAAAAATATTCAACAATTCATTGCACGCTCACAGCTGGAACTTTTAGTTCAAGTTCATACTGAGAATTCAGCCCCTCTAGCAATGGGACTAGAAAAAAAAAGTCAAAAATATCCCCTTAAATGCTCTGCCTGTTTTCTTCCAGCATAATGACAATGTTAAATGGATATTAATATGGAAACAACATGGAATTTATAAAGTAACTCTTAAAATCTAAAATAGTAAGAAGAAATGAAGATGGTGAGCTAACATGGCACTGGGAAACAATGAATTCATCTGCATTAAGCTGCATTAAGAATAAGTAAAATTAAGAAGAATGAAGTTTTTCTTAAAAGTTTCAATTAAAACATATACACTATTTCTTTCACCTGATTGTAGCCCCATATGGCAAGGTCAGCCCTTTCAGTGAACAAACAGCTCAGTCGCCTCCAGTGTAGCTGTTATCTTCCTCAACAAGGGGAGACATTTGGCACAGCCTAAAGCTGGGGCATGAACCCTGGCTAAGCTTAAGACATTTATCTGACAGCATCAGCTGACACTCCACAAACACATTTGCTCTCCATGACCCCAGAGCATTTGTGATTAATCAAAAATGTATCTTGAATCTTGAGAACAAGCTACAAGCAGGCACACACAAAAAAAAGAATATGCTCTCGATCTCGCTTATCGACTCAAGAGGTATATTGAATTTAGAAATAGCAAATAGAATAAAATGATCAATATGTTCTCACTTGTCCATGGAAGAGCAAACTTTATCCCTCAAGCAAAAAACATTGATCATGTAAATGTTTGAGCTGTTTTTTTAGCCTCAAAAAAGCAAAAACATGATATTTGTGAGCAAGAAGGGGAGCATTAGAGAGGTGTATTTACCATAACAGCACAAAAAGTATGGAAATAACATTAACATTGGAATATATGAATGTGCTCCTGAGCTATTCCTGAAGTTTTTATACAACTATGTACTGCTCTAACATGGGTTTTTGTAGCTGGTTGCCAAAAGATCTTAATAAAACATTATAAAGGGGGATTTTAAAACTTAATGAAGTCACATAATCCGCTTCAGAGAAAACTCCCTGTCTTAATTTAAATGAGACACAGTTATAACATATCCCCTATGCACTGTTTACAATTTATAATTTATGTCTCTATTCAAAATACACTACTTTCTTCAGTCATCTGCTAAGTGATATGATTAGCATTTGAGTATCATAATATTCTACTTTTCAGAATCCAGAATAGAAGCTTTTAAGCTTTTAATGTTTTCATTCACCTTTTAAATAACTGTACTTTACTTAAGTCTAATTAATAATGAGAAAAATATCAAAATCCCTACCCATATTCATTACAAAATGGATATAACTCTATAAAAGCACTATTTCTTTTTCATTCTTTCCAGATTACCTACTGTTTAGATTACAAGCCTCTTGTGTTCCTATACAGTCCTCTTATACTAGCACAAAACTACTGCATGTCCTCCAGTCTCTGTTGACACAACAAACTTTCATAGCATGTGCTCTCCATAAAATGGTGGTACTAATTAGAAGATATAAACTCACGCTGAGACATAATATGTGTTGGCTTTATGCATCTACTAAGCACACAGCAGTATTGGATTTATAGCGCCAACATCTTCAACTAATATCCAACTATTCCCCTTATGCCCCACAACATTTCAAAACTATCCAGAAATTGATTTCATTTCTTAATGTAACCCAGTCAAATTTCACTAATCTACACTTTAGTAATCTGCATTTTAACTCTCTCTCTTTTTTTAATCAGAGAGACTGATTTCTACAGTTTTCCTACAAATATTTAGCACTGTAATGCTAAATACAGTGGAGGAGGCCTATACAACTGAACATATTTTATGCTTCTGCAGAAGAATAAGCAGGTGTCAAAGATCATGGTAAGAAGTTAGTGCATCCGCCTGGTGCTTGTATCTAGAAAACTGGAGGCCATTGCAGTTACACATCCTGCGGCTGCACATACATAGCAATCTTCTCTTGCTGCTTAACAGTTCTGCAAGTGCTAATCAACTGTTAGATCAGAGGTGCAGAATCTTGTTCAGCCCAAGGGCTGAATTCCATTATAGAGAAAGAAGTTCTCAGGGGCTGCATTCCACTGGTGGATGGGGCTGAAGGAAAAAAAAGGGTGGGGCCAAAATACCAAACATACCAGCATGTTTTCTCTTAAAGCTCTTATTGCCAGTAACTAAGCCTTAGGAGAGGCACTTCAACCTTTCAGATGTGTGTATGGGGGGGGGGGAATGCACTAAAGCTGGGAAACCACCAAACAATTGGTGCTTGGGGGAAAGGGGGGGTGTTAGGGGAGGGGGCCATGGCCATGGCCATCTGGGGAACCCTGGCAGGCTGGAATGGGACCCCAGGAGGGGCAGATTCGGCCTCTGGGCCTGAGGTTCTGAAGTCCCGTGTTAGATGAAGGAAGAGGGAAGGGATTTAGGTCTGGTGATCACACCTCGCTCTCCAACCTAGAAGCAACCAGTACTATTGACAGTGCTGATCATCCAGATAAGATATGTGTGTGCAGTACAGGAGTGATTCACTCTCACTGCACCATAGTAACACATTTTTCTAGAAGGAGCTGTGCTAGCCTGTTGCAACAAAAACAACAACAAATCTTGAGGCATCTTAAAGACTATCAAATTGAATATGGTATAAGCTTTTGCGGGCTAGAGTTCACTTCGTTAAATGCATAAAGTATTATCCTCAGTTGGCAGGTTGGTTTGTCTACACATGGGTGTAGACAAAAAAAATGTAAACACTGAGGTCAGAGGGAAATTATATGCAAATGTACAGACTGTGACAATTATGTTAAGGGTGCAATCCTAAACACAGTTACTAGGGAGTAAGCTCCATTTAACACAGTAGGGCTTACTTCTTAGTAAGCATGTATAGGATTACACTGTAAAGCTTAAATTTAAGTAAAAGTGACCATTTCACGAAGCACTGTTGATGATAATGCAAACATTGGCATTGTTAAGTCAATAAAAGTCACACAATTTCCTAGGGAATATTCTTTCATCTATGCAGGCTGATTCAAATGTCACGGTCCCCATGCAGAAGCTGCCAAAAAAAGGCTCATGCAAGGTGGTGTTCCACAACGGGCATGTAACATTGCAAAACAATTCAGCACCTGGATACTCCGGATTGCTAAATTCTTCATGCTAGGACTGTATACTTCTGGCAGCCACTGGCACTGTTGTGGACATTCTACACACAATGGAGGGATGGTATCCAACTAGCAAGCCATTTTCCAAAGTTTTGAACTTTAGGTGGGCAAACTGCTATGAGGAAACATTTTTCAGCAGCTTCCACATTGAGGGGTGGTGGTGGTGGTAATAATGTTTGAATCAGTCTTTAGTGAACTTCATACTAGAGCTTAACTGTTTTACAGATTGAGAGGCACGTGATTTGCCCAAAGCAGTTGTTTTTTCTTTTTGCATGAAAATCTGTCCATACGTTTGTATTTTTCCAAATGTACGCATCAATTCTGCACATCTTTGAAGTGTATGCATTCTTCTCCCACTGATTTAAGCATGTGTGTGTACATTTTTCAAAAGAATGCATTTTTTCATGCACATTTTCAAACACATTTTTTTGGTCTGCGAATCACATTGCAAGCTCAAAAATGTATGGACTTCAGCCGCAGATTGCATCCAAGTCCATGTTCGTTCCAAAAGCTGCGAACTGGGTAAATCCTGATCAAAAACAAACAAATTAATTTCTTATACATCCCTACCGGAATTAGCTTCAAGATGGAATTTGGAGAACTTCAGCGAGCTTGAATTTTGCTGATTTGCACATCCCTGTATCCCAAGCACACTGACTCAGAAGATAATAAACTCCATTGATTTTATTGGTACACAGTTCGAAGCTGATGTGCTTAATATTACACCCTTCATGGATCTCCTACCACATAGTGAAAAGTGGCACAGAACAGAAACCACATACAGTACTTGAAAAGGAGTCCCACCAAGATTTTACACAAATAAATGGTTTTATGATTGCAGTATTAGGATTTGTGTAGGGGTCACACTTTTCAGCATTTACCACTAGAGGTAAGCTGTAATTTCCCCAAAAGAGGTTCTCACCTCTTCTGGCAAATTTACCTTCAGCCATGCATATGTAAGCCGTCAGTCTCCTGTTCCAGTTCCGTGGCAGCGTGCCTCAACCAGGTGCCTCCAGATCTTTTGGATTACAGCTCCCATTAGTCCCAGACAGCATGGCCAATGGTCAGAAATCCTAGGAGACTTGTAGTCCAAAACATCTGGCAGAAGGCACCAGGTTTGGGAAGGCTGTGCTATGATATTAGAAGAAGCTGCAATATTCTACTTTACTGTTACTAATGCACAATAAGGTGACAAGTATTAAGAACAACAGGATAAAGTACATGTATAAAGTATATTTCCTTTCCTATTAATAATTATTCCCCAAACTCCTACTTAGGAGTTCCACATAATTTCAGACCTGAAAAATTCTAGTGGAAACTTGATGTAATTAAGTGTAGACAGGTTATGTTTGCCCCAGAAAACAACAGATACAAACTACATACATTGATTTATTTTACTAGGCAAACTTCTACTGTAATAAGTATGCATCACCCAATGAAGAGTTCTGTGTAATTCAACATCTTTACCCTGGATTACCAAAAGAATCTGGCCCAATAAAGATATCTTACCTATTTTGTTTCTGTGCATTAGTGTCACTTACACAATCTCCATGGTGTCTATAGAGGTTTTATGATGGCAGCTTCCTACGTGCTTATCTTACAGAAACTAACATGAATTGAAGCACTAGACATCCCAGCTGTATGTTTTGGCATCCATGGTGAAAATGAGCAGAAAATCTAGCTGTTCCATATCAAGAAGTATTTTTACTAGTGCTAATGTGCCTTAAATACCTTGTTCCACAGATGAGTGGCCTGGCACCTGCTGCATGAGAAATAGCCAATTACTGTTCAGTGCCTCTAATTTTCTGATTCAATTAGCATGCTTCAGAGCTTTCCAGTTTAATTGCAAACTACTTCAGTTAGCTCTCTGATTAATCATTGCCCATCTGCAAGCCATCGGAAAACTTAGTGGAACAAATTTGTGTACTTTGGAATGCTGGGAGCTTAGCAAATCAAACTTGTTTTGGTATATAAAGCTTTAATTTTGTTTGCCCTTTTCAGCTGCACTTGTAAGAAGCTCTGTACTGATTAAACAGGAAATCCAGACAATAATATGCTACATTATGCATATAATTACTGTAAATACAGCCGAGACTGGAGAAACATCATTTAAGGTTAGGCACTAACATGTATGGAGTAGGGGGTCAAGACAACACATTTGGAATCAATTTCTTCCCATTACAGAAGAAAATAAATATCACAAAAACAATCATGTGATGCCATCCAATATCTATACTCTGAGGAATGTTATTTTATGCACACAAATAAGTAGGTCTAAGCTAACTACTTTTAGTAGGTCTTATGTGCTGAAGCTACATACGTTCATTCAGAATCTTCAGAAATTCCAACAGGACATGTTCAAGCAAGTATGTTTAGGTTGAAGCTTTTGATTTAGGATATGAATCTATTTCTAATTAATCACAACATCTCTCTTATTTTGTGTTTTTTAGGAATGGCGCTGGACTAATTCTAATATTGCAAACTAGGTACCTAAGAACAATCATTTTAATGTCTTCTGGCTTTCATAGTCTCATGCCATATATAACAGTATTGCCAGCACAGGCTTGCATACATCAAGTAAAGCCTCAGAAGTGCAACACCTGAAATTAATAATACAATGTTTTGTATTGGCCTTCCAATTCTTGTCATTTTCAGTTATAGTCATGTTTTCAGAGTTCTCTTCACAAAGTCTTTGAAGATGAAAAAATGCTTCCCCCAAAATAACACAAACATTAAGAAAAATATAAAATATTCAGTTTGAATAGATAAGGGGTTATATCCAATGCTAGTCCAACATAAGTCCCATTCATGTCAGTGGGTCTACTATAAGCAGGACTAACATTGGCTACAATTTAGATAATCCAACTGTAAGACTTTACAATCTGGCATAATCTTTTTAAGATTGAAGCAGTTAGGATTGTAATGCAGTTATGTGGGTAGGGGGAAATATGACAGATGTGTATAGAATTATGCATGGCATGGAGAATGTAACCTCTCATAATTCTAGAACCCAGGGTCATCCAATTAAGCTAAGCAGTGGGAGATTCAGGGCACATAAAAGGAAGCATTTCTTCACACATAGTTAAATTATGGAAAGAGTTACCATGAGATATAGTGGTGGCTACCAAGTAATCCCCTAAAGTGGATTAGACAAATTCATGGAGGATATGGTTATCAATGGCTAGTAGTCATGATGGCTATATATTACCTCAAGTATCAGGGGCAATATGCATCTCAATGTCAGTTGCTGGGGAACACATATAGTGATGTAGGCATTTGCTGAGATGCTGCCTGTCCTCATCAGCATATGGTGCCTGTGGATCAGGTTCTGAAATACCAACAGTGCTAACCTGATAGCTCAAAGTCCTCAATAGTGACCACATCTCCTGTATCCAATGGTTCTGAATATATGCTCCTTAGCAGAACAACCTGGTGTCTGGTGATTAGGATTCTGGAGACATAGGCAGCTTACTCCCTCAGCCAAGTGCAGAGGAGTCAACCACCAATCTGACAACTCCTTGTTGAATTATCTGAAGAGACTGCCAACTGACCAAAGTCACATCTTCCTTAATCTCAGTTTGAAAAAGAGAGCAGTGTCCTATTGAACACATTGAAATGGAATCCTAACTATTCCACTAGGTCCCAGTAGGATAACATCATGGCTAAGATCTGAGCAAGTAACATGAGGTCTGCTTGGTCCAGGTTTCAAAATGTTCCAACTAACTCCAAGGTTTTCCATTGATGTTCCTCCATCCTCCAAGAAGAAAATCTTTTAGAGGCACATGTCCAGGACTACCCCCTGATGGACTGGGAGGACAAGAGAGAGTTCTTCTTCACATTGACCTAAAAAATGTGGGAGATGAGTCAAGCTAATGCAGTCTTGACTGGTGGTCTGAACACCCTTGTGTCCTGGAGGAAAACTGATGGGGATCTCACCCAGGTAAGAATATAGGTACAACCCTTGATGGTCCCAATTCCAGAGCCAATGCTTCTTCTTGCTACAATTTAGCTATCATAGCCCTAGAGTTGAACTAGATGACATGCAAGGAAGTATCTGACAGAAGGTCAGATGAAAGAGAGATGTTCTTCAGTGTGCTACCAGCATGACCACCTGGGTACAAAAAGAAGGCCAAATGTCCATGCCCCGTGGTGAAAGAGCTGATGGTTGTGTAAACATTGCAGAAACAGATGATGTCTGGTTCTAATCAGAATTGGTTGGTGCACTTGATATATCAATGGATAAAGTCTGTAATCTGGAAGTGTCTATGTGGTAAGAAATTCTTGAGTCACCATATGTCCTAAATACTCTCACAACCCCATTCCTTTTTGGGATTAGGAATAAAACTAAACAGACACCATAGTGCCTGTAGTCCCATGGAACCACTTCAATTGTCCTTATGTCCAGCACATGCTGAATAGACTGAGACAGGCAATAAACTTGTTTCATGGGCTTTTTTATACTCCAAGGCATATGTCTTCTGTATACTGTCCCCACCTACTCAAGCATCAAGGGTTGTTTTATCCCACACAGTTGCAAAATTGAAGAGGCAACCTCCCATGGCATCTAGGGGTTGATGCTTTATGGTGTCAGGAAGATGCTACTTTTTTTGCCTTTGAACAATGAAGAGAAGGTGGGAAATCTCAAGTGCCATTTCTCTGCCAGCTGACTTGGATCAATTGCCACTCAGTCCAACCCTCTCCAGCACCAGCTTCTATTAACTGCCAAGTGGTACCACCAGAAAAAAAAAATACTGAGGGGGGCACAGAAGGGGCAATGTGCATTATGGGGGGAGGGGAAGCTTTGTTCCACATATTAGCTTCTGAAAAACAGTATGTTTCATATTATTGTTCATCCTAAACATATTTTCTCTGATGTAAATCCTATTGATTTTATGGGGTTAGATTTCAAGAAAGCTTGCTTAGAGTTTTAATTTTAGTTTATAATTCAGTTATATACGTGAAATTTGCATTTCCCTAAAGTAATCACAGGGGTCCAGCAACAGTGCAGCAGGTGTGCGTGCGTGTGTGTGTAAACTTCTTGTCTGGGGGGGCACTTGCCCCTACCCTCTAGGAACTGCCTATGCAATAGCCACTACAGTATGGCTAGGAAGAATATATGATATGGGGAGAGGTGTGGATGTTGCTGACCCACAATTCCTGGTAATATGAAGCTGAAAAAATCACATAATTTTAGTGTTTCCCACCACTGCAAGTGGAAGTCAGTGAAAAAGAGGAGGAGGGAGAGATGCTAACACAATGACATCATATGATATGTGATCCTGATAAGTGATATTTATTAAATATTATCTGAACCCTGTCCAAGCAATAACATGTGCTTAATAATGTTACAGTAGGTATTCTATGCAGGTCAACCCATGTCCCATGCTGCATGGAAAACTGTTTTTTAATCTGAGGGAAATTTCAAAGGGCAGTATCCTATACTGCCTAACCGCTCGTGGAACCGACCGCTCATGGAACCAACTGCTAGTGGAATGCGAAATCACTGTTTCAGAAACATCTGGAAATGCTCGCTTCCAGAATAGGGTGGGTTAGTGGAGCTCACAGAAGGTGCTTGTTTTCAGGGTTATTTGTAGAACCGCTAGTTTCTGTTGCGCGAGCAGTTGGTTCTGTTTGAACAAGAAAAACTGAGGAGGTGCAGCGGCAGTATAAGACACTGCTCAAAAGTAGTTGTGATATGGCATGTGAGCCTGTTGTTCAAAGACAGGGGGAGATAAAAAATCCCACCGGGAAAGTGAAAGCTATTTGACACTCCTAAAGTAGCTCTTGGGATCCCAGCAGGAATGATTTTTACTTTTCAATTGCAATCAAAGATTGCTGACTCATTACTAGCCAGTCATTAAAAAATATTTCAAAACTAAAGAGGCTGTTCATTGCCTATGAAACTGTTATTGCATTTAATTGTTACAAAGATTAAAAATAAGCCTGCTTGTACTACTGGACAATAATATTATGTGTTATATTACACTTCAAACTGCAGGTGGGGAATTTAATGGTTGAACAATAACAACAACAACAACATTTCTATGTGTAGAAACTAGAATCAGGACAAAAGCTCGTCTAATACCCAGTCTTTTATGTGTAAGGAGCTTTTAATATTGGGAAACATGCTTAGCACTGGTCGTGTCTCTTGCTTTAGATAAAGCAGCAGTGGAAGGGGGTGATATGATTGTGACTGTGGTGCAGGGCAGGGGAGTATAACCCTTTCCCCCACATTTTTTCTCTTCTGAAAATCACCCCCCAAATAGCTATGCAATTCCTCCACCAGAAGACTGGTGGTGAAGTGATAAAGTTTTATCACATTATGACTGTCTTAGTCTATACTTCTTTAAGGGTGAGCTAATAAACAGTGGTTTTAGTGTCCACATGTGGAAATACCAGGATTCCCCCCCACACACACACCTAATGTTATTACAGCCAAATCAGCCACCCAAGAAAATAAGAATCTTATAGCCATGTGCTGGTTGTCTAAATATGTTAAGTTTTCAACTTATCTGTAGTTTCTAAACCTGTAAGTTGAAAATATCAACTTAAACTCTCTCTAATGGTTAAGTAAACTTATCTAAAAAACATTTTGACGGATATGCTTAGAACTGGACACCACTTTCTTTAGAAAAAGCAGCCTTGGGGGATCCTGTTCTGGAACTGGTCCACATGGTGCAGAGTGAAGGGCGTTAACTCATCCCCCCATGCCACTTTCCCATTACCATTACCCCTGAAGCTGCTAAGCACTTTTGGGGGTATATAGCTACTTTGAGGGTGATTTTCAGGAGAGAAAAAGTGTGGGAGAAAGGGTTATATGCCCATTCTGCATTACAATCACAATCATATCATCCCCTTCCACAGCTGCTTTTTCTAAAGACACAACCAGTACTAAGCATGTTAGTTAAAAACACTTCTAATGCAACATGCAGTTTGGCCCTAAATCTATTCATATAGGGTCAGATTTGCCTTTCACAAGGGGAAGGGATCTTCTGTGAGAGGAAGGGCTCTGCTTGTAGAAGGTCCCTCTGGCCTATTTTTGGGGTCCCACCCCCACCTTCATACACACCACATCTCACCCCATTCAGCAGGTTCTCCTGACTCTCTGTGTAGCATTTTCAGTGGGCTGGAGGGGCTGCCGTGGGAAGGAGGGAGCAGCGAAGTCCACTTCCTCCAGTGCAGGGGATCCAATGTAAATCTGGATCCTTTATGTGCAAATTAATTCCTGCGTCTATACATTTAATCAGCTGATCATTGGCAGTAGATTTATACTTATGAATATCCTGTTGATTTGACAGAATATTATACTAGCATGCCCCAGATGTTATTTTACCACAATTTGCATTGTTATAATAGGTTATTGACTTCTTTCAGGTTTAAGGGACTAAGGTAGTATTCAGTAATGACTCTGCGCTACAAGTTTATTGCATATGCCCAAGGTTCATTCACCCCAAGCAATTTGGTCAATAACCAATTTTTATACTTCTATCTCCTTCAAAATTCCAAACCAATAATCCCCAGTGCTTTTTTTAATTATTTCAGTATCACACTAACATTTCCCATGGAAATCAATATGGGTGCGATCTATTAGTCCAAAATCTGCAGCACTGCAATGCAAACATATTAAAAATATTGATTTCACAAGCTACTGATGTTTTGATTGACTTTAATGTTTGTAAGCAGCAATAACAGAATTTCAATGACTGAAACAAAGTTTTGATTAAAATTATAGATTTTTTTAAAAAAATTGACTATTTTACTGTTTAAAATGTATCACATGCTTTACCTGTCTGCCACAAAATGAGCACAGTAGTAAATATGTACCTGTAAATATTTAAGTCTGCTATATCTTACACAATCAACCTTGAATAGTTTCTGACATTTCCCTTCCAGTTTTTATGATGTCCAGTATCAACTTTCAGTAGACATATTTTTGTGTTGCCTTCTTTCCTTTCTTCTCTTAGACTCCCTTGTTAAGTGTTAAGGATTTAGACTCATTACAATGCCCCAAACAGTTCCAAAGAAAGACTGGTTGTTTTTCAACTACAGGTAATTGAAAAACTAAAAACTAAGAACTGTTTGCAAAAATATATAGCAAAAGGAAATGTCAAGCAAGGGAACTTTTTTGTACACTTGGGCTGCTGGTTACAGTGTAAGAAGTGAATACTTTTACGAGCATTTTTGAGACTAAAGTTTTTCTTTAGTTCTTGTTACACTGTAGGCAGTGCCTAATCATCGATCTGCTTCAGCAGACCTAACTATAGATCTATATCCAATGAGCCAAACCTTACTTCAGTGGTAAGTGATGCTTAAAAGCCCCTAAAAGGTCCTTAGAGTGGTGAATTTAGCACTCTTTCCAGAGAGGTATTTGTGTCTTGTAGCATTTTAAAGACTAACAAATTTGTTATGGCATAAGCTTCTGTGGGTTGCAGTCCACTTCATCAGATACATGAAGCATTGTCTGACAGAACATCACTTGTTGTCACCTATAGCTCCCAGCTAAAACCACTTGAATATATCATCAGTGATCTTCAGCCCATCCTGGACAATAACATTTCCCTTTCACAGGACTTTGGTGGTAGACCTGTACTTGCTTACAGAGTACAGGCAGCCCCACCATCAACCTAAAATAGCTATTCATAAGGAACAATAGGCCACATAACAGAGATATGGACACAGGAACCAGACCCTGCAGCAGATCCAGACTCTGTCCCCAAGTCTGCTTCGCCAACACTATTGCAGGACCTAATAATGCCATCCACAACATCAGGGGTTCATTCCTCTGCTCCTCTTCTAGTGCAATATATGCCATCACCTGCCAGCAATGCCCTTCTGAATTCTACACAGGTCAAACAGGCAAGTTCTAAACAAAATAATAAATGGACACAAATCTGGCATCATGAACAGAAATATTTGAAAAACAGTGGGGAAACATTTCAGTCTCCCAGTTCCAAAATACTTTATTAATTTATTACATTTATATCGCACCTTTTTTCCTGCAAAGAACCCAAGGCGGTTTACATAATCCTCCTCCTCCTTCCCATTTTTATCCTCACAACAACCCTGTGAGGTAGGTTAGACTGAGAGTCAGTGACTGGCTCCAAGTTACCAAGTGAACTTCATGGCCAAGTGGGGACTAGAACCCAGATCTCCCAAGTTCCAGTCCAGCACTCCAACCACTACGCCACACTGGCTCCCTTGTTTAGTACTCTTGTTATACTATGATCAATAGTACTGCAATGGTTACAGATTCTTTCTACTCTATTGCTGTGCCAAGTGCCAACTATGTTTGGCAGCTGTAACTGAACATATACTATACATAGGTAGGGAAGGAAACTGAAGGTGGACACTTTTGCAAACATGAAGGTGAAGAACAAACATCCTTCTAGACTTCTTGATATGAAGAGTTGCCTCTGTATTAACGCACAACCAAGGAGATGCCTGCCCAGTGGAAGAAAATACTAATCCCATGAGTTTAAAATCAAAAACAGAGAAAATATTACAGAAAGGCAATAGGAGAGAAAAGGACTGAATAGCCAAAGTATCAAGACAAGAGCGTTGTGAGAGCCAGGGATTTCTTGAAGAGAGAATGGCCCCATTACTGTGTATATGAGCACACAAGCAGCTCCTGCATCTACTTCTACAAAAGGGGCAGCTCTGCATGTGTATTCCTTTGAACATGTAGAGCTTCACTGAAGAGAATGGGCAACTTCACTTGCATGTGACTCCTATCTGTGACTCTTATATGTGTGTAGGAGTTCGTGTAGACTTCTGGATTATAGTGTGTATCTGCAAATGGGCTTGACTATGACATGATTAAAACATGACATTAGCAGTATGGCAGCATCTGAAAACCACTTTGATGTGGATGGGGGCTCTATATGGTTCATGTCATGTCTGTAAACCTCCTGGTTTGGCACCCTTGGAAGGGCATAGAGCTAACATGGGGCATTCCACATGTTTGGGGCTGTTTGCACTATACAACAGCCCACCATGGGTTATTTAGCCCATGGTGAAGCTGTGGGGTGTGTGGGGTGTGTATGGATGCTATTTTGCATATGCAACCCCTGCTTGGGGGTTGTTGTGTCATGCGAACCCAGGGAGTATGGGTTATACGACGGTTAAACAACCCTCATATAACCCATGGTCTGTTTTAGGGTTATGTGAGGGTTGTTTAATAATTATTAAATAATAATTCAATAACCCACAATGAGCTCCAGCCTGTCGTCAGAGCCCAGTCAATAGCTCTAAGCTACATGCTCCTCTATTTACAAATGTAATGCTAGGTGCTTCAAGCTCCACCCATGTAGAGGTGGTTTTGAATGGCTGCCACTCTGATAATTCAGTGTTTGAATCAAACTATATATGCATCTTACACACAAGAATAGGGTTTCTGCACTGTGTTGAAAAATCAGTTTTAAAAGTTATTTTATGGTAAATGGGTGCATAGAAATCATTATTATGAATGAAAATAAAATACTAGGCAGTTTCCAATATTATTATTAATAAATTAAATTTGAATAAACTGCAACTGTAACCCTGTATCAAATTAAAGCACAAGGTTTTAGTGGCCAAGATGAGCAAACCATTTATGCTGAACAAACTGATACTTTACTACAATGATTAGACAATATTTACATATGCTGAACACTAAAAAGACAAAGGAGCACTGAAAGAGTATACATTAATCAAACATGCACATAATTACTTCATGTTCCATCTCAGGGAAATTTTTTTGTTTGATTCCCTGTAATCTTTGGCTTCTTATACATTGCTAATTGAAAGGATAAAACTAATAAAGATAAATTTGTTTTTGAACCTCTATCTTTACATATTGATTTAAAGACTGATCTTAAACATGTTCATCCCCAAAGGAGTTCAATGGACTTAAAGACAAACGGCTTTTCAGAAAAAGCACAGTGTAAAGATCCTTATGGACAGCACTACTCTAGATTGCAAGTGAAAGAAGGCTTGCTGGAATTTCACCCGTATGCCAAAAACTCCCTGCACAAAGAAAACTAGCACATCAGGAAGAAAGCTAGGCCAGAACCTTTCTCTCTGATATGCTAGCTTTCTATGATCATGGAGTTTCTGATATGGGAACACAGAAGTTATCCAGAACCATTTTCTGAGAATGCCCCTCCAGGAAGATCTAGAGCTACCACAACACTATGCCTCCCAAATCCAACCCAGTCAGGTGCCCCCCAGAATGATACCAAGTCAATGGTATTGAAAGTCACTGAGAGGTCCAGGAGAACTAATAGGGCTGCACTCCCTCATCCATTGCCCCAACATCTATCAGGGCAACCAAGGATGTTTCTTTCCCAAATCCAGGCCTGAAACTGGATTGGAATGGATCCAAATAATCTGAATTTGAGAGGCCACTACCCGCTCCAACACCTTGTTCAAAAATTGAAGATTGGACACTGGGCAGTATTGCCCTTGACCATAAATCAAGGTTTGTTTTTGTTTTGTTTTTTCCAAAATGGATCTCATTACCACTTCTTTAAGGGTGGCAGGAACTACACCCTCTCTCAGAGAAGCACTGATTACTTGTGAGGTGCATAATCCCAGCCCAACTCTGGCAGATATCTGCAGCCAGGATTGGCAAGGATCTAGAGTTCCTAGAGTTCCACATGTGGTAGGCCTCAGTCCTCCAAACAGCTTGTCCATATCCTCAGGTTGCATAAGCTGAAAAAATATCCATAACAGGACTAGACAATGCCCTAGCTGCATCTATCTCTGATTCTGTTAAAATTATGGCATCTAAATCAACATGGATATGATCAATTTTATCTCCAAAATGTAATGCAAACTGGTCACAGCAGGCCTCCACTGGATGACACTGTGCAGACACAAGGGTAGCAAAGAAGTAAGGTTTCACTGTCACCATCACCAACACAGAATAAGACCAAAGAAGGGTTCTTACTTGTTTTTGGTCATATTCATTATGCGTCTCTTGCCCCTTGTGCTCAAGTTATCAACCTAATAATTTCACTGCCTTCAGCTCCTCAGTATACCAAGGAGCTGATACAACTCTATAATTTGATTGAGGTCATTTGATAGGGATCATATGAATGGCCCGAGTCATCTCTTCATTCCAAGCGGAGAGCAGGAACTCAGCAGGACCACCAGCTAAAGCTGCAGGAAAATCCCCCAGAAAGGTTGGAAAACCTTATTGATTCATCTATGATGGTAGGCCTTCAAAACTGGTCCCCCACTTTTACGGAGGTTATAGGTAGCCTGAAGGTACGGTAAATTGTGATCAGGTTGTGATCAGGCTTATAATACCATATGAAAGGATATCCACCTCAGTCCACTGTGATAGACTCCACTGTGATAGACTCCACAAGTGTAAAACACTCTTGAGAGATCTTTGCCAGCCTCTCTGTAAAATTATTCCAAAGTAGAAGGACCCAAACTATTTCCACACAACATGTTCTAAGAACAATTTTTTAAAAATGACTTCTAAAGGCACACATAAGAAAGTTAAGATAAGGCACAAATAGCATGGCCATATTTTAGGATTACCAAGCTGTTTTGATTTAAAACATGCAGACCTATGTGAATCTCATAATTGGTTCAGAAACAAAGTGTCTTCACTCAGTTTTTAGAAGTGTTGTAAATTGCCATTTGATAGTTTATCTTGTAATGCCCACATACACAAAAAATATTGAATAATCCAGTCGATTATAAAAATGACGTACAGCTTTCCCAGTTAGGGGTGTTTGGGGGTGGGCATAAATTCAACATCAAAGACAGAAAAATATCTGGTAATTAAATGAAATTATAGGCAGTTCAAAAAGCAAAGCTTTCTGATACCAAAGCAGGTGGCTCTGACACCTGCAGCTACAAGTCAGTTGAGAGTGTTAAGTTCTATGTTGAATTAGTTGAATTACTACTTTCAAGCATGGCTGGTGATTTTGGACAGCAGCGCTTAAGAAACCTTCAATCAGGTAGTTCTATCACCACACATTTTATAACGCATCCCCACTGTCAAAATTTGTAGGAGTTTAGAGAGTCTAACCTTCGGAAAGGTTAAAAATGTTGGGGATTGGTTTTGATCATTCTGTTGAATATTTTTGCTTCAAACAAAGAGATTATTGTCCCAATGTACAATTAGGGCAAAATTCATGTACTCAGAATTCACTCTTTAATATGGTGATTTGCTGAGATATAATTGTCTAAAAGCTAGGAGGCAGCGTGAGCTTGCTGATCATTTCCTCCTTCGAAAGGACCCCTCATTTTCCTCAGAACAGAATGAAAAAGATGCACAAACCCAGTTAACAGCAGAACAATGCTAGATAAAAACAATGCATGCCAACAGGGCCACATACCAGTAAATAAATCACAAACAACTTCCAGATATAGAGGTAGAAGGACTTAACCCCAAGAGACCCCATTTACCTCCTTCTATATTCCTATCGTTCAGAAGGATGAGTCAATCCCTAAAACCCCAGAAAGGTGCAGGACTGCCTTCCTGTCTACCTCAAGAGCAGGAATTTACAGTAAGTATAACATTCCTGTTTTCTCAGGTGTGAGTGTGTGTGTGTGTGTGTGTGTGTGTGTGTAAGAACATAAGAGCCATGCAGGATCAGACCAACGGTCCATCTAGTCCAGCATTCTGTTCATACAGTGGCCAACCAGCTGCCCACAGAAAACCCACAAGCATGAGGTGAGTGCAACAGCACCCTCCCGCCCACATTCCCTAGCAACTGGTGTACACAGGCATGCTGCCTCCATATGTGCTCTGTTTATGTTTGTATGTTAACAGTTTTTATACTATGTATAATAAGGTTTTAATCTTTGTAAACCACCCAGAGAGCTTCGGCTATTGGGCAGTATAGAAATGTAATCTGAAAGGAAAGGAAAGGAAAGGAAGGGCAGGAGGACAGTTACTATACTTTCAGCTAGCCTTGTAGGCTCCTTCCAACTCTATGAAATCTATGAAATCGACGAAAGGTTCAGATTGTGAGTCCTTGCTGTCACAGAACTCGTTATGGTTTTTGCCATCTAAATGCTACTTCAGCAGATATAAACATTGTAATGCTTTGTGAACATGTACACTGCAGCCATGTTGCTATTTGGAGGCTGACTCCCCTCGTGAGGCAGTCCATGTCCAGCCACCAGGTCAGAGGCTCTTTCAATGTTCTTGTGATCCAAACAAACGTGTGCTCCTGTCTGGCAATCTCATCTTGGAAGGACAGAATAAGTTGTTGGGTGGGGTGTGTGTGTGTAGCATGGAATCTAGACCACTTTACCACTTCCTGACAGGTCACCATCATACCCACGAGTTGCATCAGTAATTGTCAAGAGAACTGTCCATGCTAAAAAGCTGATCTGTCCATGCTGAAAAGGTGCGCCATCTGTCAGTTCGGTGCATCTCTCCTCTGATAAGAGTATGAAAAACTAAGTTATGTTTAGCAAAATTCCAAGGTGGTCCAAGAGCTGCATAAGTTGCAGGAAGTTCATCTTCCAGTTCACTATGAAGTCATGCTCTCATAGGCAGTCCAGAGTGCATTGACTCCCATCCTAGGAACTGGAATGGATCAGGATGTTATTGCAGTAAGTTTGTGCCAATCCCACAACTTTATTTATTTATTTATGTGTTATATTTATACTCCGCCTTTTTTCCTGCAAGGAACCCAAGGCGGCTTACATAATCCTCCTCCTCCTCCCCATTTTATATATAGCTGCCAAATTTTATATTCTAATATTTATTTTCTGTACATTTATTATTACATTATTATGTATTATTACGTACATTTATATCCCACCTTTTTTCCTCTTGCAAGGAACCCAAGGTGGCTTACATGGTCTTTCTCCTCTCCATTTTATCCTCACAACAACCCTGTGAGGTAGGTTAGGCTGAGAGTCAGTGACTGGCCCAAAGTCACCCAGTGAGTTTCATGGCTGAGCGGGGACTAAAACCCGGATCACCTGAGTCCCAGTCCAACACTCTCACCACTACGCCACACTGGCTAATTATGAACACCGGAGGTGCTGATGTCAAGCTAAATGGCAGTGTCCTCTACTGGAACTGCCTGTGCCAACAGGTGAAGTACAGGTACTTCCTGTGGGATGGATGAATTGGGATATGAAGGTAGGCCTTTGACAAATATATTTATCCCAAGAAATCCCGTCTCTCTAAGGCGGACATGATTGACTTAAAAGTCTTCATACTGAAAGTGCTTCTTTTCAATGAACTGGTTGAGCCACTTCAAGCCCAACATAGCCCTCACACCTCTGTTCTGTCAGCAAGAAAAACACAGGATATATCCTGCAGTACCTCTGGCTCTCTGGCTGCTATGTCCAGCAGGTGCCGAGTGGTGCATAGGCATTTCTCCTTTTTTCTGGAACTTGGCAAGGAAACCATCTCCCTTAACACATCTCAACATCTCCATGGTTTTCTGAGCCCACAGGCTTGCAAAGTAAAAGAGATGGAGCCTATAGTGAAGGGTGTACAGGGTCGCCAGGCATCATTGTTTCCTTTGGAGAAAAAGTAAGAAGAGGAGGCAGTTTCAGAGGATGATTGGGATGAGCATTTCCTGGACAGCTTAATGTGTGACTTCTTGGATTTAAATCTGCTTGCTGGTGTGGTGCTGTAGGACTGTTTGGAAGTCCAAAAATACTGCTGTGTCTTGATTTTCTTGTACTCCTCCTTTGCTGTCAGGTGAGCTTTCTTTTTTCCTGTGGTCTCCACTGGAACAGCTTCTAGTGGTTCACTTAAGAGTTTAGAGCCCAAGAATGTGGTGCTAACCCCCTGGACTACAAATTGGGATCCATGTTCAGCTCCAAAGATAGATATTGCATCTATCCACTACACTGGTGAGCATGGCTCTCGAGGTTGGCTGAACCAAGGAGGAATCTGCTAGCAGGGACACTGACAGGGAAATCTTTTGAAGACCATCCTTTACACTCATGGGAATCTTAAGAGTCTGCAGAGGCAGTCTCTTCCACTCACAGGTAAGTAGCTTGGGCAAAGATAGAACTGGTGATTAATGCTCCCAGTGATGCTGCTGAAGCCTTGACATTTTGCATAATGTGGCCTCCACTTCCTTATCATGTGTGTCCTTGGGGCCACCCTTACCCTCAGAGGGTATCACTGTTGAAGATGACAGCACTGCAATAGGAGTTTCTACGGAAAGGATTTGAGACACCCCATGACTGATTATGGTAGTGAATATCACTTGTTGACTAAGCAGTTGGATTATATTGTTCAAATAATTCTGTGAGTGGTCTGTTGAATGATTCTGGAAATGACACAACCAGAGGCTTCACTGGCTCCTGTAGAAAAACTGCCCCTATCTCAGGAGGTAGGGAGAGAGTCCCTTGCTCCTTGTTCTTTTTTGTTGTGAACTATGAGGCTTTTACTGCTTTAGAAAGAAACTTAGAAAAAAGGTCTCAGTCAGGAACATACAGGCCAGATTGGTATCTGGTTTCACACCTTCTTCTGTCAGTTCACCACCCTCCCTGTGAGGGGTGACTGCGGAAGCCTCTGAGCACCCTGGAGAGAAATCCTGACCAGTGCTATTGAAGCCTTAATGGATAGTACTCCCCAAGAGTTCCTGTAAAGACAACTGATCCTTGGTTGGGGGTTGCTATCCCCTTAAGCTGCCCCCTGTTCAGGTGTTGGATGCAAGTGCCCACCCTTGGGACTGGGCTTTAGGGAAATGCAACTGCTGTTGGAACCATCAGAATGCCTACTGGATGAACTGGCTCAAGAAGGGCTAATAGAAAAAGATCTATATGGTTCCTTTTGAAGTATTTATGCTTAGAGTGGCCATGAGAATGACTCATGTTTCAGCTTTTTGCAGTCTCTTAATGTTTTTTGTGTGGTAAACAAGAGCAGAAGCAACTTGCTGTTTAACTTGTGCCTGAAGGGTCAGCTTCCTTGACCTCCCTTGCAACACGGGACTTCACTGAAGCCAAGAACTCTGGCTGCACCTGATCCCCTTTAAGATCTGAAGGTGATAGAGAAGACTCGCTAGAGAAGCCCCCTTGGCTCCCACATATATTTATTTATTACACTTCTATACTGCCCAATAGCCAAAGACCTCTGGACGGTTCTGTGTAATCACTGTCTTGATCTGCCTTGTGCTGCTATTGGCAGGCTTGCACCAGATCTTTAGTCTCACTGCTCTTCAATGCCATCCCCATTAGGTGGCCTGGGGAATGTATGTGTGGAAAGATTTTCATCAGAACTTAAGCAGGGGACAAAAGCGTTAGACTCCCACTCCCCGCCTACTGCTGTCCTAATAATTATCAACTTCCCTAGTAGCTGCTACTTGCATCTTTTAAAATGTGCTTATTAAAAGCAAAGACACATTTAATGTCACATCTAGTTTGGCACCTACACTCAAGTAACATATTTAAAAATGGGCTGCATGCTCACTAATCTGGAGAATATTCACAAAAAATATGTATCAGCATACTACACTGTGAAAACCTTAGGGGATACCAGCTGCCTTTAAAATACCTAACAAAATCAATTCAAATTTTATGTTTTCCCTTTATAGCACTTTGCTCATTTTTCTCAAATTTTGTCAATCGTTTTATTCTTGTGACATTTTCTTTCTCCAACAATATCTTTCTGCTTTATTTTCTTGCATTGTTTCTTTCACATTAGCCTCAGAAAA
The DNA here is from genome assembly GCA_021292165.1 of Shinisaurus crocodilurus. Taxonomy (NCBI): domain Eukaryota; kingdom Metazoa; phylum Chordata; class Lepidosauria; order Squamata; family Shinisauridae; genus Shinisaurus; species Shinisaurus crocodilurus. The sequence continues at coordinate 48,590,963 of CM037877.1, forward strand.
TCAAATATCTCTCACTTGTCTTACAGCACTTCCTTCCCCTTGTTCTTATTTGCCATATCTTTTCTTTTGCTTCATCTCCTGCATCCTCTCCCATCCTTCTGTCACCCAGCTTCCAACCATCTATCCTAGGTCAGAAGCAATTACAATCTCCCACTGGTGCTGCTTTCCATTTGTAACATGTGGTGTGTCTCTCGGCAGCAATGAGTATTTCCTCAACCTGATACAGCTGAGAGGAAGAAGGCTTCCAGCCAAAAAGGGATTGAAGAACAGCTGCTGCCTGTGGTTAGCCACACACAGCAGTGCTATGATCAACAGTGCAGCAGACCTGCTGGAACTAGAAGAGATAGACAGAAGGCAGGAAAAGGAAGGGATGTCTGGAAACAATCGGGGATTTAGCATCCTCAGTACTACAGCCTATGTCAGAAAAAGTTATCATTCTCTGCAGTGTATGAAGGAACCTAGTGGTAATTCAAGGTTTATTCTAGCAGACCTTTGAATAGGAGACTCAAATCTCTGTCACATTAGGTCAGAATGGTCCTGGAGATTAATATATTTGGATAGGGCTGCTACATCCTTAGCACCTCTGATATTTTTTCTTAGTTTACTTAAATTTGTAGGACACTCTATCCAGAAGGCTTGAAGTAGATCACAGTAATTCTTAGTAATAACATGTAAGGATACAGAAAGTAATTTAAATAGATAAAAACATGACATACCATTGGGCCCCACAGATGTTACTTTGTTATTTGTCAACTAGTTCTATAACATCATTCTTTCTGTTCATTCTCTCCCACCCTTCCATAGTGGCCCCTCATGCATTTTCTCCCTTGTCATTTTCTCTTACGCAGTCATACAATACTAATCTTTTATCATAAAATATGTCTTTCAGCTTGGCTTGATTGCACTCATGGGGATGACAGGATAATTTGGACTAGGCTTCTTATCCTTCCAAGAAGTTCAAAATATCACAACCATAAATCTTGAGTTCACCTGATCAAGAGATCTGTATATGCACTCAATGGTTTCTCCAGCCTATTCTAGTTGTAATTGCCATCATAGCTCATCACGATTGTGAGTTGAGAAGATGCCAGTAAAGATACTTTTTGGAGGGGTGGACTGGAGTGATTAAGAAGTGATTTGAACATGTGAACTTATGAAGCTGAATACTGTCTACACTGACCAGCACCTGCCATACTCCAAGGTCTCGGACGTGGTTCTTTCCCAGCCCCAAGATCCTTTTTAAATGGAAGTATGGGGGATTGACCTGGGATGTTCTGCATGCCAAGCACTCTGGAACCTCCTCAGACATATAAAACTGTCTCATATTAAGTCAGATGAGTCACCCAGCTGAGAACTGTCTACTCTGACTGGCAACAGATGCCCAACATCAGACAGAGGGCTTTCCTGGTCCTGCCACCTTAAAAAAAGGGAGGGAAGTGATGGAGATCGAACCTGGCACATTCTATATGCAGGGTATGTACTCTGTAACTGAGCGATGGGTCAAGTTTGTATCAATGAGCCAAGCTGAGAAGTGCTTCTGAAGACGGTTGTGGAGAAAACTTGTGTCACTCATGGCTCTTCTGCAGACAGATCACATGACTGTTGTGCACATTTTTATTATTTGTAGTATCTAAATGTTTATAATACAGGAAAAAATACTTCGCTTTTGACCACTGACATGAGTCTATCTGATTTTGAATTCCTCCCTCTTGAATTTGCTACACAAATATGAATTTCATCTCTTTGGACAGTAAAATAGTAAGTGTAGATAGAAAGCAAACTATTGTAATCTGCTGAACTGTTGAATCTTGCTATATTTTGTCACAACATGCATTACTCTTGTTCTACATTTTTACCCTTGCACTTTGCTGTATGTAACCGAGCAACATAATTAACCACTGGTAGGTAGTGTTTATGTTAGTTCTCAAAAGGTTAAGAAGCTGATTATAACTAAAATCAGCTTTGCCTGGGGCTTTGGTGGCTCTGTGTAATCAAATTAGACAGGAAGGGCACAGTGTCACCTAACACAAACCAGTGGCACCTACCTCTTTACTTTGACCTTTATCATTGAAAGTTAGAGTTTATCTTATTCCCAATATTTGTAAAAGATTAGTTTCTAATAAGCTCTTTCTGATAGGAGCTGCATCAGTCAAGATGATTTTCATATGTAATACAGTGTAAGTTGCCCAAGACAACTGGAATGGCATCATTTTTTCACCAACTAGTTTTTCATTCTAAAAAAAAATTCCTTTGACACCTGGTCCTAAATATTTGAATTGGCATATCCACCTGTCACATTGGAATAATGTCTCTGCACTGCTGATACAACATTGTATAATGAATTATGGGCATAGTTGCTAATATACCCCATACAAAGCATTTATTTTTTGGTACAGAAAGTAACAGGAATGGACCTTAAGAATCTAATTTCATGGCATATTTGGATAGTGTAAAAGTAACGTTCAGGTAAAAGATCATGGCTTCTTCACTATCTAACAGCTATCAAGAATCTTACAAATGTGGCAGATAATCGACTAGCATTTTAAAGAAACTATAGCTAAACCACTTGAGACAGTTACAGTTTTCCATATCTACAATGGGACTACGCTCTTTGAAGTCAAATAAAATGAGTGATAAAAATGGATGTATTTAAGGATTCTTACTACTGTACAGAGGAGAGTTCCATATCAAAGGAACATTTCCCACAGTGCTATATCCAAACTGCATTTAACTGCAGTCATTGCTTGCTTAATCTTTGAACTGTAAAGGATATAAAAGATTACACAAAAGTGTGAACAAAGAAAAGATGTTTAAAGTTTTAATTAAAAAAAAACCCTTTAAGTAACATATACCTTCAAGAATTTTATGCAGAAATCTAAGAACAAATATAGGCAGCTACACTTTTTCTCTTTATCAATTTGAGATTTCACTTCAGTTTAACTTCTTTATTTTTATGTCTATCACAGAAAACCAGTAAACACAAATGTGAGTTCTGCAACTGCATTTGTTAAAATTAAAATACAAATACTAGCCAGCTTTAATTTATAAAGAGTTAATGCTCAGACTGATTATTGCTACTAACATATTCACATGTAGTAAGCCTGCTTTGCTAGTGCTGTAGATCATAGTTTGTGCTGCAAGACATGCAAAAAAAATTAAAAAGCAATATTCCAAGTTTAACAAAAGGACAGGAAACATGATGCCTCTCTGTATTTTGATGAGTCTCAAATGACTCTGTTCTCCATATTATGCACAATTTATTCCAGGGAAATGTATTATATTAAGAAAAAATCCTCAACAATGAAGGGAAACATAAATCCAAAGATGATGTGGCACATGATTCTATAACAACTATTTATTTCAAACACACTGACATTTTTATTCTATAATCAGCCAGTCTGGGAGCATTTCCCCTACTTTTTAAAAGAAAAAGCATGTTATTTGGACAGAACACACATTTGCCATCCATATTTTAGATCTAACAGTAATTTCCTAGGTATTTCCCCCTTTTCATATGTGAATTCTTAAGAGATAATATCTTTTTCAACCTAATGTATTGCATTCATTCATTTACACCTATTACAGATCATTCATCTGAAACACTTAACAGCCAGCAAGTTTCTGTATTTTAAATCTTCATTTATTGCTTCAGACCTCCATTATGTGTGCAAGAAGATTAGGATGTAAAGCTCTCAGAATGAGGTAGGAGTGGTCATGACCAATAGGTCAGCACAGAACTGGGCCACTTCTGCCTTCTAAACTCAGCGATGTGGAACTAAGTGTGGCCAAACAAGTAGCTGGTTGGACTCTGGCCAAGAGGCTCAAAATTGCTGACTGTTGCCACATTCTTTCAATTTTAATAAAAGGACTGGCTTAAACATTTGCTAGAGTGCCAGCTGTGTTTGCAAACTTAAAAAGGAGTACAAATGAAGCAAAGACATTCTCCTTACCATATGATAACTTATTTTGCTAGTAATTTCTCTTCATTGCAACAAATGGTTGTAAATGGATTAATGGCACAGCTCCAGAGAACATGCCACAGATCTCTACTGAACATATAAACTGTTCTATAAAATGTACTCATAGAATCTCACTTGCTCCTAACTTTCTGTTAACATATCACTTACAAGACAAATTTTATTTCAAGATTAATGTACCACTTGAACAAGTCTTGGTCTAAAAATTCCCCATCAGAAAATAATAACATAGCACTTTTAATGCAATAATAACATCACAGTAAATTACTATTTACCTTCTTATTACTGTAAAGAGGATAAAACCCACTCCTATACTATTACACATGAATGAGTGAGTGTGCGAACATAAGAAATACCAAATATTAAGACCAAAACTTTAATCAATTAATCAGCGCAGTTAATCAACTAAATTTAATTGCAGATTAATGAGTGAAGCTGGCCATAAGCTAAAACTCAGGGACTTTTGAAAGGCCTGCTCCTATGCAGGTCACATAGAAGCATCAACTTCATCCTCCCTGTGCCAGATTTTATGAACAATAAACTTAATGCTGGCTTCCCTTTCTGGCCTATACCCACAGCCATCAGACTATGAATTTCTAAGCTATTTTACACTGAAGAGATGGGTCCACTTCCTTCAGGCATCTATAAAAGACCCTTTCATTAAGGTTTTAAAATATATAAATGTATTTTATTGATCAATTGAATTGTATGAAATCCAGACACTTCGTTGATTTAAAAATCAAAACATTAATCAATATACAATACTCTACTCCTAATTCTTTTAAGGTAATAAAGAGGAAAAATACAGCAACAAGTCATTATCAGTGATCAATTGCTCTACAAGATTAGCACAGAGTCAGTGCACATTACCACATCTCTTTGAAAATCAGTTACTGTGGAAAACTTCCACCAACAATTTTATGGAACATATTTTGAAATGTTCTATTTTAAAGACCATGTAAGTGAGAACAATACTGCACCCCCGCAGCATTCAGTTCTTTTATCAAATTACTAATTGTTTTAACTATCTTTCTCAAGAATTACTGTAAAGGACTCTGCTGCAAGTACAAGTTCTCTAGTAATTTATTTAATAAAGGACATTGTCTATCAAAAGCAAACCGATCATGTCAATTGAGGACTAACTTGCAGTAGAATGCTGTCCTGACACTTATCATAGGATGCTTCATTAGAGCAGGCAGATGAAACTGCAAGTATGTAAATCACAATAATTTGACCTCAATTTTAATGTATAAAAATCCTCCTCCTGTTGCTCGTATGTATCTCTTATTTGAGGCTATGTTAGTGCTTGAAATAAAATTAAATTCAAATTGTGTCTTTACTTTTTTTCTCTCCCTCTAAACAGAGGATATGAATAGGTGGGTATAACTTAGTGAAGCTGCTAAGAAGAGATGTTGGCAGGGTGAAGTGGTAGATTTTAGTAATAGCTGTAAGCTGTAAGTGGTTCTGAGCTTTGAAGTCAGTATAGCTTTGATGTAGTACTCCCTTAGTTAATCGCAAGATAGTCTTGAAAGAAAAGACTTTCCAAATACTATTCTTAGCGTCACTGCTTGAAAAATCCTTGTATGATTATTTTTTTTCCAGTAGAGATCTTCAAATCTGGCCTCAGACTGCTTTCCCCTCTTTCATTCTCATATTCTTTTAAAAGGCCTTTAACATTTAAATTGTAATTAAAACAAAGTCTTGTTTGGCTGGCTGTGTATTACTTTGCAAAGTGACTTCAGGCAGTAGGCCTACAGTGTTCAAACACATTCAGAAAGTACCGGTATATTGCTGGGGGACCTCACAGTGTGAAAAGGTGGTAGGGGGCAGTCATTTTTTCCATATGTTCCTTCTCTGTCTTGAAGGGGTCCCTAATCTAAAAAAAAAAAAGCATTATAAAAAAGTAAAGTTAAATGTAATATAGAGAAAAACAATAAGGGACCAACACCTTAGCCTTTCATTTAGATTAAGCTTTCATTAAAGGAAAAACTATGATAGAAAACCCATGGAAACATGTGAAACTGACAAGAGTTAAGATTTACTTGTGAGAAAATCGAAGTTATTTTTAAGTACCAGACTTATCTGAAAGCAGCATTCATTTTTACTGCACACTAATATCAACATTAGGCAGCTAAGTGTGGCAGAAACTTAGTGTGGTCTGTGAAATAACATGATGTTATATCTTTAACAATGTATTACATCTTCTTCTGTACTTAATTTTAAGTGTCATATAGAAATCAAGCTGCACAGTGTCGCAAAGAACTGCTTTTCTTAGTCCAGTGTTGGCAGAACAAGAATGTTAAAGCGGTTAAACCATAATCTTTTATCAGCAGTGAAGGGCTGATAATATGTGCACATTTGTACATGAACTCTAAAATGAAGCTGCCATTCACAAAGTCCTATGCTCATCTAAACAGACAGGAATAAAGAACATGGCATGTGACCAGTAAATTATGAGAGAGCAACACCTCAAGGTTAGAGGTCGCTGAAGATTTCAACAAATCTCACCAGATATGGCAACAGATTAAGCAAGGAGACAGATTGCCCTCCAACCTTAACCTGTTAAGACCTTTGAAGTCTTATGGTGACCTCTATTCTGCTCTTTCATATTAGTTGTTAGTTACACTAATTATGGCCTAATAGTATCCTGGTGCCAGACATTTTTTTTCTAAAGCCATCCAGTGAAAGAATATCAGAAAAATGGTGACTGCTCCAGCCAAATTGCAATGTGCACATCACAAGCACTTACCCCCAATTTACAACAGACCTTGTAAACTTCTATAGACAACAATGGGAAAGACATCAATAGCGCTGTGTAACTTTGTGCAATGTATGCATGTCTTACTGCAAGAAATCCATATATGAGAACAAATTGGTCTTAATGTAAAAGCTACGATTTTTTGAACAAATGGTTAAGAAGGCAAACGTTTATCTTAAGTACAAGACAACGTAAAATTTAATAAACTAAAACTTGCCCTTTGTTAGAAGGAACAGCCACTTTTAGTATTTCCATCAACTTTTGAGAATATGAAACAGAATAATTCTTATCAAAATAATATATCAAACCACAATGGCTTAAAAACAGAACTAATTCAAGACCCATCAGTATCATTGAAAATTCAGGTTTAAAAAGGTATTGTGTTATGCCCAATTCTGCATTTGTGCAAAGATGCTTATGCAGAGGGATCCTGCACCCCGTCCTTCTCACTGCAGCCTCCCAAGTCCCTGAAAAGCCTCTCCTGAGGGCCAGGGAACCCCCAGGAATGGCTTGGGATATGGGGCAGGTGGCTGCAATGAGAGGGGGCATCACCCCAAAATGGGTGGAGAAAGCATGAGCACCAGTCCCACTGCAGTCCCACCTCCTAATCCTTCTCTGAGAGTTTCCTGGCCTTCAGGAGGGAGAGGCTTTTCAGGGCTGCAAGGGTGTACACATGGCTGTCTAGGATCATGGCCACTCATTTTAAAGGAGTTTTCCGAGTTCTGATTGTTAGAATGAAAGTCATAGTAGTTTCCCCACGAAAGACCAACTACCTACTAGCTTTCGATACAAACTGGGATCTTTAATCAAATGTGGTAGGGGGGGCTGGTACATTTGTACAACCTGCACAATTGTTTTGTTTTTTTCTGTTGTCCTGAGCTCCAGCACCTTTGCTTGTTGATAGATCCAATGGTACTTCAGAGATAATTTTTCGTTTGTGATAAAATCTTTGAATTATTAACCACAGTGAGTAATCATTTAACGTTTTCAGACCTATTAGTAAGTAAATGGAGAAGTGGAGGAACTTGAAAAACACTGACCTTCTTGACAGTCAAGTAATCATACTAATCAAATGCCAGACAGAACTAACTGTGATATAATAAATTCTTATAATATAATAAACTCTTGGCAGAATCCAAGAGCTACTTTAGGCATGCACAAGAGTTTGGGAATGCCCGGTGGGATTTTTTAATTTTTTCTTCTTGTTTGAACAGCAGATCTTTATGTCACATCACAAATTACTTTCGAAATTCCCCTCAGCTTCAAAAGTGATTTATCATGCTGCATAGGATACTACAGTTCAACACAAGCTCAAATTCCATTGGGTGTGAAAAACTAATCACATAGTTCTAGTCAATTAGCTACATTTTCTTTCCATTTACATTAAACTTAAGAAATAAAAATAGAAAGTGTTTTATTGTTTTGGTAAATCAAAGGCACACAATCACCACTGCAAGAAAATGTAAATTTTTATTTATTTATTTAACTTCTATACCGCCCAATGGTTGAAGCTCTCTGGGCGGTTTACAACAGGTCCTAAGCAGGACTATTAGCATTCAGCATTAAGATACACAGATACTGGGAAACCTTGGACTCAGTACTGCAAATTGCTGTGTGCATGCAACTACCATTTTAAATTCATTCACCATTCTAAATTTGCATTCTTCATTTTCACAGAAGTAACAGTCTAAGATCAGGGTATCTAAAGAACAGTTTTCTCCCATATCATCATCATCATCATCATCATCATCATCATCATCATCATCATCAGGCGATCACTCGTGACCTAGTAAGATTGTCTTCCAGAATAAAAATTTACAAAAAGGAAATTTTAAAAGGAGGAAATTCTAAAGAAAAATTGTGTAGACTCTAGCGATGGGTCCGTAAGTGACTGCGGAGGCCAATTCTAGATCCACACAGCTTCCCACAGTGAGGACACAGGTTACCAGATGGAAGATGGTCCTGTAAAGGATTCGTTTGACGTGCTTTTTGCTTAGCACGTTTCTCCCTTTCACCTTGCACTCGGGCTTCTTCAAAGTCCATAGAACCTTTGCAAAAGGCCAACCTCCAGTTAGATCGTTCATGGGCCAGAGCTTCCCAGTTTTTGATGTTTATATTGCATTTTTTTAGATTAGCCTTAAGAACATCTTTAAACCTCTTATATTGACCACCGATATTCCGCTTTCCATCCTTGAGTTGGGAATAAAGTAACTGCTTTGGGAGACGGCAGTCAGACATTCGAACAACATGACCGGTCCACTGAAGTTGGCGTTGAAGGATCATTTTTTCAACGCTAGTAGTCTTTGCTTCTTCCAGTACACTAACATTTGATCTCCTATCTTCCCAAGTAATTAGCAGGATTTTCCGGAGGCAACGTTGATGAAATCTTTCAAGGAGTTGGAGGTGACGTTTATAGATAGTCCATGTTTCGCAGGCATACAATAAAGTTGGCAATACAATGGCTTCATAAACCAGTGTCTTGGTCTTCTTACAAATATGCCGATCCTCGAACACTCTATGTTTCATTCGAGAAAACGCAGCACTTGCGGAGCTCAAACGATGCTGGATTTCACTGTCAATGTTAGCTGTAACAGAAAGATAGCTGCCAAGATAGAGAAAATGATCGACATTTTCCAGTATTGTCCCGCCAAGCTGGATAGATGGCATCATCAAAGGGTTAGCTTGCACTTGTTGATGAAGCACTTTGGGTTTTTTGATGTTAAGTGAGAGACCAAGTTTTTCATATGCTTCTGCAAAAGCATTTAGGATAGTTTGGAGATCATCCTCTGAATGTGCAGAGACCACATTATCATCAGCATACTGAAGTTCCACAATGGAGGTTGTAATTACCTTACTTTTTGCTTTCAGCCTGCTAGATTAAAAAGCTTTCCATCTGTTCGATATATAATTCCCACACCAGTGGGAAGTTTCTCCTCAACAAGATGTAAAATCATGGCAGATGAAAATAGCAAATAATGTTGGGGCGATAACACATCCCTGTTTAACACCTGATCCCACTTTAAATGGAGCACCATGAGAGCCGTTGTTGTCCAAAACCGTTGCTGTCATGTTGTCATGGAGAAGTCGCAAGATATTCACAAATTTATTGGGGCATCCAATTTTCATAAGGATAGTCCAGAGAGCTGTTCGGTCTACAGTATCAAAGGCCCTAGCCAGATCAATAAATGCCATATAAAGGGGTTGATTTTGCTCCTGGCATTTTTCTTGGAGCTGATGTGCAGTAAAAATCATGTCTACTGTCCCTCTAGAGGGGCGGAAACCATATTGAGTTTCAGGGAGGATCTCTTCTGAAATAGATAGAAGACGGTTTGCGAGAAACTTCCCACCAGTTAAGATCTTCTGCTGAGGTCCTTCTCTGGGTGTCCCCACCTTTAGAAGTTAGGTGGTTGGCTACATTTGAGAGGGACTTTACTGTGGTAGCATCGCAACTGCAGAACTCCTTCCCCAAAGATATTCACTTGGCATCTTCATTGCTAAGTTTTAGATACCTGTCCTGTTTGCTTGAGCTTTTAACGGCAATTAGAGTTTCTTGGTTTTAATAGTTCTTTATACTGTTGTTTTTATGTACTTTGGATTATTTCTATTTTAGCTGTTCTACTGTTATTGAGAGGTGGTTTCTGATATTGTTTTTAGCGAAAACATCATCACAAAATCCCTGCCATGGGTGCTTTTATGCCACAAAGGTAGGGTATAAATTTCTTAAACAAATCAGGTTTTCCAAATTAAAACTGCTTCACCAAAATTATCAGTCTCAGTGCTCACAAAGTGCATGCTTAAAAAAACCCCAACAGTGCTCTGCCACAGAATGCTGTAATGGGATAGGTGAAGGGAGCCTTCACCTGTATTACAGCATCTGTGTTCTGACACTCTTTTCTCTACAAGCTTTAACAGAGACCATCATAAAAATACATGCCATAAAAAGGCACATACTTACACATTAATCACGTATGAAATCTGTCACAGTACAGAAAACATTTGTATTATTCTCTTGCTGGGCAGTCTCTTATGTTGGGCTCCAGCATTCATTCTGATTTAGATGATATAATTTTAGCAGAATCAGAGATTGATGGAGCCAAGGCAGTGTCTGATCCTGTTGTTATGGATATCTTTCAGCTTGTGCAGACATCTACATGAAACCCCTGGGTGAAGTCATCAGGAGGTTTGGGCTAAGGTGTCAACAGTATGCAGATAAATGCAACTCTACCTCTCTTTTCCACCTTCTGATCTCAAGGAGGTCATGGAAACCCTAAACAGATGTCTGGGGGCAGCTATGGGGTGGATGAGGACAAACAAGCTGAAGCTCAATCCAGACAAACTGAAGCTCAATCTAGACAAGTCGAAGCTCAATCCAGTCAAGATGGAAATGTTGGTTAGAAAATCTGCTCATCTGGATGGCGATGTGCAATTGGCCCTAGATCAGGTTCCACTCCCCCGAAAATGCCAAGTACACAGTTTGCAAGTACTCCTGGACCTGGCACTCTCAATGGAGTGTCATGATTGGCCAGGTGTACATTTTACCAGCTTCAGCTGGTTCAACAACTGCAGCCTTTTCTAGAGAAGATAGATCTTGCCTCAGTGACACTTCCTTGTTTCATCCAGGCTGGATTACTGTAATGCACTCTATGTGGGGCTGCCCTTAAAGATGGTTCAGAAGCTTCAATTGGTGCAGAATGCAGCAGCAATAATTGTAGTTTGTAGGAGATAGGTTATTGGTTACATCACACCTATTCTGTGCCAGTTTCAGTGACTGCTTATTTGTTTCCAAATTTATGCCCAATTTAAGGTGTTGGGATTAACCTTTAAAGCTCTAACAGTTTGGGACCAGGATATCTGAAGGACCCCCTGCACACAGATCAGCATCTGAGGCCCTGCTCTTTGGACCATTAGTAAGAGCTGTTAAACTGGTGAGTACCAAGGACAGGGCCTTTTCTATGGTGGCCCCACATCTCTGGAATGCCCTCCCTAGGGAAATACATTTGACCTCTCCTTCGTTAGCCTTTAGACAGCTCTAAAGACCCTTTTTCTAGTCATCTTATGAATGATTGTGGTGCTATAACTTTTAATCTGCTGCCATTATTTTAATGTTGCTTTTATTTGTTCCTGTTATTTTTAATTGATTGCTTTATCTGATCTATTGATTTATCTGCCACTATGATTTTTCTGTGTAACGTTGTTTTTGTATGACCTTATTATGTTGTCTTATTGACTATAAACCGCCTTGGGAGGATATTCTATCCTGAAAGGCAGTTTAAAAATCCATTAAATAATTAAAGAAATCATAATAATTGAAGAAATCATAATAAGAAAGCACCCTAACAGTATTTTAATTTATTGTAAAGTAGGATCACAGCATTTACCGTACTTCTCTTTCATAGGTAAATTAATAACCACTATGTTCTGACCCCCAAGAATGTGAAAAAGAAGCAGTAAACATAATAGGCCCACTCCCCTCTCCTAAAGTTTTGTAAGTAATTACTGAGTACCTGGACCCAATTTGCCTGAAGCCTATCCATATGATATAGCATGTTTAGCACAATGGTTAATCTGGCCTTGTGCCTTGCTAATCTTGGAACTCCATGAAATAATAATTCATATCTCCCTAACTAGGTCTATGAAAGAGTGTAATGCTTATTCATCAGTCTAGAAAGTTTCCATTACAGCATTACTCTAAGGTGAGTAAGAGTAACCAACTGTATAACAGTTTACAATGTTAATAGCCTTAAGCGAAATGCACAGATAAAGTGCAAATGTACTTTGCAATTCTAACATATACAGCTTTCCTGAGTTAAATTCGGTTTCCACAAGATACACTTCACAGACTGAGAACACAATTTCTAAATCAAGAAAAATGCCAGATCATATAGCCACAAAAACATACACAGAGCATTAAATGAAATTAATGCGACAGTTTAAACCTCTTAAAACTGTTGTTTTAAGCTGCCTGTAGATTCAGATATGCATCACTGCATAGGTTTACATTAGTTCACATTTCTAAGATAAACTTTTGCAACTGATAATTGCTCCTTCATTATTATTTTTTAAAATATTCTTTAGTTCAACTAGGTATTTCAAGCTGGATGCTATAGTTACTGGGAGAAAGTACATGGTTTTGTGTTATACAAATAAAAAAAAAGATAATTATATGAAATAAGCATATCTCAATTGCTTTGAACTTATGTCTAAATTTTTCACATCTGTTCTGATATTCAAGAAACCAAAAAGGAATTTGAAGTATATAGTTTGAAGTGAAGATTATAGCAATCCACTGACAGTGACCTGCACCTGAAAAGAATTTTCCATATGTGAATTTGCTATAGTGGGAATGCAACAGGTTGTATGCATTCCCATACAACCAGTTTGGTGCAGTGGTTAGAGTGTTGGACTGGGACTTAGGAGACCCGGGTTCTAGTCCCCACATGGCCATGAAGCTCACTGGGTGACTTTGGGCCAGTCACTGACTCTCAGCCTAACCTACCTCACAGGGTTGTTGTGAGGATAAAATGGAGAGGATGAGGAGGATTATGTAAGCCGCCTTGGGTTCCTTGCAGGAAAAAAAGTTGGGATGTAAATAGAATAAAATAAAAAATAAAATAAAGTATGCAACAAATCCACCACATTAACTTGTCTCAGCACAACTGGGGTGTGTGTGTGCACATGCATATATGCGCACATGTGGTGGGAGGAACATTCTCAGCATTCCCCCTCAAGCAGATTAAGACTGCAGTCTAAGAGAGACCACCTTCTCTCATATAGGCTATAGTACCCCAGTCTTTATGTTCTGAGGGGGAGACTTTGCTTACTGTACCATGGCCTACTGAAATTCCCTTGGTTGTGGTGCAGAGGAGGGTCTTCTCCATTGTGGTGCCCACCATGTGGAATGATTTTCCGATCGAGATCAGGCAGGCTCCTAGTGTGGAGACTTTCCACTGACAACTGAAGACATATCTGTTTGCCAGGACGTTTTCCTGACTGCTAGCATCGCCAGCTAGCCCTGGTTATTTTAATGAGATATTTTATTGTTCTATTGATTCGTTTTATTGTATTTTATCACAATTTTACTTTCTGAACCACTCTGGGATTTTATTTAATAATAAAAAGTGGTATATTTTTTTTCTAAAATACATAAATAAATCCTACTACACTCTCATATAGGGGAGTAAGCACCAATGAACTCAATAGGACTTACTTCTGAGTTATAGCGACTGTGCTGAACCTCTCCAACATCCTCAAAGTGCTGACCCACTGGCAAAAGTTGTGGGAGCATGAGGGAGGGATGCTTGGATTCAGTTCATGCCTACTTCCTCCCTGCCTAACAAGAGATTGGTGCAGTTAGGGAATTCATTAAAAAAGCTTTGTACAGTGCTGATCTCCTATTTGAAGGAAGAAATGGGACAAGGGATGAAAGTATGCAACCATTCTCCATTTCTCTTCTGCTTCTTTGGTTCTCTTGTCTTCTACAATTTGCCAAGACCTAGCCCTGCTTACTACTTAGAAGAAATGTCACAGTTTTTACCTGAGGCAAGGAATACTATGAGGTTGCATAGCTTCCCTTCACTATATACAATAGGCTCTAAATCTTTGTTGAGAAAATATTTTTCATTGGTGCTTGGAAGTTCATATGTATTTTTATAAGCACATTTATACAAAATATGGTTTTCATAAAGCAAATATAAGAGCTGTATCTGAATAAATAAAAAAATAACAACAGCACAGTCATTATGTAAATGTGTTATAAGTAAGTTGCTTTTCTTATTGTATAGTACAACTATATAGTACAACTGCAGGGAAGTTTTCCTGACTGCTAGCATTGCCAGCTACACTGGTTATTTTAATGAGATATTTTATTGTTCTGTTGATTAGTTTTTATTGTATTTTATAATAATTTTACTTTCTGAACCACTTTGGGATTTAAAATAATAATAATAAAATGAGGTATTAAAAATTCTAGAATAAATAAATAAATCCTACACTCTCGTATAGGGGAATAAATACCAATGAAATTAATAGGATAACTATTAAGGGAAATTCACTTGTATATCCTTCCACATTAATATGATCAGATTAGTTGACAACACTGGCTAGCAGAAAGCAACAATAGGATTCACATATTACTTCCACAGAGAAGATCACAACTTCCAAATGAAGGAACTTCCTTCATTTTAGGAAGCATAACATGCACCCATACTTTCAAGAAAGGTATCTAAAATGGGGAGTTGCAGAAACTCCACCTGGCCTGGCATTCCTACCGCAGCTCCTCCTCCCACCTCAAAATAATAATGATTTCATGCAGCTAAAGAGACATAAAGCTAATTCACACTTGCAGTTTACCAGTCCACTAATCCACCTTCAGATGAAGTGTGAACCCAGCTGCTCAGGAGTAATTGTCCCTTAATCCTTAGCAATTTGCACTTCATTAATGAAGTGAGAGTTAACCCTTGCTACTACCTTGCTGAATTGCATGCAGATCCAGCTCTGATCCTCCCCCCACCCCATATCATAGAGCTAGGGCTAAGAGGACCATTTTAGTCTGTGTTGTTATATCTTCTCTTGAAGGAAGCACAGTAATAGGGATGCTACACTGAGCCTAGGTGACCCACAAGTACTGCAGTGTTCCACAGCAATGGGTGAGGACAGATATAGCAAGCACAAACAAGATACAGTGGAAAGTTTTAGTGCTTAGGGACAAGGAATATACTTCCTGACAAGGTGCTAAAAATGTTCATTTCTCTCAAAGGAACTGCAAGCAGGTAATTCTGAGATAATATACCTTTAACAAATTAACAGAAGCGCTGGGATCTGACTGTTCTGTTTCCACAGTGAAACCCTCAAGACCAATTGAGTGGGAATCAAATTCAGTGGATCTAAGGTAAGCAGAATACAGAGGGAGCCAGAAACTTTCTAGGTAAGGAGTAAGTAAAGCTTCTGCCTGAATTCGGAAGGATAATAAACCTGATTTCAGTTGCAGATATGGCAGTAAGAAAGGGATAATCTGCTATATTATATATAGAAGAGAAAAATAACTTACGGGAGACTAAAACATGCTTTAGAGATTCAACAGGGTAAGATGCTATATAATAAATTGTTGTTACTTTAATTCAGTTATGGCTCATTATTCAGATTGCACAATGCACTGGCACTCACTGTTTTTGAAAGCGAGGGAAAACACCTTGAAATCAACTATTTTAACATTATTTTGAGGCTCTGTTTGAGCTGCAATTGTACCTGTGTTGAGTGCAAGAAAGGTTCACAGGTTCTCCCCTATTTGCCCCTACACAAAAGTGCAAAATGATGGACAGATGCCTGCACCGTGAAGAGGAGGTAGTGGTGGATACAATCCAAGGCAGGCTATCTTTTGGGGACTTACTGATTAGACAGCAGCTGCCCTTCATGTGTGTCTTCTTTCTGGCAAAGGTTCATATCTTGAAGTGTGAGTTGGGGATAGGAGAGAATCTAACAATGCAGATAGTAAGAGAAAATGGAAATGCAGAAAGCAAGTTTTGAAAAGGCAGAAAGCAAATGTGTTTGGGGGTATTATTGATTTGAGAAGATCTTGGCGGTTAAAGAGTTTGGGGTAGGGGGATCTGGAAGGTAAAGAATGGGGAGGTAAATTAGAATTATATAGTTTTAGAGTTGAAAGGGACCTTGAAGGTAATCTACTTCAACACCGTACTCAATGCAGGGTCTACAATGCAAGATACAGCTACAGCGTCCCTGCCAGATAGCTGTACAACCTCTGCTTTAATACTTCAAGTGAAGGAGAGCTCAGCACACCTCCTGAGACAGTGACTGGGTTCGCATGACATGGCAACCCATCATGGGTAAATAGCCATGGTGGGTTGTCATGTCATGTGAACCTGGACTGCTTCCAGCAGGGTGGCTTGTTTTTCGGCAACAAGCCAGCATGACAACCCATGGCTTATTCTAGGGGTTGTAGAACCCACAATGGGTTGTTGTGCCGTCCAAACCCAGCAGACTAATCCCATCATGGGTCTAGGGAAGCGGTGAGTGAGCCGCTCGGCAAGAGCGGCAAAAACCCCTTGCCACTCTTGCCTGTGCCACCGCCAGTGACAACCACTCCACTGATGCCCAAGTGGCACTTTGGAGTGACCATTACTGGCTCGCTCTCCTTGCTCCAATCGCAACTCCTTTTTGGTTGACGCTGCCACTCCCCCCCTTTTTCTTTCAGAGCCTTTTCGCAAGGTCTCCCAGTGACAGCCCCGGCAACATGTCCCAGTGGCATATTGGAGTGGCCGTCACTGGTTTGCCACCTTTTTATTTTTTAGGTGCCAGAAATGTGCACAAATATTTTCATTTTTTAATTATAATTATTATATTTGGTTGGTCTTTCAGAGGTGCACAACTGGATATTGGCCTTATACCTTATTGATCTCGCTAATGAAAGACAAGTATTTCATAATTATCATTAAAATTCCAGAAGCTTCTTTTGATAATATTTTGATACTATCCTCATCAATGACAATGGTCAAAACTCCATCCCACCCGCCACCCCTACTTTGCTATTCGGTATCCTATTGTATTAACGTCAAACTGCCAATTCACTGGGGAATTTTGATAGAAATTCCTAGCTTACACAAATCCTATTAAATTCAAGTTTACAAGTTTTCCTCATGACTTTACAATGTTTTGTGCTTCTATGTTACAGTAAGTCATAAATTAATCAAACCCAATGAGAAAAAGCTTGAAATCAACAGTATTGCAGTATATATGTCTTATAGGAGGCAGAAACAACAAGCAGCTAGAAAAATGGAATAATATAAGATTTTAAGTTTCATTGAAGGCTCAGAAGTAAAATAAAATGCAGGAGTGGGGTGGGGGAAGACAATTCACCACTCAAACAAATGGCTTACTTCTGGATTAGTGTTTGCATACCTGCAGAGACCCGTGGGCAGTCAGGTAACATGGACTCTACTGATGTATCCAGAGGTTCGGAACTTGATACCCAATTACAACAGTTCTGCAATTGAAGAAAAACAAATTTGAATCAAGAACATATATCAAATGCCTTAATTTCTGTAGTCATGCAGGCTCAAGCATAGGAGTCCTACTGCCAGAGCAATGCCACAGCTGGAATCTGTATACCGAACCTTGAGCTCGCACCCAGCGCAGAAGCAGCCACCAGCACTTTTATATCCACAGCCCCAATACAAGTGCTGCTCAAGGACATATGTGTAGCACAGATGGTGGGTTCTGGAGACACAGCTCCCTTTTGGGGGGCTTTTCAGGAGATTGGAGCCAGATAGCCTGGCAATACTATGCCACAGCACCACCCTGTAATGGTGTAATCATTGATGGGGAGGAACTAGATGGCTGCCGCTGCAGCTACTGTGGCGTGTCAGTATTTTGCTGCTGAAACTAAAATAGATTTATTAGCTAAGGCTGTACATCTTAATTAGGTACATACTTATTTCTGCATACGATTTATTTATTTATTTATTTATTATATTTATCAATCGCCCATCTGGCCGGTCACCCGGCCACCCTGGGCGATGTACAATTAAAATACAGTAAAACACAATAAAATATAATAATTAAAACAATATAAAAAATTCTCATTAAAAACCTAACCCACCCCATATTCCCGCCTGAACAGCCATGTTTTTAATGCACGGCGGAAGCTCATCACGGAGGGGGCATGGCGAAGGTCACTAAGGAGGGAGTTCCATAATGTGGGGGCCGCCACAGAGAAGGCCCTCTTCCTAGTCCCCACCAGCCTGGCTGCTCTGGCTGATGGAATAAGGAGAAGGCCGTCCGTGGCAGACCTTGTTGAGCGGCCTACTTGATTTCATTGAATTGGGTGAACTTCTCTTTATGCTCAACCACTTTACTGAAATGGGTGTGGCCCAGTGAGAATTCAAAAGATAAAGGATTACAAAAAACCGAATGTGAATCAGATTTTAGTTAGGAATAAATCAGCATAGAATGTAACACATTTCCCCCAATAATTGTCTTTTAATTAAGAGTAACTTATCTTGTTAACTTATATAACAGTCACCTTTTTCTAGGAGTGATGGCTCAATACATAGTTGAGAGAATGGCTGCAAAAGTGCATCTAAATAAAACTGTGAGTTTGCATATTAACATAGGTAGGTTAAAAGGTTAAAATGCCAACCTTTATGGAAATATGATTTGTTTATATTTACATTTTCCTATCCAACTGTCTTTGGCTTAATAGTTCCAATTATGTTCCGACTTATTTTTTCAACAAATTCAGAATGTGTGTATTCAATATTAAACATACTTCTAAAACTGTTAAGTATTTATTTCATTAAATATTTTATTCCTGAATATCTGTTGTAGAATAAAAGAATCTACACAGCTTTTGTTAAAATGTGAAGAGATTTTATTTCACTTTTCAAAAATTAAATAATGATATTAAAACATGGGGAGTGGGAGAAAGTTTTGTCTGTGTGTTTTTAACATGTACACCCCAAATGAATGGATATGTAAACATTTATTTTATTTGAGATTATTTAAAAATCCCATTAATCATTGTTTCAAAATGGCCGATTGTTCTTCTGGCAAACAAGCATGTATTGTATATTTTTAGATGCTTGCTGCCCTAGTTGTGCACCATGGAATCCATCCTCACTGTGGAAAGATCCTTGACTGGTAGATCAAGTGTCTTATTGTAGTTCCTTAATTCATTCTGTCTGGAAGAAGATGTCAGCTGTGTTGCAGTGAGGAGAGAATTTCAAAGGCTCCAATCCCCACCAATAAAGGCAGAGGAATGGCTTTTGAATAGATTTGTCAAGGCAACCCTACTGTTCTGGGACCAGGGAGAGCAGGAAGAACATAAAGGAAGGATTGCTGTATGAGATTAGAAAGTGAAGTTCACAAAGCATTGGCAGATTTTTGTAAGAAACAGTAGATCAGTGAAACTATTGAACTGAGTGAAAAACCCATGAACACATTTAAAAATATAACTGGCTAGTGTGTTTGTTATCTTTTTACTAAAACAGTAGAGATGGTACTATTTCTATATATCACAAAAGCTTTAAGATGCATATTTGCATGCCAAGTTTTAATTAAAAGCTGAATGTGGAATTGTAACTTAGTAGTGAATTACAAAAGCAGTGGAATTTTTATGAAGCATTATATCCATTTGATATAGGTAAAATTAATATTACTACTGATAGAACATTACATCAGAGAATTTGAGATAATACAGAAGATTTGAACACAATTAACTAGTTTTATATACAATGTGCCACTTGCCTGTAAGAACTAAGTATTCTGAAATGCAGAGTGAAGATATGAAAGTGTAAGATTTGTTTTATCAGTCATCACAGTGCCTAATAAATTAAAAATTATGACTTCTATTGGCACTAAAAATAGGCAGCCTACGATACAGAGTAGATAGATGCAATGAAAAATTGCTATTTTAACTATTAATTCTTTCAATGACAGCAATTAGCACTACACATACAAAGCAACTGAGAGAAGATTTTAATTATTATTCATTATACCTCTAGACCTAAGCGCTGTGAAGTAAAAATATACCCAGGTGACATGATGTCGTTTTAGTAACAATAATATAAAATTCACATACTGTAAAAATACTGCTTATATAAGATTCTTTAACATTCCATCCATATTTTAATTCACTAACCATTATTCTTATTCTTTAAAATCTACTCTCTGGGAATGAAATAGAAGATAATGAAATTGTCATGTTTAAATGTATTTGAAGAACAATTAATAATCAGATTTAAAATGGGAGAATCCCCCCCCACCTTGTGATATATATTTAACATTCTCAGTTCTCATAAAGAAACTCTGAATTTTCTGACAAACCTTTAGGCTTCAGTACTTTTTGTGTATATTAGATCAGAGCTTTCAGCCTATGTCCTAGGTGTTTCTTTATTCTCAACAGTCATGGCCTATAACCCATAAGGTGAAGTCAAAAATAGTAATTCTACTTTCACCAAAACTCAGTCTTGGTTAAAACATTGGATTAACCAGCAAACACTGGCTTAGTTCTTACAGTGCTCCTCCCACACCATACCTTACATCATTCCCAATGGTATCCCAACCTCCAAGATTCTAGAGGGCACAGGAAAGGTGGAGATGGAAAAGTCCCATTCCGTGAACATGAACTCTGTTCCATTCACAGAAGGAAGGTTATGATCCAAGCCACTGTCAAGATATTATCACTGTTTCCAAATTTCAAAATAGGAGTATATTACAACAGATAAAGCATTACAGTTGGAAAGCTTTAAGTTTAATTGGACAGTGAAATAACAAATTAAGGAAAAAAAGAATTTAGTACATCTTACATTACAAATTCTCCCCATTTTCAGGTCAGCAGTTGCATACTTAAGAGTTAAAAACGCATACTAAAAGTACACATCAACCACAAGCCACATAAGTTCGTTTATATACACTCAAGGGCTTGTGCGTCTAGTGCAGTGATAGCGAACCTTTCTGAGCCCGAGTGCCCAAACTGCAACACAAAACCAACTTATTTATTTCAAAGTGCCAACACTGCAATTAAACCTGAATACCGAGGTTTTAGTTTTAGAAAAACAACTCATACAGTTGTCCGAACTAATTAACATATTTTGTCTTAAAAGAAAAACACAATAACAGAGCTTTCAATGATACAAACAGTTTTTTGTTGGAAAAAAAAATCAACTCAAAAATTATTATAGTACTACATTGTACACATAGCCTGAAGGAAATGTATACAAACTTTTAAAATAATTAGGCACATGTATTTTTGGATAAGGGATTCTCAACTTGTAATATGATTATATGCCAGACTGAAATTGTATGGGGCAAGCTTTACCCCGGGTCCTTTCCCTGCTTCTACAGGTGTCGGATTAGTAAAAGTAAAAGTCAACCTGTACTAGGATGAGCAAGATAAACAAGAAAACTAAACGTGCTTAACACATTTTAAACACTTTATGTCTTGGACTACAAACACTGCATTAGGTAAAAGTTTGCAATGGGCATGCTTTTGCACAATTAATGTGATTTTTGCTATTGCATGCATGCTGATAATTTGTCAAACCTTGGCTCATACTCCGTTAGTTTGAGAGCAACATGTGCAGCACTCAGGTGATGTTAGGGCTTTACATCCAAGCCATGCTCTGTGCATCATTCTTCAAAATCTTTTAAATGTGATAACAATGAAGAAAAGAATTCTGTAACAGGAATTCTAGAACAAAATCATTCTGTTCTACACTGTGAGAAAGAACAAGATCATTAGTGTTTTTGGTAATTAGGATCTATACTTGGTAATCCTGAATTTAACATGTAATTTAGGCTGTACTACAGTGTAGTCCAGAGTTATCCAGTCTGCTAATGGGCTGGGTTTTATTTATTGATTTGATTTGTAGCCTGCACATAAGGGGTACAAAGAAAATTGGCACTCAAGGTGGCTTACAATCACAAATAAACTTGATAAAAACAGTAAACTAATACATTCAAACACATTAAAAACACAGCAACAGGTGGGGACTAGCACCCAGGTCTCTTACCACTACACTGGCTCTCATATTTGTTTTGCCTTTCCTCCAGGAACAAATGATCTCTCCATTTTTACCGTCACAACAATCCTGTGAGGTAGGTTAGGTTGAGAGGTAGTGACTGACCCAGATCATCCAGTGAGAAATGCGGGGCATTTGCCAGTCCTCTTCAGGCAGCAAAATGTCCTGGGCCAGGACTGGCTGTGTATGTATGTGTGTCCTGTTTGGCTGCTGTGTCTGAATGAGGCAGTAGGTCAGTCTCTGCTTCTTGAACGTGTGTGTGTGTGTGTGTGTGTGTGTGTGTGAGAGAGAGAGAGAGAGAGAGAGAGAGAGAGAGAGAGAGAGACTTTTCAGAGCAACTGGGCCTGAAGAATCGGTTTTGAGGTAGGCAACGCTGGAGGAAGAGGAGTGTGCGTGAGCGTGGGGATTTAAAGGAGTAGCCCAGCCACTCCTTTGCAGGCAGGCAGGGTTGAGAGCGAGCGCGCAGGTGAGAGAGAGGCGGAGAGGAACTGACCTAGCATTTAAAGCAGCAGCTGCCCGCCTTGCCTTGCCTTTCCCAGCTTGCTCTTCCGCCCCTCCCCTCCCCTCGGGGAATCTTCATTTAAAGCTACAGCTGCCCTCCCCGCCTTGCCTGGCCTCTCTCCACTTGCTCTCCTGCCCCTCCCCTCGGGAATCCTCGCTGCAATCCCTGCCTGATCTCCCTCTCGAGTGTCCACAGATTGGTCCCTGTGTGCCAGCTGTGGCACGCATGCCATAGGTTCGCCTTCACTGGTCTAGTGGAAGACTCCAAAGTTTCAAAACAGGATTTTAACTTTAGTGTAGGGGCTGCTTGAAAAACAGCTAAAAGTTGCATTGGGTGGTTGCAACAAGACTTCTGGTTTGTTTACAGTAGCCTTCCCCAACCTGGTGCCCTCCAGATGTTTTGGACTTCAACTCTCATAATTCTTGACCATTGGCCATGCTAGATGGGGATGATGCAAGTTGAAGTCCATAACATCTGGAGGGCACCAAGTTGGTGAAGGCTGGTCCATACAATAGTATCAGATAGACCTGAAAAATATAATCAATTTTGGAAAGGCTAAAGCATTTGTATAAATCTTGCCTATGAATTAGTTAATTTAATTTATTCGATATCTTAGCCACCTTTCAAGACCATAATCTTCCCAAGACAGCTTTCAGTATAAAAACAATACAAGCATGAAAGCTTTGATCTGGAGATTCTTGTGCAAAGTATTAGGTTGTGCCCATATTTGTGACAAAAAACTGCTATTATATAAAAGGTTAGTGGCCCAGCACTGTCAACTATGACTTCACATTGCTTGCTGTAGAACACAGGGGAAGATGGTGATTGAAATGGTTTGTTGAACAGGCTAGGATCCAAATAATAACTGATGTTGTCAGATAATTGGTACTATTAGAGACAGTGGGTGTGTTTGCACATCATGCCAACCCATCGTGGCAATAAGTCATGGTAGGTTGGTTGTTGGCTAAACATCCCATGGTGCGCCCAACAGATGATCTGGCTCACCATGGGTTGTTTGCCCCTTCCCTCCCCCTTCCTCCTCCTTGGGCTTCCCGCAGGTAGACTGACTTGTCTACCCTCCCGCCCCGGCAATTGTGAGCCATTTTCGGCACACTGCAGCTTTTTTGCACTTTACCCTTCCCCCCCACCCCCAAGATCGCCAAAGCCAGCTTGACAGCTGGCTTTCACAATCCCCATTTTTACAGCCAAGACAGTCCCTTCAAAGTGCCTGGGCGGAACCTTGGAGGAGCTATCGGATGATTTGAGAAAAAAAAAAAGGGCGCAAACAGGTTCATTCTTTTTTTATTATTATTATTTTAGCCACAGTTGCAGGAATCTGAAGCCTCGGTGGGGGCAATATCCTAGGGGCTACCTGCTGCCATGGCGCAGCAGGTACCCAACCCTGGACATTGCCCCAAAGAGGCTCCAAATAGTTTTCCCCCCCTTTCCTTTCTCTTGTCAACTGTCAAAGGGCAAGCTGTCAGGAGAAAGTAAAGGTGTGAGTGTTCTTTGGTCACAAAAAGGTGGTGCGTAATTTACACCCCGTTCATGGCAAGATCCTCAATTTTTGTTATTTTGCCCTGACAGTCCACAGGCTGGTGCACATTTTGCACTTTTTCCTGATACCCTAGGTGCTCAGGAAAGTGCAAAAGCGCATCCCCCTTTTTTCTTGGGAAAAGGAATTTTGACAGCTGGCTGGGACATATACAGACATATGTCCCTGACAAAAACCACCCATTGCCCTGTCAAAACCCACTTTTAAAGGGGACCCAGAGTTTGGAAAGCTAGCTGTCAAGCTGGCTTTTTGTGATCTCAGAAGAAAAAGGGTGAAGTGCAAAAGCTGTGGTGGGCCAAAATTGGCTAGCAATCATTGCGGGGAAGGCAGCAAGCAGTGTCAGCCACCCCCAAGTGCTGCTTGGGCACTTGTGGGGTGGCTAGCACTAGCAGGTGCCCAGGCAAGCTTGGCAAAAGTGGCAAGAGGTTTTTGCTGCTCTTACTAAGCAAGTTGATAGCCGATCCCCAGTACTCAAATGGGGTCGTCGCCCAGGTTCAGATGACACGACAACCCATCGTGAGTACAACAACCCCTAGAACAAGCTATGGGTTGTTAGGGTGGTTTGTTGCCCCCAAATAACCCACCCTGCGGGAACTGGTCTTGGTTCGCACAACACAACAAGCCATTGTGGGTAGCAACCCACAATGGGTTGTTGTGTCATGCAAACCCAGTCAGTGTCAACCGTATGTTGTAAAAGCAGACGTAGTCTTGATCCATGGAAAGGTGCCATGTGTATAGCCTCAAGTGTGCATGATTATATATTTATTTCACAAATTTTGTACCTCTCTGATCAAGGAGCTATATAACAACCTACAGGAACTCTTTAGTAACAAAACACACAAGTGGTAGAATCAGAGGAAAAGGTGCTAAGGATCCTTGAAGTGACTTTGCTAAAACACAATTTTCCTTCTTTAAAAGTCTGTGGCAGCCTCCCCTAACTTGGTGCCCTCCAGATGGATTGGACTACAACTCTGACATCTGAAGGGCACCAGGTTGGGGAAGGCTGGTCTAAGACTTGGTTCCTGAGTTGCCTTTGTGCAAATGGAAGAGCTCCTTCATCTAGAGGAGGCGGCTGTTGGTGGAAGGGGTGGAGGTAAATTTTGTTGATTACCCTTGCAGTCCCCTGAGCTATCTCCGAAGCTTTTCCAGAGGGTCTCCCTCAAGGCCCCAACCCTCCGGAGCATATTTTCAGGGGGAATGGGATCTGCAGGGGACAGGGGGAATTGGTGAAAATTACCTCCCCACCTCTTCTGCTAGCAGGAGCCAGTGGAGTTGTGCTCACAGGATTTCAAGATCCAAGCCTGTGCCTATATAACTAATGTGTAAGTGAAAGGAAATTAGACTACAGTTAGAACATAGATTGCATTATATAACTTTTTCTAACACTCCGGTAAGAATTTTTTTAATGAAAACAGAATAAAAAATGGAAACAATGAAGTTTGCCAGCTCAGGCAATCGAGCCTCACCTCTCGCATCCACTCTCGAATCGTTTTGCCAGCTTCTTGATGCCATACATTGTGAACTGAGTCTGTCAATGCCACAGCAGTAACTTTAGTTTTTACTTCTGTTTCTCGTTGAATCATCTGTGGAAAATGCAAATCCAAAAATGTCTTAAAGTGCAAAAATGTCTAAGTTTGAAACTCACTGATCTACTCAGTCTTTCTGTTTTTCACATGCTTTCAATTCTTGGATTTCAAGTATCAGAATAAAAAAGTAGAATATTTTCTGAGAACATCTTTTACAAGTTTTTTCAAGTTTCTATTTCTATGCTGCAGGGAAACTGACACAGGTTTCTAAAAGATACTCATGTCTATAAGCTATTACTTTACAGTAGACTGCATATCAGAAACACTACATCAATCTTACCTTGTCTTGACTTGCATGTCTTGTCCTCACTTTCCAGCCAACTTAACTGCCTTGTACTCTTACTATGGCTCTGGAAGTTTTTGCTTTCCCACACATATATTAATTATTGCTATTATAAGTATTTTCAATACACAGCAATACTAAGCCATAATTTGTCTTAACTATGGTTTGTTGAACAGGCCAGGATCTGCCTCGCAGATGTTCCAACCACCTGTGATTTGTTTTGCCTAATGTTGGTTTGTTGTCTGCATGCCTTCTTTACAATTACCCTTTGCTTTCCTCAAGGACTAGCAAGACATCACTGCAGCACCAGTTCTCCCACCACTGGGTGGCTGTAGAAACAGAGACCCAGTTTGCATGATCACAGCGGGATTAACATGCCACAGTGGCTTTGTTAATCCCGCTGTGCATGCCAGCCAAATTTCCCTGATTACCCTCGCTGGCATGGCTTGCTATGTCATCCAAACCCAGGCAGCATGACTTGTTCGCGGAGGCAGCAACCCTCAGATAACCCATGGACTGTTGGGTTATTTGAGGGTTTCTGTCCCCCCAAAACAAGCCATGCTGCCCAGGTTCAGATGACACAGCAAGGGTAATTAGGGAAATCTGACCAGCATGCACGGTGGGGGAAATAAGCCACCATGGTTTATTTCCCTCGCTGCAATTGTGCAAAGCAGTCCTGAGTGGGGAATACAAATGCTCCTCTGATATTTGCCAGCTCTCAGCATGTCTCTGAGCAAAATCAGTCCTAAAGTATCCTTTTCTTCCCCATTCCTAGCCACTCCCCATTAAGGCTTGTTAGCCCTCTTTGTTAACTCTTCCCTCCCAGCCCTTCCAAACAAAAGTCCTGGACACTCTTTCAAAGGAGACACATGCCTTTTTTGGTACTAAAACTTTACTGGTGAGTAAATAGAGCAGATATTAGCAATAATTCTGGTTGTTCGGTTATAAAAAGGAGTGGGTGGATTATTGCAGTAACAAACTTTAGTGGGAAGTGAGTGGGTTGTAATAGTTAGGGGAGGTTTTTAGTTCAAACTGTGCAACTGCATCTGTTGAACTGTTGGTATTGTTTACTAACAGCAATGGTGTGCTTTTAACATATATCCCCCATTAGATATGGGCAAAAGCATCCATGGTACCTAATTTTTTTCCCCCTTGCAAGGCTGCTGTGGTGTGGGTGAGCCTCTCAGTGAGGATGTGGTTGGAGGAAAGGACCTTACTGTCAGGAAGAGTGAGGAGGAAAGGTGTGGTCTGTGAAAATGCCAGCACACTTAATTGTGTGAGTGGTTTTGTTTATGAACTGCTCTTCCCTCATGTCTCTGTAACTAGGTAGGTGCTGGGGGCAGGGCTGGCCCTACTGGTGCTGCGGTCAGGGCTGGCAGAGTGAGGCAACCACCACAGGTGGCAAAAACTGTTGGGTGGGAGAGAAATGGTGCTGAGGTGTTATAAAACAAAGCTATATGTGCCATGTTGCTTGTCCTTCAATCCCTAAGCTAGCCTGCTGCCCTCAGGTGTGGTGGAGGATACTTTCTAGTTGCCAATGTTGAAGTAAGATTCTGCTGCCAGTCTGGTTAGCTTCTGTACATGGAGCTGGGGGGGGGGCACGTCTTGTCCAACTCAGGAAGCAAAATGTCTTGGACCAACCCTGACTGGGGGTAGAGCAATTCAACAAACTAAGATACCAAGTTTATATGAAATGATAGTTAATGCAACCCAAGATACACAGGCCAACATCAAATGGAGGTTTACAATCCTGCTGGTTAATAATCCTGGTCAGGTTCAGAAATAGAAACAACCCAGAGGTAAGCTAAACAAACCATGGTTTGGTATTATATGGGAAGCAGGCCTATGTAGTATGTTCTTAAACTTTGACTTATGAATAATTACAAAAACAAATCACCAAATGATAACAGTGGACAACAGAAAATACAATATTAGAATGCAAGATAAAGAATAAGAGAATGAATGTTTGTTGATTTTGAAATAAAAGCAAAAATATTTAGAACCTATAGCTTGGCAAAATGGCACTAAAAATTGTTTTGTACTTTTCATTGGATACTACTTAATGTTCACTGAATTTACTGTTATTGCTAACTCAGCATTTTAAAATTACTATGTTTTGTTGAGTATGAGTACACTTTAAAGCCTTAAAATCAATTTAACACTGCAGCAGCTAAACAAGACACAAATACCATCACTATAATGCAATATGAACATAGATATTTTCATGTCACATCAGAGCAGTGGCCCATTTATCTAAACCACAATCCTTGTGATTATATACGAAGGGTGAATTTATACAATCTATGTGTGTGGCTATATATTTGTAGTGATTATATGAGTCTGGAGCAGACATATGTTTGTTTTAGTTTTAAACATGCTTCCTCTCTGAATGGGAACACATGGGTCATGTACTAACATTGTGTAATGCTTGTACTGGATTGCAAGCTGCTGACCCAGTCAGAACTAGGTGACGAACTACATTAGCCACCATAGTTAAAAAGATACCCAAAACCATTACTCTTTTTATCATTAACTTAAAAACTGCCTCGCTGTATCAGGTGAAAGCATTCTGTGACATTAGGAAGCTCCTGTTGCAGATAGTCCCACATTATCCAGGATGGTAAAATCCCAAGGAAATAAAACTTCCATTACTGAAACACCAGTGGATTATAAGCTTTTTCAGAAAAGAGGAAATCCTACATGCACATTTATTACACAGGAGCTTCATACGTGCTGCCTCTCTGACACATGTATGGATTTAATTGGCATTACCCTGACACCTTGGCTCAAGAATCCATTTTGTTCTGGAAGGCAAGTCTGAAAAGCTGCCAGGAATGCTGTTAAGGCTTTGGAACTGCCACAGAGGCATAGAAGCCATACAATATACTTGCTTCCTTCTTGATTAAATTAAAGAATGTTGTTTCCTGTGACTGGGGAAAACATGCAAATGCCTGCCTGACTGCCATGCCAACAGTCACCTCAGCCTGACTGCCATGCCAGCAGTCACCTCAGCACCCTTGATCACACCTTTTGTTTTGAATATTTGCTACACAACTCTGTATAGCCAGCTACATAAAAAATTAATCAAGAGACAAAGAATGTTCCTGAGCCTTCTATTCAGTTGCTAGAACGAAAGCTTAGCCCTGAGTCACTGAGCTCTTTGTTTCCTTTTTTAGAGCCCTAAAACTGCCTTGGAGTTTGGGCAGCTGATGTTCATTTTTTTTTGTTTGGGCATCCCTCACATCCCTCTTTCTCAGTTCTGAGAATAACCTGAGGTCCAACAGACTTTTAACATTGTTCCTTGTAGCTCTTTCCTTACAAGATTCCCTGCTCTCTTCTGGCACCTACCTTATGTTTCGAGAGCCGGAGTCCCCTACTTCCCTACCTCATCTGTCCCATGTCTCAAGGCACCCACCTAGCTAAAAAGTGTGACCTTAAAACTTACTTTGGGCCACGTAATCCTGCAACTCCATTAGAGGCCTTGAACAGGGAAGGAGACAAAATGGCCTCTGGTTCTGATAAGCAGCACAGAGGGGATCTGGTGATAGCGGAATTAGTAATGGAGATTACAGAAACCCTTCAGAAACACAGGGAAGACATGGTACAGCAGTGGGCATTCACCCTTAAGCCACTTGAGGAGAAAATTGATAACGTTATTGCTCAACTCCCTAACATTACCACAACAGTAGATTAAGCACTACGGGTGGGGATACAGCATGAGAGCAAATTACACAGATGTATGCAGGCCACCCGAGATATGCATCAGAAGCTTAAGGATTTTGAAAACATAAGCAGACGCCAGAATATTTGTATTTGTGGCATTCTAGAGTCAGAGGAGGGGAATAATACAGCAGAATTTCTGGGGCACTGGCTGTCTGACATCATCCCAAACCTGCAGTTTTTGGCAGCAGATATAGAAAGGGCTCATTGTGCAGTAGGGCTCTAGGCCTAGAGATATTGTACGGTAGTTTGCTTTGCAAACTGCACAGTCATAGAGATGCTGATGCAGGCACTCCGCAAGTCTGGGCCTCTCACATTTAAAGGCAGATCTGTTATGATTTTTCAAGACCTGAGTGTGGAGACCCTTCAAAAAAGGTGATTATTCCAACCCTTCACAGCTAAACTCAGGGGTGCTAAACTCAGATATCACTGGGGCTTCCCCTTTCACCTAGTGGTCAGCTGTGAGGGCACCACATACTCAGCTAGTAACATTCGGGAGGCAAAAGCCATGTTTTCGTGGCTACAGTTAGAGGGGCCACCAGATGAGGACATCCTGGATCATGAGGAAGAAGAGAGCTGCCTAGCAGACGGCCCAGTCTGGAAAACTGCAAGCAGAAAGGCCATTCACCGACCATGCCCCCAAAAGTCTAGAAAAAGAGACCTGCTACCTGATGTCAGGCATTTGCAGTTGGGCCTGGTCAACTGGAAGAGGTAGATATTTACAAAGATCACATCAAGAGGACCCTTGACAACCTACCATTGCTGAAAACATCAGGTGAGATTAATGGGAGATGTGAGTATGGACAAAGACTGTGACTGTATACCAACTGTATACCAAGGATAAAATGGAGAGGAGGAGGATTATGCAAGCCGCCTTGGGTTCCTTTCAGGAAAAAAGGTGGGGTATAAATATAATAATAAATAAAAACTGACATTCAGATCTCAAGTCATGCTTATGTGCAATAAGATGCATGTGGCGGTAGGCTTATATAGACTGATGCACACACAGAGGTATTATCAATGCAAATGCATATCAGTTTTATACAAGTGATGGCTATTCAAATCTGAAAGTAACACTTCTAAATATTAACAATTTGGTGATACCTACTTGTTATATGTTTCATGACTTCCCCAGCTTATGCCAAGCGCAGGCAGACAACTCTCTGAGTTACTGCAGGAGGGAACCTAACTGGAATCCCCTCCATATTCTGGCAGAGTGTTTTGATGTTGACTTCTGTTTTCATTATTTGTTATACAGTTCAGATCAGCAGACAATGTAGATACAGATTCCAATTACAAGCCCCAGGTAGTGGGGCTTGTAAATCTTACAGTTGATATATACCATGGGGGAGCTTAAAATACTAACTCTAAATGTAAAGGGGCTGGGCAATCCTGTAAAAAGCTGAAGAGTCTCAAACTTCATCCAAACAGAAAAACCTGAAATAACTCTCCAATATGGGGTCCTAGGTTCATTCAAGTCCAGAGGGGTCGCAATCATATTGTCAAACATGCTGGCCTTTCAATGCAAAGGTGCATTAAGGGACCTGGGCGGTAGATTTTTGTTTATCAAGGGACCACACTTTTACAATCAGAACAATTTATGCTCCAGACTCAAGGCCAGTGGTCATTCCTGGAGACTACCCTTGAACACCTTGAGGCTTTTAAGGATGGTGAGATAATATTGGGTGGAGACTTCAACTGCATCAGGGTTGGAAATTTGAACAGGCGTGGTAACAAACCAACTTTGAGTACACCAAAGTGAAACTTAGATAATCTAATACAGGATTGTGAATTGCTGGACTCCTGGAGGGATCACAACCCCAGAGAATAGGACTACACATACTTCACTCCACGACACCATACCCATATATGTATTGACTACATCCTCCTTTCCAGGGGCCTACACAGTTCCATAACAGACTGAGTGAATGGGAGCTCGAGAGTCTCAGACCACAGTCTTGTCATAACCACACTTAACATCTATAGGCAACAGCCTATTCATGGAGGCTCAACCCATACATTTTAATGAGGCAAGACATTACTGACAAGGTGCTGGAAGGTATACAATAATACTTCCAACTGAATAGGCCGGGGGATCTAACACAAGCCACAATCTGGGATGCCATGAAGGCAGTAATCCGTAGGTCCTGTATAAGCCAGACAACAGCCCTTAAGAAAACTAATGAAGCTAGGCGCAAGCAATTGGAAGCAGAGGTAGCCAAATTAGAACAGCTTCATTACAAAAAAGACTCCACTAGTCTGTACAGGGATCTTCTAAGAAATCAAAAGGAGCTAGAGTCACTAGAGGTATATAAGATTCCTACCCACCTCCTGTTTTTGCAACAAAAATATTATGAATTTGGGAATAAAAGTTCAAAACTGCTAGCAAATGCCCTAAAGAAAAGAATAGCTAGAAACAGAATCATAGCACTTCTAAATGAGAAGGGGAGCATAGTGCATACACTCCAGCAAAGAGATGTGTGAAAAATTTGCTAAATTTTACAAAACTTTCTACGTATCAGAGAATCCACAGAGGGAAAGCATTGAAAAATATCTAGACGAAGTGGGGCTCCAGCCACTAAATGAAGAACACCATAAGAGATTAAATCAAGGCATTACTGAGGAGGAAATACTGCAAGCAGTAGCATGACCCCAAAATAACAAATCTCTGGACCCAGATGGCTTTACTAGCGACCGGCAAACAAGAACTGGTGCCTCACCTAGTAATCTCCTTTATGGCATCTTACCTGGCGATCCCACCCCTAAAACATAGAGAGACTCCCAAATTATAGTGATCTTAAAACCAGGGAAAGACTCCAAGCTGGCCCAATCATACAGGCCCATAGCACTTCTAAATCAGGACATGAAACTTTTTACATAAATCCAAACAAAGCAGGCTTCATGCCGGGCAGACAGTTAGCTGACCCAATCCGATGGCTTCTTACTGTTATCCATCTTAGCAAACATTCCAAGGGGCAGCTTGCAATCCTGACATTGGATGCCT
Source organism: Shinisaurus crocodilurus (assembly GCA_021292165.1). Classification (NCBI taxonomy): domain Eukaryota; kingdom Metazoa; phylum Chordata; class Lepidosauria; order Squamata; family Shinisauridae; genus Shinisaurus; species Shinisaurus crocodilurus. Next base: position 48,623,881 of record CM037877.1, read on the forward strand.
GCAAAGCCTTTGAATGCTTACAATGGCCTTTCTTAATAAGTGTGCTCAGCAAAATGAAAATGGAGGATCGGTTTATGAATGCCTTACGGATGTTGTATCAGTCATCTAATACAACTATCAGGGTCGATGCACTCCCATAAGGCTTCATGGAGGGACTAAGCAGGGGTGCCCCCTCTTTCCACTTTTATTTGCCCCTAGAAATTTCTGATAAGGAACTATGTAGCAGGCAGAAAATATTCAATACCTTCATACATAAGGGAAAGTGAGCAAGGCTCAGGAAAGATGTACAATCCAAAACTGTAAAACAGGGTGGACTGGAGGTCCCTAATATTTGTAAATACTATGAGGCATTCTAGTTAAAGCAAATGATTATACTCATCCAGGGAGTCCTAGATCATCCTTGGGCCCAAATGGAACTAAGCACCGCCAGTGAGTTTTCATGGAGAAGTCTTCCCTTCCTCCCAAATGCTCTTAATAAGGAAGTTAAGCACCTGACCAATCTGTTCTTGAAATGATCCCTACTTGTGTGGAAATTGTAGTGTACAAAACTGGTGCCTTATATGTCCCCGCTACTACCACTCCTGGACCACCCCTCTTTCTATAGCCAAGATAAAAGGCCCGGTTTCGAAAATTAGAAAGCAAAAGGCTTATATTACATAGCTAACTTCTGTGTAAATAAGTGGCCACTGACCATATAGCAACTGAAAGTTAAGTTTCAGGAAGTATCAGCTAATTGGCTACAACTACACCAGGTTGCTTATTTTTAGTGAACAAATGTATAAAAGACCAGGCAACCCGGAGGCTCACTGCCTTTGAAGGTATTATTATTACAACACAGTATAACTATAAAAAAATAGTGTCACATATTTATAGCATTTTAAGTGACTACACAACAAGCAATCTTGAAGGCCTTAAAACAATTTGGAAAGAAGACATTGATGAGCAAATCTCAGAGGAAAAATGGGTGAGCCGGAAACCACTGAAAGCAGTCTCTGCACATGAAAGGGAATCAGCCCTTTAATTAATTCATAGGTGGTATATTACACCACTAAAACTTCCATGAAGAGTGGGCACACATTCATTAGAAAGTTGGAGAGGGTGTGGCTGTAAAGGTACCTACTACCTTTACAGGTATCTAAGGGGTAATTGTGCCCCTTAATGGAGACCTTTTGGGAAAATATCTTTAAAGAAATTCCAGCAATAACTGAACAACAGATCCCCAAAGATCCCAAAGTAGCCTTGTTGGGCATTTTTGAGGGGAAAAAACCTAATGCAATACAGCGTAAGGACCTAATTTTGTTCCTATTGGGGGCAGCAAGATTAGTTTTCACAAGACACTGGAAAAGTAATACTCTAATTTCAATTTAAGTTTGGTACCAAAAGGTTTGGCACATAGCCATGGAAGCTAACATACCAACTTAGGCTTCTAAAAGAACAACCAAGCCCAGATGTATTTTACATGATTTGGCACCCTTTTCTTTTACGAATGTATCAGAAAACAGGTGTACACCACCTGCCATTTATGTACAAATGTGAAAAATAATAATCCTTGGTTCGATTCTCATTGGCAATCTAAGTAAATTCATACTGCTGTGTTTTAGTTGTTCTGTTGTAGTTGTTATTTTATTGTGAAAATCTGTAACAGAACAATGAGAACTATAATGATGTATAAGCTACTTCCTGTTCTTTTGTATGTTCAAAGATTTATGATGAATTGTTTAAAACACGCCTATCTGATTTCTTGTGACCTCCCTTACTTGGAATAGTGTGGTGCTGCAGCTGAAAGCGAAGAGCCACCCGTTGGCATTTAATGGTATCTGAGTAGGCCAATACATTTTTCATAAAGTCAACTACTAACATTTTTATCCTCGTCTTCAGAAACCTAACTGAAACTAAGATTCCTGGTACACAGTTGGCATACATCATGCTGGTCCTGGATCAGTTGGACTGATCCTCTCCCTCACACAGGGTGGCCACGAAAGGCCAATTGCCCTGCCTGAGAAAGAAAACAGAGGGAGGCAGAGGCACCATCACATGCATGGTCCTGAATCAACTGGACTGACCCCTCCCTGTGCCATAACACACTTTTTCAGTTATTTTAAAACTATGTTTTGTAATCTGTTACCCTTTTCTCTTCTCCTCCCACATCTCCCCTCATGGGTGTTTTTTTGCGCTATGGTTTTAATTTTTACATGCTAAGGTCTTTATAAAGAATTGTATTTTATGAATATTGAATGTTTTATGAATATTGAATGTTTTATGAATATTGTATATTATGAATATTGTATTTTATGAATATTCATAAAATTGTATTTTAGTAAATAAGTAAGTAAGTCTTGTGGGTTGCCATCCTCAATCCACTCCAGGAGAGAAAAGGAGAGGCTGAAGTGAACTTGTTGTTTCCTCTCCTTGGTGGAGTCTGAAAGGGGTAGAAAAAAAAATATTGCAAAACCCCGAGGCTGTTCCTGGGTACGGAGGATTCAGCAGCACCTTTCTGCATCCAGCTTCAGGTTTGCAAGTTCACAGGAGTGCTAAAACAATTCCTCTCTGTCCCTGCTTATTTTAGAGTGTCCCCTTATTCAAGCAAAGATGATGTGGCAATCAGCAAGCTGTTCCTTTGGCAAAGACAGGGGTTGAGGAGTTTGTGTCACCTTAAAAACAGAGTTGCAGTACAATCATAGGTATGTCTACACATAAATACGTCCCACTGAATTCAGTAGGATTTACACTGAGGTAAATGTGCATAGGATTGCAGCCTAAGAAAGAAGGGAAGGTGGAGAAAAGGAAGCAGTGGGGAATACGGATGAAGGCATTGTAGAAATAGAATAGCAGGACACTGTGGGATGTTTAATCATGTTTAAAGGATAATAAAACTTTGCTACTATCCTTTTAAATGTTCCTGGCCCATGGGACATGGGCCAAAAAACTCGCATTTGGTTTTCAGCAGCCCTTGCAAACAAGGCACAGGTGTTGGGGCGGGTACGTGCAGAAAAGCATGTTGCCCTTGCCAGCTACCCCTTAAAAGGAGGGTCTGAAGCCCGTCAGGAGACTGGGGAGGGGTAGATCTGTTAGAGAGTGGAGGCTATGTCACTCTGGATCACAAGCTGACTCCATGAGGGACTGTAGGGGTGCCTCCCTGGGAGTTTCAGAGTGACTGTACAGGAGTGACAGAGATACAGGCTAAGTAAAGAGGACAGCTTATATGTTATGTATATTATTTTACGTGTATCTTCTGCTTGCTTCCTTACCCTATTTGTCTTGTTAATTTGTTAATCTGTTAATAAAGTTTGTTTAGTTAAGGACTGGGTTCTTGCTGTGTAATTTGGAGACATCTGACCAGACCTTAGGGAGTGGATTACCCTGCACATGGCTAGATCACTTGGAAATGCTAACCAGAGTAAGATCTGAATTATAAGAGGCTATAAGGGGAATAAAGACACACACCCCACAATAATTACTGCTTTAATATGTAAAGTAAGATTAGTGCCCCTAAGCATGTACAGAATACCTTTCCTTTAGACATGCATAACATTTCAGTTCCAACCAAATAATGTCATGATCAAAACACCGAACTAGCTAAATTTTCCATGGGAAAATTCTGTACAGATGCTTATTTTTAAATTTAAATTATTTTATATATATATCTTTTCTACAACAAAATGGTGCTTACTTCGGGACAGCAAAAGGAAATCCTACTTTATTCTTGTAGTCATGCTGCTGATGTGTAATAATGAGTTGAGTTTGAAGTGTGAAGCTCTGCATATGTGTGGAATGTTTAAAAAAAACTAACACGGTTGCCATTATTAGTATTATTGCTCTAACATCAGGAATTTAGCAGCTGTGGAATGAGGAGGGTATACCTGCCATTTGAAGTGGCCTTCCTCACCTGTAGCTTCTTCCAAGGTGGCCCAGGCCCCTTTCCTGGGACGCAGGGACAGAAGTGGTTTTGCTGCCAAAAAGGGATGTGAGCAGCAGGAACGGTGCAGGGCTGTTTGGCCAAATTGTATTTAGCGCCCCCCCTCGTGCCGTGGGGGGGGCTCCGGAGCAAAGCAGCCCTGCTCTGCAACCCCCACGCCGCCGCCACCACCACCTACCTTCCCCCCGCCCCCGCTGCTGGCTGCTGCTGCTGCCGCCGCCTCCTCCTCCGACGCGATGGGACCCCCGCGCTTTACGACGGGAAGGTAGCCGGGCGGGCGGGCGCGTGGGAGGGGAGGTGCGGCGGCAGCAGCAGCAGCCAGCAGCGGGGGCAGGGGGAAGGTAGGTGGTGGTGGCGGCGAGTTCTGGTTATGTTTTCCTTCCTCTGCACTGGCAGCACTTTTAGCAGCAGAGTATGGGGTGGGGACTCTGCTTCCTTCCCTCCTTCTTTCTCAGTGTAAAAATAAAAATACAAGCAGTGCCACTGGGGAGAGTGGAGTTCAGTGGAAAAAGCTGAGGCTTTCTTCTCTGTGTGCTTGGTTAGGTGGGAGAAAACAGATTGGGAAAAGAAGAAAGCAGAGAAGGGGGAAGCCCCACACCCCTTTAAACGGCATTAGCTATTAATAATTGCGTGGCACCATTCATGTGCCTGGTGCTTAATGAATGGGAAGGCAGGTCCCTGCCAAATGCGCTTATGCTGTAAAATTTGACATGGGGAAGGAAACGGGGAGAGGTAGGTAGGTAGGTGGTTGGCGGGCGGGCGGGCGGGCGCGGGGGGGGAGGTGCAGCGGCGGCGGCAGCGGCCGGCAAGCGGGAGGGGAGGCGCGGTGGAGGCGGCAGGCAGGGCAGGAGCGCGCCGGAGGCGAGGAAGGGGCGCCCCTCTTCCGCCACGCGCCCTAGGCCAGCCGCCTGGGTCTGCCTAGCAGTAGCGCCGGCCCTGGTGAGCAGCAATGTTGGATTGGCTTGCTTGAGCATTTCTGGACTTCCTTAGCTCTGAAAGCATCTTTCTGGAGTGCACCTGCTGGTTGCATGATCCATGAGGCCAGGATCTAGTGGGTGCATAGTCCTCCTTGATAGCAGGGGTTGGCACTAGCTAGAGAAAGGTGGTGAAGAAGCATAGGGGCCTCTTGCTATTTTAGGTTTAAAAGCCACAAAGTGTCTTGCAGCATCTTGAAGACTCACAAATTTATTATAGCATAACAAGCGTCCGTGCACTAGAGTTCACTGGTCTCAAGTGCCAAAATAACTTGACTGACTTTGGGTATTATGCACCTTAACATGGGATGGGGGGCATCATTTGCTGTTCTGCCTCAGGCAGCAAAATGTCTTGGGATGGCCCTGTGAGGGAAACAGATGTGGCAGGTGGGAGGAGGGAGACAGACCCAGTGGACAGAGGGGAGGAGGGATACAGACCTAGAAGGCAGGCAAGGGAGAAGGGATACAGACCCAGCAGGTGGGAGAGGAGGGAGACAGATGTGGCAGGGAGAAGGGAGGCTCTCACATTGATCTCCCCCCCACCCACCGAAGTGGCTCCCACTTGAAAAATAGTGAAGACCTCTGGCCAGTATTTAAAGTGCTGTAAAAGTCAGCCATCTTTCATCTAAAATCTTTGAAATTCAGATTGCTTGTACCTTCCTCACCACAAGTGGTCTTTCAGAACAAATAATTTTATTTGATTTAATAACAAATAGAGGCTTTAATAGAGAATGCAACATGCCTTAATTATAAATTATAAAGCTGCACCTTATTGGTAAATACACCCATCAGACCAAAGAACTGATATATAAACAAATGAATTCTGCTAGAAAACAGTATTTGTCATAGCAAAAAAACAAACAAAAAAAACACTAGATGAAGGGAGTAGACCCTCCCATAATGATAGCAGTTAAATGACAGAAGTACAATCTTAATGGAAAGGGCCAAACCCTCCCAAACAAAACCTTGGTAGAAGCAGGGCTTTTTTTCTGGTGGAACTCACCGGAACTGAGTTCCAGCACCTTTTCTGCTATTAATTGCATTACAATTTAATCGCCATCTACTCCCGAGGAAATGTAATCCAAGAGTTCCGGTACCTTTTTCTCCAGAAAAAAAGCACTGGGTAGAAGACTCTGAGGTCAGCATACCCCACAGGCATGTCCCATATGCTTGAATCCACAGGGTCCAAGGAGAAAAATCTGATCAACACTTTTAAAAGATTATGGAAGTTAAAATGAATATTCTATTTGAAATGAAAAAGAAAGCTTCTAACAAAGATATGAACTTTATGAACAGGACATCCCAAATTTCCCTATTAAAGGATTTCTGACATAACAGTAATTTTATTTTTAAAATTTGGGGAAAATGCCCTTATATAGGTCCCAGTTCTTATTATTTACTCAAAGGGTCAGAATCAGGTGTTCTATGAGAACTTTGATTAATATAATAATTTCCACATGTTTTGTGAAATAAAGGTGACTTGAATTGATCATCCTAAAAGAGGCTCATAGACTTTAATTGTCTATGGTCTTTATTTAAATTTGCTCCATTATTATTTATGAAGAAATTCTGTATTTAGCATTTATGGCCACAAATGCTCTGTTTATAAAACAGTAAGTGGAAGCATGCAATCTCATTGGCTAATTAAAATTATCTTAAGGTTTCTGAATTTTTGAGGCAACATACCAGTTGTAGAATAACATACGCTGTTTTAATGACAACATTGTTTCTAGCAGTCTTGTGGATTGTTAACCACAAACAACTGTCCCCATTTCTTTTCATTTCAGCATTCCTGCCACTAGTATCCATGATTCTCTTTGAATAAGAGATTTGTACCAATTTAGATTCAGGAACTATGAAGCTCAAACTCACCCAGAGCACCACAACTGTGAGAACTAGGATTGAAAAGGCTACTATGGGGCAAAGTCACCTCCCCCATGGAAAAAATAACAAAATTCCACACTGAATCTGTTTTAAAACACACTAGATACCTAACAATGGGAAATTCTTCCTTGTTTTATTATTATCTTTATAATATCATATTTTCACCATGAAAATAGCCTTAGGCAACATGGACATCAACCCTTCTGATTCTGTGAAGAGCAGATACCATTTTACCACATGTAAGTATTTAAACTATAATAACGTGATATATAGATTCTAATATGTCTGCATGTATGATCATGTATTTATATGTGAAAGGAGCTTCCTTATACTGAAGTGGGCTTTAGGCAAAGGTTCTTCCTACCCTTGATCTCTGAGTTCCTTTAACTAGAGCTAGGGATACCACTACAGAGAGATCACAGCACTCCCTTACATTTAATGTGTACTAATTAAGTGGATTTGTTCTTGAATTGAGTTTTAAATCTGGTAAGTGCTGCTATTTTTCTCTTATTGATGTGTTTTATTTGTATTTTTATTTTATTGGATGTGTTTTTAATGGATGAGTTTTAATGTTTTAATTATAACTGCTATTTTTCGTGTTTGTTATCCACCTTGAGCACTATTTTTACTGGAAAGGCAGTATATTAAGCAAGCAAGCAAGCAAATAAATAAATCAAATGTATGTATGTAGCATGCTACACCTCCCCTGTGTAGCATGATCAAACTGCAAATTATTCAAGGAACATAACATAATTTGTGATAGCACCAAAGGTACATATACTGTACAACTTTTACTACTGCTGTTTTAGCTATCTGATCTCGTAACATAATTGAATAAATTCACACGTTCCTTTTATACATTGTTTTCACACCTTCAGATAATACATGCGCTATGCAAAATATGTTCATAGATATCAAGGTTTAGTTCAGAGTAAGAAGGGAGTTGCAGGGTAGGCCTTAACTTTTTTATTATTGAAATATAAGACACAGTAATTTTTCAGGAAGCATTAGACGTTTAAAACCAAAGAGTAACTCTGAGCAATAGGCTCAATGTCTCACAGATAGACATGACGTCTCACATACTTGTTATTTAAACAATGCCAGCTGGATTTCTATTATAGCATCAGGATAAGACAACATTCACTTTTCCTGAACTCTGAAGCTCCCCCTTCCATTATTTCAACCTCATGAAGGAAAACGTTTCTGCACAGACAACATCACTATGGAAAAGACTGGGCTGTTTCAGACATAATGCTAAACCATAGGCTAGCATTACAAGATTGAGCCTAGCCTCCCTGTGGGCTTGTGCACATCTTTTTCCTCCTTTGTTGCAGCTGTGAGGAGTTCAGAAGCTTTCATGCCATTTTAGATTAATGTAAGTTTGCCATGCTATATGAAACTGGACAAGCTCTGACTAATGGAAAAAAGCCAACTTCAAACCATAGTTTATGGAGCTGGCTTCTTTTCATTAACTAGTTAAGATTAAACCACAGTTTAGGGTTCTGATGACATGTTAAACTGCAGTTAATTGAAAATGGAAGTAGAATCTTCCTATCTCCTTAAAGCTGCACCAGAAGAAAGAGGAGTGTGAAAGACTCCAGGGGGAGGCTAGGCTCATTCCTGGAATACTAAACTTGGGTAGTCGTGAACAAGCAGGAACAAGCAAGTGTGCTGGTTCCCAGCTGGCTGCCTGCTCCCACTGAGCTAAACAACCAAGGGTTGCTGCATCCCTGGATTGTTTAGCTTTACATCCAAACATGAAATTGTGACTGAGTTTTACATTAAAACAATAAAACAATTTTCCCTCATAGGGAATGTACATCAATGCATTTTAGTTGCCCTTCTCTAGATTCTTTTAAGCTGTATATCCTTTTTCTGATGGCTGGGGAGAAAACCAGAATACAGTATTCTAAATGTAACTGCATAACAGATTTATATAATGCTATATTGATATTTACCATTTATTTTCAATCCCTTTCCTAATAATTTCTAACACTGAATTTGTCGTCCCACCACCACTCCCACTGCATAGTAAGCTGATGTCTTCAGGGAGTGAGCTATCCATTATCCATCATGACTCCAAGATCTCTTTGCTGGGTAACGAATATATCTAAATATAGCTAGTGGATTGAAGATTTAAAAACACCAGATTGAAGCTGAAAGATTTCTAGAAAAATTGGGCTGAGGGTGTCTTGCAGGAGCCTTCACTATAGAATGACAGAAAATTGACTTGTCAATTTATGGCCCATGATGAGGTGACAAAATACACATTCATGAAGTCAATAGACCTTGGATTTATAAAGGTAATGTAAAAACAAAAATAGTGACAATGATGTCAGCAAAGAACTCAGGTATCTCCTTCAGAGCATATCACACAGAAATCTCTCTCTAGAGAGTTAGTTAACAAGAATTAACTAAACTTTTATTATCCAGGACTTATAATCCAAGATAGGTTTAACACCACTACGTCTTGCTCATTCTTATATATCTAAATTTGATTATCTACTCTCTTTTGGTCTTCCTTTATCTTATTTAAAAACACTGGTATTAATTCTTTATTTTGGAGCTCTTCTCATTTTGCTTGCCCATAAATATGGCCATGTTTCTCCTCCTCTTCTCTCCCTGCTCCCACTGGCTTCCCTTGCCTTACTGTATTCATTTTAAAAATTCTTAAGGGCTGGATGTAACAATCATTCATACAACAGAGCTAATCTGTCCTCACCTCCCCTGTGCAGAGCAGATTTGGGGGGCAGGATTGCATGGGGGGGCTGAAGAGGGGAAGCAGAAATCCGTTTCACCAGCCGTTTCCCTTCTGTTGGAAGAATGACATCATTGAATATAACCCTAAATGTTTGCACTCTATTGTTCCTGCTTATCTTTCCACTTTAATGTCTCTTCATATTCATTCTAGATCAATCTTACAGTTAAACCATATATCACATCCGTTGTCTCACACCTCTTATCTATTTTCTTTGGTGGCATTTCTTCTGTGGAATTCATTGCACCCAGACATTTGTACCACCCAGTCCCCTTAAGATACACCTCAAAATATACGTGTTTCACATATATTTTCTAATGAACTGAAATATTTGGATTCAGCATACCTCTTCCTCCATCATCTTTCTTTACCTCTTTCCCTCCTTGTGTTTATGTTCATTTGGATTTTATGTCTGTGGGCCAGCCCTTTGTCAGTATTATATGCTTTACATTGTACAGCATCTTGCTTCTTTTAGGTGCTTAAGCAATATTGGGGTGGATCCAGAATTTCATTCCGTCAGGAGGAGCATCCCCTGGGTGGAGTTCTGCTCAGAATGCTTCCACTGACAGAAGGGGGAAGAGGCCATTTTTGCCAATTTCCTCCACCACAACCCCCGCTCTGCAGCCACTAGCACCGCCTCCCTCACTGTTTTGGAGGGTCACCCAATTCTGGAGCAAATTTTCAGAGGAAGAGGGGAAAACTGATGAAGATTGCCTTGTCCTCCATTCTGCCAGTGGTAATGCTTTGCTGGATCAGAAGACTTCCACAGACAGAAGGCAACCTTCCATCTGTGTGAGGGGAATGCTGGATCCAACCCACTGTATATGATAGCCTGCACAACATCTGGATGCTAACAAGTCTGGGCTGCCTACAAACATTAAGATAAAAGAGGCCACCACATCTATAAATTTAAGCCAAAATATGACCCTTAAAAATGCATTAAATTATAAAGTGGCACCATTTGAAAACAATCCTGAAATAGCCTCTCTATTTCCATATGAAGTCAAAGAACTGCCTTTGTAAACAGTATTTCTATACAGACATTATAGGAAATTACTTCCAACTCACATTATTAGGCTCCTATACTTGAAACTGACATACAGAACAATTGTACCATTCATTTATGGCAGTGGGGTGCAGGAATCTGCTGGTGGAGCAACTGCCGCATCCATTACTCTGCTGTTTCACTGAGAGAGTGAGAGGTAGGGGGCAGTTTTTCTTCATCCCTCCCATTGTAGTCAACCCCATTTCCCCCCACTCTACCAGCTTTTTGCCACTGTGCCAGGGTCTTCCAACAGTATACAGTAGGTGTTGCTTTACCAGTGTACCGTACACCACTTACATCACCCCTTAATGTCTATTATGTATAATATGACAGAATGTTTTAATCTAAACAATTGGGCAGTAAAATAAAAGTTACTGATATCAGAAACCTGCATAGGCATCAGTTGACAGGCTTGACTTTCTTCAGACTTGTCTGGAAAAGAGATCCAGCCATCACTAACCTTGTATTTGTAAGCCAAACCAATGCATTTTTTAAAAACACAATGTATCAAGAGAAACTTCATACATTCTTGAGACTGGGACCCCCTCCCCAATTGAGGATAACATAATTCTGCCAGTAATCACTATGTAGCCTAAATGAATGTAAGCATAGTAAGATGTATAGAGGATTGCATAACTTCTAAGTAGTGTGTATCATTTCAGGGCTGAGAGTGGTGTTTGGTGGCAAGAGCAGACATCTGGCAGAATTGGGGAATCTGAGATGAGAAACAAAAGCATCTGATCAGAAATTGGGTTCTGAGTGGATGAAAGATCATCATCATCATCATCATCAGGCGATCACTCGTGACCGAGTAAGATTGTCTTCCGGGATAAAAAGGAGGAAATTCTAAAGAAGATTGTGTAGACTCTAGCGATGGGTCCGTAAGTGACTGTGGAGGCCAATTCTAGATCCACACAGCTTCCCACAGTGAGGACACAGGTTACCAGATAGAAGATGGTCCTGTAAAGGATTCATTTGACGTGCTTTTCGCTTAGCACGTTTCTCCCTTTCACCTTGCACTCGGGCTTCTTCAAAGTCCATGGAACCTTTGTGAAAGGCCAACCTCCATTTAGATCGTTCATGGGCCAGAGCTTCCCAGTTTTCGATGTTTATATTGCATTTTTTTAGATTAGCCTTATGAACATCTTTAAACCTCTTATATTGACCACCGATATTCCGCTTTCCATTCTTGAGTTGGGAGTAAAGTAACTGCTTTGGGAGACGGCAGTCAGGCATTCGAACAACATGACCGGTCCACTGAAGTTGGCGTTGAAGGATCATTTTTTCAATGCTAGTAGTCTTTGCTTCTTCCAGTACACTGACATTTGTTCGTCTATCTTCCCAAGTAATTCGCAGGATTTTCCGGAGGCAACGTTGATGAAACCTTTCAAGGAGGTGGAAGTGACGTTTATAGATAGTCCATGTTTCGCAGGCATACAATAAAGTTGGTAATACAATGGCTTCATAAACCAGTGTTTTGGTCTTCTTACAAATATCCCGATCCTCGAACACTCTATGTTTCATTCGAGAAAATGCAGCACTTGCGGAGCTCAAACGATGCTGGATTTCACTGTCGATGTTAGCTGTAACAGAAAGATAGCTGCCAAGATAGAGAAAATGATCGACATTTTCCAGTATTGTCCCGCCAAGCTGGATAGATGGCATCACCAAAGGGTTAGCTTGCACTTGCTGATGAAGCACTTTGGTCTTTTTGATGTTAAGTGAGAGACCAAGTTTTTCGTATGCTTCTGCAAAAGCATTTAGGATAGTTTGGAGATCATCCTCTGAATGTGCGGAGACCACATTATCATCAGCATACTGAAGTTCCACAACGGAGGTTGTAATTACCTTACTTTTTGCTTTCAGCCTGCTGAGATTAAAAAGCTTTCCATCTGTTCGATATATAATCCCCACACCAGTGGGAAGTTTCCCCTTGACAAGATGTAAAACCATGGCGATGAAAATGGCAAATAATGTTGGGGCGATAACACATCCCTGTTTAACACCTGATCCCACTTTAAATGGAGCACCATGAGAGCCGTTGTTGTCCAAAACCGTTGCCGTCATGTTGTCATGGAGAAGTCGCAAGATATTCACAAATTTATTGGGGCATCCAATTTTCATAAGGATAGTCCAGAGAGCTGTACGGTCTACAGTATCAAAGGCCTTAGCCAAATCGATAAATGCCATATAAAGGGGTTGATTTTGCTCCCGGCATTTTTCTTGGAGCTGACGTGCAGTAAAAATCATGTCTACTGTCCCTCTAGAGGGGCGGAAACCATATTGAGTTTCAGGGAGGATCTCTTCTGAAATAGATAGAAGACGGTTTGCGAGAATCCTAGCAAATATTTTACCTGCGGTTGCTAAGAGAGAAATGCCCCGATAGTTTCCACAGTCTCTTCTTTAAGGAAGGCTGGAAGGTACTGGAGTCTTAAAACATGTAAGCAATAGTGTAGCTAGGTAAATGTAGGGATGTGTGAGGAATCCGATAGGGGGGTGAAAATCCAATGGATTTCAATGATCAACGCCCTGGATTCTGGTTTGCCAGCCCTGCACTGGCGCTGACTCGCTATGAAGCGCGTCGGGCCAGGCCACAGACTTTCGTCTCTAAGATGGGCTGCAGTTTGCACATCTTATTTAAATGCTTAGAAAATTTGTACAAATTGCATAAAGTTGCACAAATTGCATAACTTTATACAATTTGCATAAATCAAGGTATTTTGTATGTTTTACACAAATAAGCACCTGAAAGCACATGGATCTAACGTGATTTGCATAAAATCAGCCGATTTTACGCAAATTGTGCTAGATCCATGCGCTTTTCAGGTGTGTATTTGCACAAAACATGCAAAATACCCCAATTTATATAATTTGCACAACTTTACACAATTTGCACAAATTTCCCTAGTGTTTAAAAAAAGATGCACAAAGTGCAGCCCATCTTAGAGACGGAAGTCCGTGGAGAACCCCCAACTCAACTCGCTTCCGATTGAGTCAGAAGCAGGCAGGAAGTCCGTCGAGCTCGAATGAGCCAGACTTCCCAATGTCGGCACATACCTATGGGACCCTGGACTAGGGATGTACGCATAACTCGATTGGGGGGTGGAAGTGGTGCGAACTCACCCTGCTCACCCCCGAGCCCTGCGGAACTTACCTTTCCCCAGTTCGGCACATCTCCCCAGAGAGGAGCCGGGGAGAGGTACTTCCGGGTCCCCGGCGCTGCGTTTTTCATGTAAATACCATAGAAACCACCTTAAAACGGCCGCGATTTGCTATTTGCGGCCGTTTTAAGGTGGTTTTCTATGGTATTTACATGAAAAACGCAGCACTGGGAAGTGATGCAATGGGTCTTAGCGCTGTGCCAGGAAGTGCCGCGACGGGACCCCAGCCGCGAAAATAATAAAATGAGAATCTGTAATGATGTACATGCCAAGTCAGGTACCCTATAACTCTAAAATGCTTCAAAATAAGAAGAATGCTGCAACAAGCAGTGTCAGCCCTGGGGGACCCAAGGTGCAGACACAAGGCTTGTTTGCCACTGCCCCCATTACCTGCTGCTCTCTGGATGGTCATTGGGGGGGGGCTGGGCTGTGGGGCCCCAGACTTCAGCTCTAAGGTCTAGGTTTAGCTACACTACTGCATGTAAGTTACAAATACACTGACAGAAAACTAAAGGAATCTATTTTATTACACTCAAGCTCTATCTACTTTCCTAGTGACTCTGGTATCAGTAAAGTAGTAACAGTAGCTATATAATTTCTGTCCAAGGGAAAGTTTGCACAAATAAAAAATAACTTCACCTAAGGAGATCTACAAACAACTGTATTTAAGATCGATACAATCTCTAGCTCCGTACTAGGTATACAAATGCCTGTAGTAACACACACAAGATATATTGCTTCATCAGACTTAACAGATGTTCTGACAGATGTTTTTTATGTTTGCTTTTTTCTTAGTTCATTTTCAAAAATTATATGTGTATGTGATAGCTGTACACAGGATGCTTGCATATTTGACCTTTGTCCCAGCCACCAACCTGGTCACCAGTTAATATACTCTTCCACCTATCTGAACCCTGCTCTCTCTCATGCCTGCCTGACCTCTGAACTCAGCTCTTGGTTTCCTCACAAATTCAGAACATTGCTCCAACCAAGCCCACTGCTGAACACCCATCTGCAGCTGAGCCAGTTGAGTAGGCTGTGCTCCTACTCAGATCCATTAGCTCACCCCTATGAGACTAGATCCCAACTTACTCTCCATTCTTCTATCAAGGTAACACTTTAGGTTTTTCCCCCACTGCTGATCTATTACTCTTAAATCCAATCTTTTTCTTGTTGGCTCCATTGCTTTACATCTGCAGTGGAGAAGTAATTTGAGGTGAATGTTGGCTGAATATCAGGGGACATGAAAAGTTTATACCCTTCCCTTTTCCATCTTCTAATTTCTTGCTGCCTTATACAAAAGTAACAGGAACCAGAGGTTTGACTAATAAGAGTTCACTTGTAGCAGTTTAGAAACTAATAGTCATAAGAACACAAGAAGAGCCATGCTGGATCAGAGCAAAGGTCCATCTAGCCAAACATTCTGTTCACACAATGACCAAACAGCTGCTTCGGGAAGCCCACAAGTAGAACATGAATGCAATAGCACCCATTCATTCACATTTCCTAGAAACTGATATACATGGGCATACCACCTCTTATACTGGAAGTCAGTCAGTCAGGCGATCACTCGTGACCAAGTAAGATTGTCTTCCAGGATAAAAAAAAAAAGAAAAGAAAAGTTACAAAAAGGAGATTTTAAAAGGAGGAAAATTCTAAAGGAAATTGTGTAGACTCTTAGCGATGGGTCCGTAAGTGACTGTGGAGGCCAATTCTAGATCCACACAGCTTCCCACAGTGAGGACACAGGTTACCAGATGGAAGATGGTCTTGTAAAGGATTCATTTGACGTGCTTTTCGCTTAGCACGTTTCTCCCTTTCACCTTGCACTCGAGCTTCTTCAAAGTCCATAGAACCTTTGTGAAAGGCCAACCTCCAGTTAGATCGTTCATGGGCCAGAGCTTCCCAGTTTTTGATGTTTATATTGCATTTTTTTAGATTAGCCTTAAGAACATCTTTAAACCTCTTATATTGACCACCGGTATTCTGCTTTCCATCCTTGAGTTGGGAATAAAGTAACTGCTTTGGGAGAGTAATATATAGCCATCAGGACTAGTATCCAGTGATAGCATTCTCCTCCATGAATTTGTCCAATCCCCTTTTGGAGCCATCCAAATTGGTGACCATCATGACATCTTGTGTTAGTGAATTCCACAGTTTAACTATGCACTGTGTGAAGAAGTACTTCCTTTTATATGCCTTGAATCTTTCACCAATCAGCTTCATGGGATGACCCTGGGTTCTAGTATTATGAGAGAGGGAGCAACGTAGTGGTTAGAGTGTTGGACTGGGACTCGGGAGATCCGGGTTCTAGTCCCCACTTGGCCACGAAGCTCCCTGGGTGACTTTGGGCCAGTCACGGTCTCTCAGCCTAACCTACCTCACAGGGTTGTTGTGAGGATAAAATGGAGAGGAGGGGGAGGATTATGTAAGCTGCCTTGGGTTCCTTGCAGGAAAAAAGGCGGGGTATAAATATAATAAATAAATAAATAAATAAATAAAAATAAATAAAATATCCACTACACCATGCATAATTTTGTACATCTAGTCTTCTGGGGGCTTGAGTAGACAGTATCAGCCATATCTAATCTCATATTGAGTAAGTTTTCAAGCTTTCAAATTTAATAACTTTCACTTTACTTATAACCTTATGTTAAACACATTCTTATATTGAAACATTTAGGAAAACAACAAATTAAAGAGAACAATATCACTGCAATACTTTAGGAAGTTGATAAAATAATTTTGTGTGTCAATTTAAGAATGACTTGAGATATCCAATTTTAAAACCAGGCTCCCAGAAAATGACAAACAAGCACTGAAGAAAGACTCTTTCTAATCTTAAGAGTCAGATTTAGAATGAATAGTGACAGAGCAAGTTTCATTCACAATTTCCCATAAATATTCTCTACTTTCTGAAGGAACTCTTTCTACACATGAGGTCATTTCATCTAATTTACAGAAAGATACTGAGTGCTAATTCTAACTTCACTAGGCACTGGACAGAGACAACTGATGTATTTAACAAAGGCTACTGAAAAGCCATCAGCTGGGAACAGCTCTTCCTCACTACTAAACAGGGGCAGAGCTGAACCAGTGACCTAGAAGTGAAAGACTTTGTAATCTGATTACCAGTCTTTTGAGCTATGCAGTCCATCCCCCTTTTATTTTTACTGATAAGAGAGAATCTTATTACCTAAGCAACTTTTGTAGCCTTTTAGCAATGCAAAAGCTTTCATTTAGTGCTCTAAAAGGAAACTCTCATGGGCATGCTTATTAGCCCATTTCAAGCATTGTCTCTGTACTACTTTCCCCTATTAATTTCAAAATAGATGTATTGGTATAAAAGCATACCGAAATGCTTTTCTGATAATGATTTATGGTGATGCTCTTGCTGATTATTAGAGGTGCTGATGAGCCATTTTCACACCAAAGTGGCATTAACAGACCACTTACTGGAAAAGCAAGAGAAAAACGTAAACCTAGGTTAGCAAATATTGCAAACAGTACAAACAAATTATCATTGAATTACAAAATTAGTGACAGTGAGCAAACAATTCAGGGCCAAAACAGACATTACTTTAAATCTATGTCTAGCATGTATGTCTTTTTCATGTTTACTCTAGAGTAGGTGCAGGGGCCCCAAACTGGTTCATGACCCTAATGTGGGAGTTAAGGGGGCTATTAAGATACAGATCAGGGTGCCTGCGCCTACTTTAGAGTAAAAATGGGTGCGAGGAGGAATGACATAGCTGCTAGACACAGATTTAAAATAATGACTGTTTTGGCCCTCAATAATCTTATGCATGGTCTAGTTAAAGTAGTTATTGGAATAGTTTTCTTATTCTAAAGCATGGTTGTTTGATGGTCATAGTACTTTAATATTACTTTATTGTGCTACTGTGAGCTTGCAAATGTGACATACATTTTTAAAGGTGTTGAAAATGATCTCATGTGACAAGAGGATGCTGTTGTTTCTTCTTTTCTGCCTTGGCTTCCCTCTCAAGAGCCTCAGGAAGAAATCCTGAAGACCTTTCCTGTCAGTTTCCCACTTCTCTACAGACATTTTGGTCTGCACATGAACACTGCTTCCCTTTGGCTTGAGGTAGTAAACGATTAGCTACAGCAAAGTATAATCTATCAAGTTATTCTTTGCTAGAATACACATAGTCAATGTCTCAGATTTAATACAAGTGTATCTGAATTTGGTATTAACTTATTATAGCCAAGCAATATATCCTGCTAGGAATGAAATACCTGTTACAACAAAGCTAGGATCTGATTGATTGCAGTCTCTTAGGTTATATCCAATGTTACTTCTATTTAGAGTAGACCCATTGAAATGAATGGGACTTAAGTTAGTCTAAAATTGGATACATCCCATTAGTAGGAACAAAGTAACATTTTAAGCTTTAAAATATTTAATATAAAACAACTCTACAGTACTGACTAATCAGTATTTTGCTTATGAATTGCTAAGACAAGAATAGGTGATACCTGTTCTTGTTAAATGATAGACTCCTACACTGAATGCAACAAAATTTAGGTACATATTTGTTATAGGCAAAAAAGTATATAGAAGGTATTTATGAACCTACATATGTGCTGGATTATAACTCACATCAACCCCAGCATGCATGGCCAATAGCCATACACAAGAATATTTACATATATACTATTAATAGGCAAGGCATACTTTGTACCCTACATCAACGTTTTTCCAATATACTGAATGCAATCAAAATATATTATTACTTTGTTAACAGCAGATAACTTTTGTTAGTACTGTAAACAATTAAATCATTACCAATTAATTGCATTCTGAAAATATAAACAATGGGTTGGATCCAGCCTCTTTTCAATTGGCAGGAGCATTCCCTGAGTGGAGTTCTGCTAAGAATGCTCCTGCTAGCAGAAAGGGGGAAACAACAGTTGCAAATTCCCACCTCCCTCTGCAGCTCCAACACCACCTCCCCCATTGTTCCAGAGGATCCCACAATCCTCTGGAGCAGATCTGGGGGGGGGGGATATATGAGACCACAGGGGGAGGAGGAATCAACACAGATCTCCTCCTCCCCTGTTTTGCAGCAGAAATGCTCCACTGGATCAGAAGTCTTCTGTGGACTGAAGAAGCCCTTTTGTCCATGGAAAAAAGACCATGGATCTAAACTAGTGTAATTTTTAATACTGAAAATTGGCGTTTACTAGATATAGAACATTTAGGCTGCAACTCTATATTCCCTTATCTGAGAGTAAACCCCACTGAACTCAATGGGACTTACTTCTAATATCTATTGGATTGTGCTATTACTTGGAATATTCACTAGCCTGTCCAACGGACTTTCTGCAGTGATCAGGATCATTTATTTTATATATACACAAGTGTCCATTAGCACACGGCATTTTCATTGGCAAATATCATGGTCAGCTCAAACTTCATTAATCACTATGCATGTAGTGAGAAAAAGTAATATACTTAACTTTAAAATCACTAGTTAAGGAATGTATTTTTATCAGAAGTTATCTTCCTTTAATAGATTATTTGATGGCTCATCAGCGTCCATTATATTATCCCATTTGCTGGCACTCTTAACCAAGTGTTTTTGGTAGTTTTTAAATCCCCTATGCATTGCCCCCCCCTCCAGAGTCTGCAAATATATTAAGGGATGGTTATGTGTTCTCTCTTTTTCTACCTACTGGAGAAGGAGTTCTGTCAAACAGTAACTATAAATCAGCAAAAGTTGGCTGTAGATACCTTGCAATCCTATGGACTACAGTTTTTACAACCTTCTTGGAAAGATTAACAGTAATGACTTGGATAAGATCTTAGTGAATGTTGTAGGTCACAGATATCCAGTAACATATAGCATAAGGTCTAACTAAATAGGATTTAAATCTGTGTAAATTTAATCACAAGCTTTGTATACCTTTAAGAGCACAAACTACAGCACTCACAGACATTTTGTCAATATTGAACCGCCCTGGCCTTTATAATTTTGAGAACAATGCTATTCTACTATTAATGCTGCAGATTCATAGAAACAAAATTTATTCTACTTTATTTTCAGCTCTATAGTCCAACTATATACTGGTGAAAGTATTTTTTGAATGGAGGAAATTAGTAATTTCAATAGTTAAATTCTAATTATATAAGAGAGAAAATATGTATGATTTCTTCTTCTATAATTGAATGTATGCCTTTAAACTTCTAAGACTTTTTCTCTTAACCTTTTTTCATTGGAATTACAGTAACTCTTCAGTGATTCCTTCTCACTTGTTTTCTAAAGCTGTTCAATCATACTTGCTAGCAAGAAGCACAGCTGGCAAGGGATCTAAACCTCATCACAGGGCAAAGTTAGCCTTCTGGCTTTGCCAGGAATGACATTTCAAATGAAAAAAATGCTATTTATTGTGTGGGACATTTGATTCTGTATTTGTCTTAAGTGCAAACAGCTCCATCCTTTGTATTAACACTGCATTTAAACATAACACTAGATTAGACACTACACTTGAAACAAAAACACCAATGAATTAAACTGTCTGGATTTTTTTAAAATAAGAATACCATTGTTAATTAAAGTAAGATTACAGAAATCAGCTGAGTTTTTCCTCACAGTCTCAGAAGAAATCTACAACAGAGGACAAGCAGTGCCCCCTAGTGTCATTTATAACAGACTAAAGTCTGAATAAAGGTAAGCACCATTCTTTGGAATATTAATGAAAAATACATTATAAATATGTTATATACAAATAGACTGTGTATGTGTGTATTCAAACATAGAGGTTTAATACAAATTATATTAAATTATATCTACTGTCTGATACATAAACATGGTATACACATACACAGTATGCACACGCACACACTCACTCAAGAGTCTGACATGGCCAAGATGTCTTTAATGTTCCAGGCACCTCAGAAAAAACATTTCCACACAGAATAGCAGGCCATGCATGAAAGCGGGTGTCAGAAAGCCCAGCAGAATCACTCACTGTGAAGATGTCTAATAGGGATTGCTGAATACACAATACAGGCAGCATGGACTGAATGACTAAATTGGAATGGCCAGAACATAGTAAGAAGGTTTTGAATCAACTACGGTAGATATTATAATTAAACCTGTAATGAATGTTCTGACTTTTCTCCCTTTCTTTTGTCAGTTGGAGGTTAACCCTATTTAGACGTTGTTGGGGTCTGATGTCAACAATTTTATAATTTAATTTTGTTGCATTCCAGCAAATTATCTCAGTAACCATTAGCTGGATATGTAAGTAATATGTTACAGTCCATCCTCAAAAATCTACCCCAAGAGGTCAAATTTCAGGAAAAGTGACCATGCCTCTAATATGAGATAAGAACCTTGTCTAAGCTTTTAAAAAATAATTATACATATATAATGATCAGGGATACTAAACAGTGTGAACAAGTTATACTGTAAATATAAAGAATCCCCAAATCCATTAGCATTTGTTATTTCAGCAAAAAGAAGAAAAAGATAATGTAAATCATGGAAACAAAATATAAGGAGAAACTGTATCAGAAGAGATTTGTTTTAGATAGTACAAGAGTACTGCAGAAGTCAAGTATAAGATGTCAAATAAACTATTTTACAAATGTACTACAAATGAATAGAAAGCCTCATATGCTGCTGTTTTATTTGCATTAAACATGCAAAGGACTTTTAAAATGAGTTTAGATCACATGTTTGTAGTCTGTCTTCCATTTCAAGTAACTAGACATTTACTCCTATCCTTGCATTTAAAAAAGCAATGTACATAATTAGCCTATTATGAAAAGATTACAATGTGCATTTTAAATTAACGTTTATAGTGAATGAGGCACAAAATATATTAGTTTAGTCCCAGATAAGATGCTAATTGCGAATGTTCAAAATGACAGTACCTATGTATTTAGGCAGTTTACAATAACTATTAGATAAAATTGGGGCTGAAACTTTAATTGGCTAAGATTTAGTAGATCTCTACTAAATGAAAGACATGTATTTCTAAATAAGGAAGGCACTGATGGACTCCTCATACATTACATTTTAAGATGTTTCCATAAAATATTTTATGTAGGCAGATAAATGTTATGCATAAATGCAAGAAACAGGTGTTTACAAACAGGTGTTATATAGGTAGACTCCTCAGGGAGATGGAGAGGCACCAGCTCCTCAACAAGTGTACACTTGGTAGCAAACATGAGGCTGCAGCTATGTATTTTGTGAAGCTGTACTGAAATTTTAAATATTTAGACATTAATATGTCTAATCAGTAACATTTAATAATTAGTGCCACTGATTAAAAGTTGTCTCTTCTATTGTGTATCCCTCTATAGCCAGTACTGATACACATCATATATGAGTCCTTTAAAGGGGCAATCCTATGCATGTTTAGCCAGAAAAAGCCCTACAACCCTCAGCATTCCCCTAGTCAGCATGGCTGGCTGGGGAATGCTGGGAGTTGTAGGTCTCTTTTCTGTCCAAACATGCATAGGATTGCGCCCTAAGTTAAGTTGTACTGTGTGTCAGTTTACACCTGTTTCATATCTTTATCCTAAATCCTCAAGTCTGTTTGACTTAACACTGTTTGTTAATGTGAGGTGAAGATGAGTTAATAATTGTGTTAGGACCATGAGGCAGTTCCTCTTCTGCATCCTAATTCATATTCACAGACTGACTGTTATTACTAGGTAAGTTGCTGCTATATCATGGTCCAGACTCAAAGAACTATTCTGAAAAGGGGGACTAATAGAAAGTAGAAAGCCAGTTATATTGTTGCAGATAAGCTCAGCTCTTTCTTCACCATCAGATGGAAGATGACTGTCATTCTCTCCAGAGCCTATGCTCCTATGGAGTTGAATGGAGTCTAGAATAATGTACCGTACATATGGTTCTAGCTAAGAATTGCCTGGGTTTATGGGCTGTTGCTTTGAGAACTTCCCCTAACAAACCTAAGCAAAAACTATAATCTTAGGTTAAAAAACAAAGTAGATAAGTAAGCAAATAAAGAAATAAAGAAATAAATACAACCAATTAGCTCATAGTAATTGAGAGATGTTTACTATTTTCCTTGATATGTTGATATATATATATATATATATATATATATATAATTGTTTTCTATAATAACAAGATAGGAAATTAATAAAGTCCAAAATCCTATACATCAAATGCCAGCCAAAGATTATTCAGTATAATACCATATGGATAGTTAAATCCCAAATAGAAACTGTCCCTCTGAGGCTAACCAAGCTTGATATTTACAGGAATATGTTGTGTTTTATTTTGTAAGGAGATGAGAAAATTGCTCACATTATACTATACGAATGCATAGAGTAAGTCCACTTGCTGCTTACAGCCATGAACAAGTTTCACTGGGGATGCAGCTGAAATGATTGAAACTGGAGCTTACCACTATGTAAAAGTCAGGCAGAAATAGAGAAGGACACCTTCTGCATTAAGAGCATCAATGGGCCTTTGATGTTATAACAATGATTGTGCTAAAACTCATTAAGAATTCAAAGAATTTTCCAAATATAATCAATAATATATTGAGGGCATGCATGTCTGTATAGGTCCAGAGATAGCTAGAAAGCTGGTGGCATGAGGTAAATGGCAAAGAATGTATCTAATGATTATTTATAAAATTCTTATAAAAGATCATTTTCAGCAATGTAAATACTAGGTACTTACTCAATTCTAAAATGCTAAAGCATTGCTGAGAGTTATTTTAATATTTGTAAGAAGAAAATTCAGATGATTTCAAAATAAGGCATCTTTAAACATTTATTCTATGAATACATTTTCAGCTTTCATACTAACAATATAGATGTACATGTTGTGCTGTCAGATCTACCAGATTTTTGCAAACATACTAGACAGTGAAGCAATTATCAACTGGTTTCTCTCTCATTCAAAAT
The DNA here is from genome assembly GCA_021292165.1 of Shinisaurus crocodilurus. Classification (NCBI taxonomy): domain Eukaryota; kingdom Metazoa; phylum Chordata; class Lepidosauria; order Squamata; family Shinisauridae; genus Shinisaurus; species Shinisaurus crocodilurus. The sequence goes on from CM037877.1 coordinate 48,647,541, forward strand.
ACTGTGGTCATAATTAAACAAGCAGAAACTTGACTTGTAACTGAATGTTTCAACCACACAAAACTGTCTGTGCCACATATGAAATGGAATTCAGGACAATGCTGCTCCTGTCAGTATTATTTTCATAATACAAATATATTTGAAACAGATAATTCTCATTGCAGTCATTTTTAACATCCTATAGCATGAGCCAAGTACTAATTTATTTCTAGAAAGGGAAAAGGAATATGGGGGTAAAGCTTTCTATCAAAGAAGTTTATTATATATTAGGGTCCTATAGTTCTATGCTGTAAAAACCATAGCCATGTGAAATAGATACATTATACTGCAATAAGTAACACTTTTGAGTAGCAATGAAGCTCTTTCTATTAACTTTGGATCAGTGTGTAAACTAAATATAAAAGCATTCAGAATTGCCTAATGAAATATATTAGAACTGAGTGTGTGTATATTTAGATTATATTTATATAAAAAATTAAAGCCAAATAAATATAACATTTCCTCAAGCAACACACCAAAGTATCCAGTGTATGATGCAACTGTGGCTGCAACGTTATTAAAACAAAAAACTAACTCCACTTATTTCAGTTTATATTAATCAAGAGACAACACTGAATATGATTGACAAAGTTACTGCATGCAGGTGCAAAGCACGAAACATCATATTTATGGCAATAAGACAATGAGCCATGACAGTTTTCCTGCAAGGAGTGGATCACTCCATAACTTTTTACTAAGTTAATAATATCTCAAATACAGAAATTTATCAAAGAATTTTTTCTATGGCAATATACAGAAAGATCTGTCTTCTATAAAACACTAGCTGTTTTACATTTTGTTATTATACATAAACTTTTAATAGCAGACTCTTTTAGATTCTAAAGTCAACGGTTCCTGTAATCACCCTTTATAGACTTGTGCAGCCATAATACTTGTGATGGCTTAACCACAGGATTGTATACTCCCTATTCCATCCCCTTTCCTGTGTGAATTCCCCTCCCCCAACCATGGTTAAGTGGTACATTGGTATTGATATTAACTGTGGTTAATGCTACCTAACATATCCTCTTAACCAGCATTTAGAACTAGTTAGCAAGCCCTGATTAACAAGGTTAGCATTAATCAAGGTTAATGTTGGTGACAATGGAATGCTTGGCCATGCTTAAGACTTACAAGAGAAGGAGTGAACCAATTTGTATGAGAAAGGAGTGTGTGATTCCATGGCCCTCTCCCAATTTCTTAGTCATGGTTAAGCAATCACCAGCATTATGTCTGCACTGGCCCTATGAGGTTGGTAAACTTTAAAGCATTCATTTAAAAATCCAACCATGTATCCATGTGTCAGTTCCAATGTATCATGTGGAGTTTGCATCCCCTTAATTTAAAAACGGAGTAAACTGTGAATGAAAAAATCAACATACTACACAAAATAAATTGATACCTACATATAACATCTCTTCAGTCTACTAACCTCACTTAACAAATGGATGTATTTTGTATGCATTCTTTAAAATAGATAATGCAATCTACATGCTAGGCCCAGGAGGCTGAGCAAACTTAAATATTTATTTTCTTAATGTTATTTTATTCAGGTTTTGTTATTTATTTGACAACTTTAAGCAGGCCTTGTGTACTTGTATGGTCTTATTCCTATAGTGCATGGGTGGGCAACTTATGGCCTACAACTCCCATCATTCCTCACCATTGACTGTGCTGGCTAGGGCTGATGATGGTTGTAAGCAGAAACATCTGGAAGGCCATAAGTTGCCCACCCCTGCTATAGTTGGAAGTCAATAATTCTTCCACACACCTAAACAACACCATGTTTTTGAATCAGAATTGGATTGTTTGACCATTGTTCATTTTGAAAGATACATTTCCATTTGGAAAGAAAACTGTTTCCAGTTTCATGAGATTATTTTATATTTAACAAATTTGACTAGCCAAAGATGAATGAGATAAAAGTTAATATATTGTGCCAATTATACAAGTATTACCTGCATATAATAAACAGGTTATATGCCTAAACACTGAATATTCACCCAATACTTCTAATGTGTCAATTAAAAATCTTTTTACAGATAAGTAAAATTACTGCTAGCCCTTTTACTACAGAATATTGCAAAATATTATTGCATGCTCATTTGCTAGTACAGCAGAATTGTCAGCAGTTGTTACAAATATGAAACGCAGATGCAGTTTTCACATACAACGCACAGGTCAATGTATTCTCCCATTTTAATAATGGCTTTTCCTATTACATTCATTATTCATATAGAAAAAGGATAGGCATTTTTAGGCATTATATTGCTTTCTTGAAGAATATGAGCTTTGTGACTTTGAGAGGCCATTTTCTAAAGATCCTAATAGCCAAATGACATCTTGGGAAATGTTATGTTCATGGTGAATTTGCATAATAATGAAGGTATTTTATACATATGGACTGAATGCACATATCCAAATATTTATTTAAATAGGGAATTACCAAATTTCCCTATTAATTCACTCTTTTCCTAAAACAAAGCATTCCCTAACTTAAATAAAATCCATTATTAGTTTTTCTGAAGAAGATCCAGAACTAGAATACAATTGATAATAAACAATGGGCATGAAACAGCCAACCTTAAAACTACTTCTCAGAGAAGTAGGCAGATGCTTATATTTTTTTCCCATTGAAGCTAATGGGTTTTAAAAGAGTTTGACTGGATCATCTCCTATGCATTTTATGTAGTATGACAGCAACAGCTAATTTTTTATGATATCCGTTATTTAGGTTTTGTTCTTTATCTGACTATTTTAAGCAGACCTTATGGTTCTTCAAGACCTTGTTTCAAGGGGAAAAAATGTTACATTAAAACTATTTATGACAAATTTCAAAGCCAGCCAAAACATCATTTGCATTTTAGAAATCAGAGAAACTAGAAATTGAAAGGCATGATATCCAATGCTTCTGCCTTATCTTCATAACATTCATACCTCCATGGATTCTACAACCTATCATGTATGAACATGCCCCCTTGAACAGGACACAAAAGTCCATGTCATGAACTAGCTTTTTCACTTACATTTAGGTTAAAAGTAATATTTTTTGCAATGGGGTCTATAGGCAAATATAGTACTTTGGCCATTAATGGTTTTAAGGCTAGAATCCAGAGAAATGATCTACACAAGCAGGGGACAGCCACACATGCAACTTTAGTGTTGGTTGCTGTATTTGGTGCAGCAGTTCCCAATGCCGATGATTCAAGACACTTTCTAAATACAACAGTGGCTTGTCTCTTCAGCAGCAAGAATCAACAAAGCTCCAGCTGCGACTATGTTTCTTTTGGGCAAATACCACATCTATGAATCTTGGCAAAAATGTTAATATATAAAATGTTCACCAAATACTAATACATGAAATAAGTGCTATATTTAGTTAATCCTTGGGAAGTTGTCTCATTTACTATAGTAGGATTACTCCAAAGAAAACTATTTTAAAATAGGATCTCAAATCAAGTTTGTGTAATTTAATCTTGGGTCAAGCCTTCAGTTTCGTGCAACCATTAAGTATAGAAGGGTATTGTTGAAAGACTTTCTTAGCCTAACCAACTTGCATCTGACTAATTTCACTTTTACTTTATAATCAAACATTTATTGACATCAGTACTGAGATCTATATCTAGCTATCATTGCATGCTGAAGACAATTTTAAAAAGTTAGAATAATGTTCCAAATTAAAGAAATTCACAGATAGAAAGGAAATTAAAAACGCTGGAACAGACACCAACATAAACAGAGTTAATGTTTCTATGTCTATGTTTCTAAATCTTTAAGGAGAATGCAATTTATTTTTGCTAAGAGCAAAAATTTGGAATTAAAATAGTATGAAAAAGTGGTATACATACTGGTAACTATATTTCACACAACTTTTCAATATAATGCAGGCTATAGTGTACCAAACAGAGAAAGATATCCAAATTAGAAGAATGAGACAGGTGTCCTGGAAAAAGAAAAACCTGTACTCAAAGGAACATCTGAATAAAATCGAGACATCTGCAGTAAAGTTTTAGCTTCTCCCTAGAATGTTTGAGATGAACTCAGTGTAACAGTGTGTCTTCCAAGAAAAGACAAAGTGATCAATGCAAGAACACATCAGGCTCCCTTGGACAGGCCAATCAATGCAAGAAAGAACCTTGCCCAGGGCCTTATGCAAATAGAAGCACGTTCTGCAACCTAGGGAGGGAACATGCGCAATAGATCAATGGGATCTAAAAAACCTTACAGCTATATCAGTCTCAGACAGTAAATATATAATGATGAATCCCTCACGTTCTCAGTTGAACTCTTAAACTAGGTTATTTTCAACAGCTAGTTGAAAATTACTGGAGGTCTGTATCTAACAATAGTATAAGAGGGGAGATTGACTTATAGCTTTAAAAGAATATAACAATGGTGAGTTAATATTATTTTAGATTTGCTAATAAGAAGTTAAAATCTTTAGATCAACAAAGTTGATCTGAGAAGATTTTTTTTAAAGGAATCAGGATTTTATATATTCTTTCCAGTTCTTTTTACACACTTCTTCCTACCTACTGATGTAGAAGAAATGACTGCCACTTCTAAGGGAATTTTTTTAAAAAATTAAATCTATAATTCTGTTTTGAAATGTACCTGCAATATATGCTGCAACATATTTGTGACCTCATTATAGAGGGCTTTTCAGTTAAACTACGGTAACTGTTATATAAAAGAAAGTGAAGAGATTATTTTTCCTTCAACAAAAACCAGACATATCATGATTTATAAATATATATATATTGTAAAGTTGAATTTTACTTTGATGGCATATGCTATCCTGCATCAATGCAAATATAACCATACAGCTCCTTCAAAACAACAGGAGAAATGCCAACATATATAGCTTCCCTTGATGACTTCTACAAAGTGTTTTCCAACTCATCATTCATGGGGGGGGGGGGGCAGATTCCTAAAAGTTATCTTGTTTACAGAATCAACATCTACACATTTCATAGAACAGAAATATAATATTGCTGTCACAGTAACAACTAGTTTTAGTAAAAACATAACACAGATATGCCAAAGCAAATAATATAGCTTAGTCAAGTTCTTATAAACATAATACCCTGATAACTTATAGCTGAAGTATAACACCAGAAACAGATTAATGTAAATATTCTTTTGTCTTCAGTGAAAGAAAACATTATCAACTATTAAAATGCTAGTCTATTTTCAAACATTTCAGTTGAATAATTATTCAAATTAAAATGTTACCCAAATGAGGTATTTTTTAATTCCATGCATAACCAGTGGCAACAGTGGCTACGACCACTGACTTAATTTTACAGATGGTACATACACCAAATTCAAAGGAGTATGTTATTCAATATTGGGGAAGAGGAGTTCTGAAACCTGGGAACTGGAGGTTCAGAAGTGCTCATGGAGAAGCCCAAATGAACTTTCACCATGAACTGAAGAGACATTCCCTTACCAGATTAAGGAAGTCCATGAATTCCAGATTCTCTGGAGCATTGCTGGCAGGATTGAGATATGTTGTATGTTGAGGGAGGTATTTATTGAATGTGGGTGTCATGAGAACATTAGAAGAGCCCTGCTGGATTAGACCAGCATCCTGTTTCCCATAGTGGCCAACCACATGCCTATGGCAACCTCACAAGCAGAACATGAGGGCAATAGCCTTTTCCCACTATTCATCTCCAGCAACTGGTATTCAGAGCTATGCTCAGATTGGGCCCTTGGGTAATTTCTCTGCAGATTTCTACATTTTTGAAACAAGAAAACTGTTGGTGTTGACAGTTTTTAATAATACAATCAGTGTCCTCATACCCTTTCTATGTTAAACAAAGCTTTTGATTATCTAACTGCATGAAATAAAAAAGAATGCATTAACAACTGCAGGATGTGACTGAAGCAAATAATCAAGTATTTGACCCTTTTTCCATGTAAGTATCAACACTTACACAACATTTTCATTATTTCAATTTAAAAACAACCAGGGGGAAATAAATAAATTACAAGGCAGAGAATAAATACAAAATAAATACATTCCAGACCCAGCTCCTGCCCAAATAAGTAGTGGCAAGGTCTAGGGAGCAAGGAAATGAAAGGCTGGAAATGGCCAAGTCAAGAGAGACTGCAGCAGGGACCAGCATTAAGAAACTGAGTTCCTCTCATTGCCTATGCCAAAAAATCAAGCTGGCCAGGAAGCTATTTAGGGGTCAAGCTTTGTAACACAACTTGCTTTGGCTTTGTGAGGTGCAGGAAGCTTCTTGTGCAAATGGTTGGTCATCTTGTAGTACCTTCTTTTGGCTAGCACTTAGTAGTGAAGCACATGTTAGATCCCCATACAACACTCCCCATGCTCAGAACTGAATAGGTGGGGGGAGTCAGTGGGCTGAAGGAATAAGTGCAGAGTTTTTCACTCCAAATAGACTATTCTTAAATGGGCGAATGGATGGGTCACAAGTATTTTGTTACAAGGAAACCATACTGATTGCATATACTAGATTATATACTATAAGAAATAAACACGATTAATACATTTTTAGATGAGCTGTAGTTGGCAAAAGAAAAGTTGCTGGTTCCAAGATCATATCTAGGGAAAATATGGGTAGTTAAAAACAAATGAGACATTAAACATTTCTTTATACTTCCTGCCTTTGAAGAGTTGTACCACCTTCATAACCGGGTGCCAGAATTTATTGTTTGGAAAAGATGTTAACAGTATAGTCTCTCCAAATACATCAAATTGTAAGCCTCACTATTGTCACACAATAAAGGTAGTGACCACTAAAATCTTAGTTGCTGACTTTCTCCATTTGTTCTGAATATAGGGCTAGTTACTGTTCACCTGCAAGATTCTTTCACGGAAGGAAGCCAGAGCAGGTCATGTCACAAAACCTGACCCCTTCATAAGTGTTGTGGTCAGGCCTGCTGTTTAGTCTCAGCTTCTATAGAAGAAGAAACCAGCCAGGCAATCTGCCACCATCACCTTCGCCACCTGAGGCTTCTGCTTCACAAAGCAGGGACTAGGCCCTCATCCCATCACAAAGGCCATTCCAACCAGCTGCCCTGTAAGCTGGAGAGGAAGAGGAAGTAAACTGTCATTATCGCCACCTCTTCAAATAGGCTTTTAAAACAATTTTAATTCTATAAATCCTCCCTCCCTATCCATTATTCCTTGTGTATCATGTCTTAAATTTAGATTGTAAGCCTGTGAACAGGAATTGTCATGCTGCTTGTCTTTGTAAGCTGCCCTGGAAACCTTTTTGGCTAAAGGGTGGGGTATAAATGTTGTAAATAAATAAAAATAAAATAAGTAAATTATAAATAAATAATGTAGAACTCATGAGAAGCACCATAGAACAGGGATCCCCAATGTGGTGCTTTATTGTATGCCTGCGAAACATGGACGATCTATAAACGTCACTTCCACCTCCTTGAAAGGTTTCATCAACGTTGCCTCCGGAAAATCCTGCAAATTACTTGGGAAGATAGGCGAACAAATGTCAGTGTACTGGAAGAAGCAAAGACTACTAGCATTGAAAAAATGATCCTTCAACACCAACTTCAGTGGACCGGTCATGTTGTTCGAATGCCTGACTGCCGTCTCCCAAAGCAGTTACTTTACTCCCAACTCAAGGATGGAAAGCGGGATATCGGTGGTCAATATAAGAGGTTTAAAGATGTTCATAAGGCAAATCTAAAAAAATGCAATATAAACATCGAAAACTGGGAAGCTCTGGCCCATGAACGATCTAAATGGAGGTTGGCCTTTCACAAAGGTTCAATGGACTTTGAAGAAGCCTGAGTGCAAGGTGAAAGGGAGAAACGTGCTAAGCGAAAAGCACGTCAAATGAATCCTTTACAGGACCATCTTCTATCTGGTAACCTGTGTCCTCACTGTGGGAAGCTGTGTGGATCTAGAATTGGCCTCCACAGTCACTTACGGACCCATCGCTAGAGTCTACACAATCTTCTTTAGAATTTCCTCCTTTTATCCCGGAAGACAATCTTACTCGGTCACGAGTGATCGCCTGATGATGATGATGCCCATGGGCATCTGAATTTTTCTCCATTTTTAAATATATGTAAATAGATTTGTATGAAATGCATACAACTTTCTAGCAATTATATATAGGCTTCAACAAAAGTGGACCTACTATCCAAATGAGTATCCATTTGTAGTTGGTGTCTATATGCCACCCGTTCATATATTTAAAGTGTTGTAAGGTTCTCAATCCATTTCATTACAGGAGATGAGTGTTTAGCCTTCCAATTTTGTAATATCAGTCTTTTACCTGTCAAAAGGGCGCAGATAATCTATTTCCCCTTCCATTTGTTCATTTCCATGAAGCAGGTAAATAATTTAAAAGAGTGTGTACATCAGTGAATATTAAAGACTATTCCATACGTGTATTATATTTATAAACAAATAATGTTTATTTGCTGATCATTGACCGTAATAAAGTTACAAACAAAAACTATTCCAATACAAAGTTTATCTGTGTAATAACCTTCTTCCAAAAAGAAGCAACTACTGGACATTGCCAAAACATATGTTTAGAAGAAGCATTAGCTGTATCGCACCACCAGCAATTAGTCAAATTAGACAATTCCTTATTAAAGAGACATTGCAGTGTCCAATAGACACGAAACAAAAGTTTTTGCTGAATAAGACACAGTCTAAGATCCACAGACATGACAGCTAGACGCCAAAGTGGTGATCCACTGATTAGGCATTTTGTGCTGGTGCCCACAGCACCAAATTACCAAATGTGCCTACAAGTCTAAAAAGGTTGGAGACCCCCGGTGTAGAATAGCGACTAAGGGAACGATCCCATGGCCCCTAGACATTGTCTGAGGGGCCATAGGAAAGTTCAGATTCTGAGCTCTGAGTTCGGAGACAGCGCTCAAATCTCAGAGTTGGGAATCAGAACTCCAATCCCCCTCCCCTGCCCCCTCACAGCTGGTGCACAAAGAACTGTGCCAGCTGCTCTCCGAGGTCGGGAAAACAACCTCAGAGAGAGGTAAAAGGGGGCATTTCAGGTGGCATGGAAGGGAGGAGACTAGGGAGGCCAGGATGCAAGATATCCTGAAGTCGCTCCAGCTTCCTTCCCTCTCCCTCTGAGACGTCGTCTCTTGACGTCCAAAAATGGCTGTCCAGCAAAAATGCACAGCAGGAGGAGCAGGGAGACGAAGATCGCCTCCACCACTCCTCCCACTCTGCATAGGATGAGAGTGAGCCTCCGAGTTCGGAGGGTGGCCGGGTGACCGGCCAGATGGGCGATTGATAAATATAATAAATAAATAAATAAATAAATAGAGACTAAGCCACAAAACAGGAAATCCCTGGTTTGAATCTTGCCTATGCCATAAACTCAGTGGGTGGCCTTGGATGAGCCACTCTCTCTCAATCTCAGCCACCACCACCACCCCATCTGCAATAGGGTATAGTAATACTGGTTATTATACAATGTACAAGGTTTTTTTATAAGGAATAGAAGATACTGTATGTGATGTGAAGCACTTTGAATATTCCAAAGCTATATAAATGTTATTAGTAGTAGTTCAAACAATCTGTTTTTTTTCTCCTCATGAAGAATGTTGACATGTACACATAATCAAGCTTATCATGTAAACTGGGCCACTCATACAGGTAAAGCCAGCAGCAATTACAGTATCTCTCCCACCCGTTTTCCTTCCTGGTAAGGAAGTCTAGAAGAATACCATGGTCAAAGCTGCCAGGAGGTCAAAGAGAATCAATAGGGTTTCACTCTGTCAATCCCTCCATGAAGGGTATACACCAGGGCAACCAAGGCAATCTCAGTTCCAAAACTGAGCTGGAAGACAGACTGAAAAAGATTCAAATAAACATCGAAGAAAAGGCTGGAGCTATTTTGCTACCAGGTAAGATAGATTTGATATCAGGTAGTAGTTCAGATCACTTGAGCCGAGTGATGGTTTGTTCAGAAGGCATTTCACCACAGCCTCCTTCACGGCCACTGGAACCTCCCTCTCCCACAATGAGGCATGTATTACCTCTATGACCCAGTTGTCTAGCCCTTGCCTGGCAGGCTTAATAAGCCAGGGTAGGCAAGGAACTAGAGTATACATGGTGAATCTCACCTGTAGAAGCAAACTGTCTGTGTCCCGAGGTTGTATGAGCTGAAAACATCCAACCAAAAATTACCAGTCAGAACCCTAGTGACCACCAGGATTTCTTTTGACATAACCATGGCATCCAATTTGGAGCAGATGTAGCATTTTTATCTTCAAAGTGCATTGCAAATTGGTCATAGCAGCCCTCTGAGGAGTCCACCTTTTCACTGTGCTGGCCAGATCGCAACAGGTTCTTTACTACTTGCATCAGCTCCACTGGATGACACTAAGCATACACGATGGTGGGAGAAAATAAGATTTCTTCACTGTTATCAGTGCTACAGAGCAGGCTCTAAGATGGACTAGCTTATGATCTGACAAGTCTTCCCTCGTTTCTGATCTAGATGTTGTCCTGTTTGTTTCATCGCTCTTAAATCCTCACTGTACCAAGGACATTAAGTGGTTCTACAATGCAGGAGAGGATGTTTGGGAAGAATCATGTCAATAGCCCAGGTCATCTCTGTGTTCCAGAGATGAACCAGGGTACCAGCAGGAGCACCAGCCACATCAGCAGAAAGACCCCAAAGAGACATCAGACAACCATCCAGATCCATAAGCCTGGGAGGGACAATTTTATTAGATTCTCCACCCCTGCAGAGAGTCGAGGCTACCTGTAACCGAAACTTAACTACCTATACAGCCTGCTAATCTACCCCTTTTAGTTTTCTTTTTAAATTATTCCAAACAACAAGCTAGTACAATTTAATCCATTTACAGCCCAATCCAGAGGGGTACGTAGAAGTCACACAGGGTCTAATAGAGTTCTGCATTCTCCCTCCACCCCCCAGTATGTGCATAATGGATACACACAAAGGCAGCATAAAGGAATATTGTTGGGAATGGGAGGTCTGTGCACACTTTACAGATCCCATGTGCCATGCAAATTACTCAAACCTGAAGCACAAGTAAGATGCATGCACAGAGAGGGTGAATGTTGTGGCTATATGGGAGCCACATAGACCTTCCATTCCTTATGATGGGTGTACACCTGTGTGTTCACACAGGAAGGAGAAATGGGGGAAATTGCACCCATGCTCAGCTGGACATAGGGCCAGATCCTCCATCAATATAAGCAAGTGTGGTTCCACTTGAGGCAATGAGACTAGGCTAAAATACACTGATGATCTGGCCCATAAAACTAAGATGTATAAATAATGTGAGATGAAGTACGTCTAAAATCAGGAGTATCTCTTTTTTCTTTGATACAAGTTATATAACAGTAGGACATTAGACTGGAAAAAAGAGGTTTCCATTCTCTTTCACAATTTAATCTTAACAGAATACAGTCCAGTTTTATCAGAACTACATTAATTTCCCTCCATGTCTGTGCCATAAAAGACTTCTCAGTAGAGGATTAGATATAAGAACACTGCACGCGGCAGTATGGTTAGCAATTCAGCTTCTTATGTAATAGGTTTATCAAGTCAGCATTTAAGGATTTATACTAAGTATCTTTATACTTATGTTAATTGGTAGATAACACATAGGTCAAATCTAAACTACTCAATATTTTCAAATGAGTAACACTAGGCAACACTAAATAAGATGTACAGAGCCCTGGGTACATTTTGAGTAATCAAAAAGGTTTAGTATGCTTTTGTATTGATTTCAAGTTTAAGTCCCTGTGATCTCTGGTTAGCAACAATATTAACCTGTGGACACAATAAGTGTGGAGCAGTGTGGGACAACTATTGCAGTAATATCATCTGCCTTTTTCTTAAAGAGCTAATCAATTATTGGTGTCATCCATCTACTTTTGAATTGCCCTTTTAAAAAAGGAAGAACCTAGATTTTATGGTTATGCACATAATTCTCACATCATTTCCACTGTCAGTGCAACTCTGGTTGGCTAGCTGATTCTCATTGACTTCACAAAGCCTGATCTTCACCAGACATTTCTGTTGCAGTGGATTTGCCTGCAATTGTGTCAATGGCATTGCTCATCAACTTTCACATAACAGTGAAAGCATATTTGTTCAGCAGATGTCTCATTTGGATCCAACAGGAAAGGTCCATATGAACATATGATGTTGCCTTATAGTGGTCTCATTAGGATATATAGTAACTAAACCATAGTTTACTGCTAGAGGAATGAGCTAGGTGGTTACTAGGAAATCAGAAGCAGTTGCTTTCTTGTTTAAAATAACCACAGTTTGTCATTGTGTCCAAACTGGAGTTAGTTTGAACTATGGTATGTCCAAAAAGGCCATCATCAAACGGTGGTTTACAATCCTGGCTTCTTTGGACAAGCTCACCACAGTTTGTTCCAGTTCAGATATAACATCTCATTGTGATTACTTTAAAACTTACTATTGTTGTACACCGCCCAGAGAGCTTCGGCTATTGGGAAGTGTAGAAAATGAATAAATACATAAATAAAACAATCTCCTCCTTGAAATTGCACTAGAGGAGAGTGGATGGGGGAGCCCAATAGCCTAAGTCCTGCCCAGGCTCAATCCTGTATGCTAAATCTATTGTTTAGCATTATGTCCAAATGAGGCCACTGAATCAGACCATTGCTATTAGCCTTGTACAGACAGTAAGTGAGCTTATTACCTGTGCCCCAATCCTTTTTCAAACAGCAGCTCCATGCACCACCTAATGATCTGCCTCCAAAAAACTACGAGAGCTTGCACAACCATCTCAGTTACAGGGTTGCAAGAGGTGGAATTCAATGGGGAAGCAAGAAGCATGTTAAAGTACTTACACACACTGAAGGTGCTTTCTTTAATATCCACTTTGTTACAATGCTACTTCCTCTTCCTGCGGTATATAATTTACACTTCCAAATAAATCCCTTTAGTTTCAACACCAAGCCTCATATCTTGAAATACTTCAGATTAGAGCCAGTGTGGCATAGTGGTGAGAGTATTGGACTGGGACTCAGGAGATCCGGGTTCTAGTCCCCGCTTGGACATGAAACTCACTGGGTGACTTTGGGCCAGTCACTGACTCCCAGCCTAACCTACCTCACAGGGTTGTTGTGAGGATGAAATGGAGAAGACGAGGATGATTATATAAACCACCTTGGGTTCCTTGCAGGAAAAAAGGCAGGGTGTAAATATAATAAACAAACAAACAAACAAACAAACTATTCTAATTTCTATTCTGTTCTGAATGCTTGGTTACTAAAATGAGGAATACTTGGAGCTTAAGTCTGTTACTGGCCTTGACCCCAGATGTGTAATGTAACATTGGCTACTTAGGCCTACTACCTACAAACATTAGATGAAATGGCAAACTTACATCTTGAGTGGCCCACTTTAGGTGAGGGCTCATATGATGGAATGCTTCCACACAGAAAAAGATTGCAACACAGAGAAAACTAGGGAGACATCTATGCTAGAATAGATTTGGGGAGGGGCTGTCGCTCAGTGGTAGAGAACATGCTTTGCATGCAGAAGGTCCCAGATTTAATCCCCGGCATCTCCAGCTAGGGATGGAAAAACTCCTGCCCGGAAACCCTGGAGAGCCGTTGCCAGTGTCAGCGATACTGGACCAACAATACGGAAGGATCAATGGTTGGAATCAGTATAAGGCAGTTTCTTATGTTCCTAGAATCTTTCTCCTTGACATTCAGTTTGCTGTATTCAGGGAATGTTTTCGTATGAGGAGCATTCAAGTTTACTATGAAATAGGTCATATTGAACAGTAGGATTTTCATCTGAGTAAACATGTTTATGACTGGGTTGTAACAAAGTGTGGTAGAGTGTTGGACTGGGGCTCAGGGGACCCAGGTTCTAGTCCTCACTCAGCCATGAAGCTCACTGGATGACTTTGGTACAGTCACTGACTCTCAGTCTAACCTACCTCACAAGGTTGTTGTGAGGACACAATGGAAAGGAGGAGGATCATGTACGCTGCCTTGGGCTCTTTGGAGGAAAGACAACATATAAATGTGACGACCGAACAAACAAACACACATTTCCATCTGGTAAAATTTCCCACAAGTCTCCTTAATATATTGATCAATGTTATTGCTTATTAAAAATGTGATATTATTTCAATCCATTATGTCCCATACAGTATTGTCCCTCATTCACATGACCTCTATTCTTCAGTTTCCAGTCCAAAAATTGAGAAGTGCAGCTGGATGGTCACCGTAAAGATTTACAACACAAGAGATGAGTTAAAAGAATATTACCTGCATCTGTGAGTTGCATTTCAAAGCAACCACTTTGGGCAGTAGAAGAGCAGTAAAGGGCCTAGAGTGTTCAGTGCAAGCACTGCAATATTGTGCCTGTGCAGAGTCTAGACAGGCCAAACCAATGTGCTAGGCTTCAACATAAGTCTTGCATTATAGTGCATTCACTATGTGAACTAAGCTCTCCTCCCCTCCTCAGTCACAACCAGTACATGCATGTGCCCCCCTCCCCTGCTGCTGTTTGGAACTGGTGGCATTATGGGTTACATCTGCTTACCTAAATAAAGACTCCAGATATTCACCATGGTAGTGGAGTGCTTTGGAGCGTTCTTAGAAATATTAATCCATTTCCCATCCTTGGATAGGGACATGTATAGAACGGGTCATATAAGGTATGTGTGGTGTAGTGGTGAGAGTGGTGAGAGTGTTGGACTGGGACTCAGGAGATCCGGGTTCTGGTCCCCACTCGGCCACGAAGCTCCCTGGGTGAATTTGGGCCAGTCACTAACTCTCAGCCTGACCTACCTCACAGGATTGTTGTGAGGATAAACTGGAGAGGAGGAGGACCATGCGAGCCGCCTTGAGTTCCTTACAGGAAAAAAGGCGGGATATAAATTAAATATATAAATAAATAGCCCCATTGGAAACTTGATATTCATGTTTTAAATAAACAAATAAATAAAAACTTGTTGTGCACATTGTTCCTTTTGTTGTCTCTCACTCTACTGAATCCTAGATTCTAATTTCCTCAGGACTGTGGCCTTTCTTTATTGATTATGTCAACACTCTAAGGTAGGTATATCAATGGTAATACAAAAATAATATGACTATGCTTTGTGAAGTTGTTTTTATCATGATCCTTTTCTTTATTTACATACTTCAGAGTAATGATAGCAAAAAATGTAATTAGATCCATGCCATCTGTGTCCAGCTCTTGGTAGAAGAAGCAAGTGGTGGGGTTAGCAATAATCACTATTTCAATGATAGTATGCAACAAAATACTTATAATATGTGATACAGTTTGAGTTTTGTGAATCTGTTGTAAGAATGCTATGATATAAATCTATTTTTAGTACTGTATACTGAGAACAATAATTTACTTTTAATCATCTATTAGGAGCACATTTAATGTCAAACTTTTAATCAGTGTATCTTATGATACATTTTCTCACTAACTGTTCTTATATAGCATGTTATAAATAATCCAATAAGTTATATTTATTGATGAAAGTTTAGTTTCCACACATTTAAATCACATTCAGTTATTTATGTCACAGTCCATGACCCTGAAAGGCAGGAGAATAGTTGCTCTTCAGTACAATAACAGGGGAGCAGTTTTTGGGCTGTTTCACGGTATGATGGAATATGGCCTGAGTGTGTTTCCTCTAAAACTCACAATAAGATTCTTCCCTCACCCCTGCCCCATCAACATCTCCACCTTCTGCCCCTGCTGACAAGACTGACAAACTACTTGACTGATGAACATTGAGCCAAGACAGACAAGTCTACGTAATTTTTTCCACTTCCCTCCCTGTCCCCTTTTCCTTGTGTGTCGTGTCTTTTTAGATTGTAAGCCTGCAGTCAAGGACTGTCCTTTTTGCCAGTTGTGTGTAAGCTGCTCCATGAGCCTTTTTTGGCTGAGAAGCAGGATAAAAATACTTTAAATAAATAAATAAATAAATAATAAGATGGCTATTTTAGTGTTTGCATACATTAAGATCATAATCCCAAATAGTATGTTAAGGCAAAGATATTTCAGATGCTTCATGTTGCCACACTTTACAATGGAAGTAGACTTAGATCTTGTGTTCTACTCTGAAAGTTCTAATACAGGCATCTCTGGCTTACCTTGCCCATAAATGGGCTAATTAAGAAATACTGTTAAAGTTAAGCCACTAGATAGTACAAAGCTAAAATATTGCAAGGCATGTTTGTTAGATCTGGGCTACCTACTAGTTCAAATTGAATTATCTTAATTAACTTGAAACCGAGTGACAAAGCTTACTGGTTAGCTTTGATTTACCAAATTTAGCCCAGCTCTTAAGTAACTGACCTTAACTAACAAAATTGCTTAGAAAACCAAAATGAAGGCATACATCTTTAATTTTTTAAAGTTATTTTTAATGAATATTTATTTCTTACAGGTATATTCTGTTCTTACATAGGTCTTCTGTGGGCCTCCCTGTGGTCTCCCACACAGATGACTGATCAGACCAACACCTGTTTTGCTTTAGCAGTGCGGCAGCAACTGATGTTCCCGGAGTATTCCCTGGGCCCCATCAAGGCATACATGGGCAAAGTCTTTTTCCAATAAATAAAGGAAGGAGGTATATTTTAATATCGTAATTCTCCCTCTCAAAGTAGAAGTCTGAAAATAATAAGTATCTGAAAGGATTACAGCTTGATTTTTTGCATTGCAAGGTGAATCAACAATCAAAACTATGGGCTCCATCCAATTATAGTTACCAGCATTTATTACATTAATATTCCATCATTTTTCCTCTTACAAGGTTCTCCTCCTCTCAATGTTATCATCACAACAACCCTGTAAGGTATGCTAGCCTGAGAGTCAGTGAGTGGCCCAAAGTCACCCAGCTTCATGGCCGAGTAGAGTCTAGAACCCAAATTTAACCACACCACCATACTGGCTCTCTAATGTCATTCAAGTGGACTTCTGATGACACAACAGGACTTCCTCTGCTCCTCCTCTCCCCTGCACTTCCTACATGACCTACAAATCAACCATAGAGTATCCCCTAACCCTCCTGAGCAAATTTGGATATGTGTGCAAGGGTCTGAAGGAGGGGAAGGAAATCTGTTCCACTGGCAGACGGACAGCTGGAACCATATGTCTGTCTGAAGGATATGGGAAGAAAATGGGGCTACTACTTTTCTTGAAAAAATAACGTATCAAATGAGTGACAATGGTGAGGCAAGATGATATAGAATAACTGCCTAGCTGCACAAAAGTTATACTAATGTCCTCAAAAAAGCAGAAAGGATTACATAGCTGCTGGGGCGCTGGCATTGGCCTTAGCTTCTCCTCCTGATCTTGTGGAAGGAATGGGTGCCAAAGAAGCTGATAGCTGTTGTCCTGTAGACCTGGGCATAGTGGTAGACACAGACAATTCCAAGCTGCAGAACCAGGGAACCATCATGCCCCCCAAGATACTTTGTCCTGAAGCTGTAAGGACTTCCCTTCCACAATGCATCCCTTAAGTATGAGAAATGGTTATGACAAATTTGTTTTGTGAATTTCTGATAAATGTGAGAATCAATCAAGTACTCTTGTCCAAATAAAGCGTGATCATGCCCATTGGAAACAGGTACCTTTACACCATCACTTTGGCATCTCTTGAATATTGTTTGCAGAGGTACACAGGTCCGGAAATTCTTCCTGTTGTCGTTTTAAACATTTATTTACTGTAGTTTTTAATGACCCAATAACTGACATTCTCTAGGATGTGTACAATATTTTAAAACATATAACTTTTAAGATAAAGGACTACAAAGAGTAAAAGAGAGAGGACTACAAACAGGGGAAAGAATACTTTAGGTAAATGACTTGCTATGCAGATGGTGTTGATGAGAGAGGTTCCGTTTCCATAATGAGGGGCTACTGACAGGAGAGGGGCTGCACCTTAAAAGGACTGGGAAAAATGTGTTGTTTGAATTGAGTTTTATGCTGAGCAAAAAGTGAGCTAAAATATGAGGAACTACTGTCTTCATTTGGGAAATGATTTAAAAATACTCGAATCACTGTAGTTTCTTTCTGTTTATATTATATTATATATTATATATCAACAAACATCTCTAACTGTAACAAGGACAGAGAAAAATAATATCTAGGAAAAGTGAAGTATTTCAACAGCTGATTTAATAAATGTTCAGTTTGGCATACACAGAAAGTTTGCCTATAGCTACAGCAAAGAAATATATTAATCACATTGTTAGAACTCTCTATCATAGTGCATTTAGATCTTTCCTTAAATTCAAGTCTTCTTCTATTAAATATATTCTTCAGATCTAGTTTTGCATGTGTGATAGATATGTGATGTGCCAGTGTTATATATTATATTCTCCTCCCATGCGCACACCTCCTGCAGAGATGGCAGACTACAGAAACTGACCCTTACTGAGACCATCTTGTCTATCTGACAAAGCTCCTTTTTAACTTCTTACTTACTGCTTACTTGCTGCAATGAGGAATTTTTTTTAGCTCTGCTTTTGATAATTTCACAGGCCCTGAGTACCCTGACCCTAGAAGCCCCAAGGTCAGAAGTCAAATCGTGTTCTGAAACATCTGTGTGCTTCGTATTAAAGTAGAACAAAAGTGGAGAAATATCCACCAGCGTGACAAGAGAAACAAGCAAAATGGGAATGACACATTGGTCATCTGTTAGCTGTGCCATCTCAAGCTAGACTGAAAAGGGATGGGGAAGGGGAGCGTTAGCGCAATACTGTTTTGAAACTTAATTATTCAAGGAAGCATTTTAATTTTTTAAATTAAAAATTAATAAACACAAAGTTTTATATCTCTTGCCAGAATATTTCCTGGTATCTCTTTAAAATATTCACCAACAGTCTGCTATAAACATCAAAGATTACAACAGAGCAGGGAAATCATATCGATCATCTAAAATATTAAGCATTGATCAAATTTTTTAAAAGTACTGTCTTTTCATTGCTTACTTACGAATAGTACTGAGTAGGCAATCTTTTCTGGTTACAACAGGCGATAAAAGATAAAAATTACAACTGGCCATGTCATCCAAATATTTGTGCTGCTAGACCAATAATAATTCTTCTTTTTTTCTATCCATGATTCACAACACACAGTTGGAGAAACAGTAAAGCAACAGTACAACTAACATCTTGCATTTTGAAAAAGGAAAACTTGCTCCAACACTGGAAAAACTGGAAAATCATATGACAAATGAACTTTCCCATTATTTATTGCCTAGTTGTGTCAGATACATACATTACCAACATTTTGCAAACAAGCACAGCAGGAACATCTGTTTTTTTTATCATCTTCATTTCATTTAACATGGAATCAATGTATTAAAAAAGAATTTTATGTGCAGGATTATCTCCTCTACATGTAAAATCCATAATGTCATCCATCTCCATTATGAAACAAAAAACAAAAACTTTTATGACTTTTAAAACTTATTCTATAACTGATGCATTTATACTAGCAGCTACGGCTGTATTTACTTAGTATTTATTGAGGACATGTTCCTACTGAGTTTCATTTGTCCTCAGTAAATTACTCACTTTAAACTGCTACAAGATATTTCTGCACTAGTTCAGAAAGGTTTGCAATTGCTAGTGTAAACACACCCACAGTAGGGCATAATTTCACATCCCATATTCTCCTTCTCAAGCACTGCTTTTATAAAGAAAGAAAACCTATAAAAAACTTTTTAACTAAGAACTGGTGCCTGAGTTTTGCATTCTTCCTCCTCCCTCCCAATCCCTTTTCCTTTTGTGTCATGTCTTTTAGATTGTGAGCCTGAGGGCAGGGACTGTCTTATTATTAATCTTTGTAAGCCACTCTGAGAGCCTTTTCTGGCTGAAGAGTGGGGTATAAATGCAATAAATAAATAAATAAATAAGGCTCCTGCATTTTCTGGAAAGGCCTGCATTTTCCACATAAGAAAAGACAGGGGGTATACTTTTTCCCTGTGTAATCAGTTTGTATTTCTTCCTTCAGAGGTACAGGCACTTTGTGCGTCTAGAAGTTCTACCTCCTCCTCTATAGAACAAGTTGAATACAGACAGGGTAGCCATTTAAGCATTCTCAATAAAAGAGACAAGCGGTAGGTCCCAACCTGGAGATATAGCCCTCAATGGTGGATGCAGATTCCTCAGACCTTTCAGGAATTGCTTAGCGATTGGATTAGTGAAGATCGAGGGCTGAGACAAATCCACTCTGTATGCCGATATTGCCGCTAGATACACTCAAATTGAGGAGTATTTCAAACCTTTAACCATCAGTGAATTTAGAAATTCCAAGATGACAGCAATTGGACAAGATGCTGGATCTGAACCCAAGGTGGCCGCGAATTTAGAAAAAGCAGTCCACTTTCGTTGATAAGAAATTCTTATAGAGGGCTTCCTTGCTGCCAATAAGATGTTCTGCACCTGTTCAGAAAAACTCTTAACTTGATCTACCTTATTCTCCAAGCCACTAGGTTTAGTGACTTGGGATCTGGATGTAGCACCAGGAACGGTGCAGGGCTGTTTGGCGCCCTAGGCCAAATTATATTTAGCGCCCCCCCTCTCGTGCCGTGGGGGGGGGGCTCCGGAGCAAAGCAGCCCTGCTCTGCAAACCCCCCCCGCGCCGCCGCCGCCCCACCACCTACCTTCCCCCCGCTGCTGGCTGCTGCTGCTGCTGCTGCTGCTGCCGCCGCCGCCTCCTCCTCCGACGCGACGGGACCCTCACGCTTTTTTTTTTTTGGCCGGGGAAACCAGGGCAACAGGGCTGTTTAGGCCCTGTTGCCCTGGTTCCTCCTCCCGCCAAAACAACGCAGGCGGGGCTCCAGAAACGACGGGAAGCAGGAACTGTAGGTAGATGGCTGGCGGGCGGGCGGGCGCGCGGGGGGGGAGGTGCAGCGGCGGCGGCGGCAGCTGGCAGGCGGGCGGGGAGGCGCGGCGGAGGCGGCAGGCGGGGCAGGAGCGCGCCGGAGGTGAGGAAGGGGCGCAGAAATGCTGCGCCCTCTTCCGCCACGCGCCCTAGGCAGCCGCCTGGGTCTGCCTAGCGGTAGCGCCGGCCCTGTGTAGCACCTTGCCATTGTGCTGAGATATCAGGGTCTTTAAAAGAGGGAATCGAACGTACTCGTTCTTGGATAGATGCAGTAGGTGGGAGAACCACGGTTGGCGGGGCCACCAAGGTGTTATTAGTATGCCGTTCGTACGGTACAGGGATATCCTAGATATCACTCGAGTCAGAAGTGGGATTGGAGGGAATAGATAATACAGTTTCCCGATACAGTCTATCATGAATGCGTCTGCTATCGAATTCGGGTCCGATCCCGCCCTGCTGCAAAACACCGGGCAGACTGTGTTTTATGCTGTTGCAAACAGATTGACATCCGGATGGCCCCAGTCGCGAAAAATCATGTCCAGGACTTTTCTGTTCATCTGCCACTCGTGGGATAGTGTAGTAAATCCGTCCAGTTCAAAGATAAGCCGTAGTCGTTATCACAGTCCGAGGGTCGAAGCCAAAATATATCAGTCCAAAACAGAGCAAACATAAAACAGTTTGGGATCAGGCAAAGTCGTGGTCAAGGTCATTCCAAGGATCAAAGGTACAGAAGTCTGAGGTCGGGAATGTCAGGAGCGTCTGGCTGTAGCTGTAGTAACGAACAATTGCTTCCAGCATCTGAGTGTGTTTGGGACTGCCTTTTGAGCAGGCACTGATTGGTAAGGCTGCCCAGCTGGGTCAGGATGCACTTAGCCTGGCCCCACCCCAAACACACTCCGGCCCAGCTGATCTCTGTCCGACCTACTGGAGGCACAACAGATAGGGTGGGCACCCTGCTCAGGGCATCTGCTAGCACATTGATCTTTCCTGCAATGTGAATCGCAACAAAAGACATTTGTCTCGGCAGGGCCCATTCGTAGAGTTGTAAGGTGAGGCTCGTGAGACGGGTCGATCTCGTGCCGCCCTCCTTGTTTATGTAAGCCACGACTGTTGTGTTGTCTGTGGCAATTTGAATATGACAGCCGGATAGTTGGTGCTCGAGGGCACATAGGGCTTGCCATACTGCCAGAAGCTCCAGCCAATTTATATGCCTTCTCCTCTGCTGTGCAGTCCAAACGCCTTGCGCTATTTTGGATCCGGAGTGTGCTCCCCACCCCAACAGGGATGACTCCGTAGTCAACATTCTTGTCGGTGTCGGGTGGTGGAAGGGCATGTCTCCTGCTAGGTTTTGCTTGTTCATCCACCACAGCAGTGTGTCCTCGACGTTTTTTGGCAGAAACCGCCGCTTCAACGTTTTTTCTGTTTGTGGGGGAAAATGACGAATGAACCAATTTTGCAGGGTCCTCATTCGAAGTCGAGCATGCTGCACCACGGTGATTGTCGACGCCATGTGACCGAGCAGACGTTGTATGGAGTGAGCGGATGACATCTTTTGATTGAAGATTGTCTTTGTCATGGTAAGTAATTTCTGTATCCTGTCTGAAGGTAGGTATGCCTGACCATTGTTCGCATTCAAGCGAGCACCGATAAACTGTATTTCTTTTACAGCGTGCAGAACCGACTTCTTCGAGTTCAAGCAAAGACCCAGGTCTTCCATCAAATTGAGGGTATCTGTGAGTGCTTGGCGAAGCTTCGATCTCGACGGAGCCACAATCAACCAGTCGTCGAGATAGGGAAATATGTTGATCCCCCTGGTTCGAAGAGAGGCACAGACGACAGCGATGCACTTTGTGAACACCCTCGGTGCGGTGGAGAGACCGAACGGAAGAACTGTGAACTGGTAAGTGTTTTCTGCTATTCGGAACCGTAGTACTTTTGACTGTCCTCGTGGATTGCGATGTGAAAGTATGCGTCATTGAGATTGATGGATGCAAACCAGTCGGTCCTGCATAGTAGGGGTAGGATCGACTGGAGTGTGACCATGGAAACCTTCGAGGTGAGATGAACTTGTTGACAGTTCTTAGGTCCAAGATTGGCCGTAGACCTCCTCCCTTCTTTGACACCGTGAAGTACCTTTAGTACAGTCCCTCGTGCAAGTTTGATCGGAGCACTGGTATTACGGCTCTTTTTTGAAGGAGGGTAGATACTTCTTCCAACAATGTTGGATTCGATGTGGTGAGAAAAGGAGGAAGAGCTTTGAATTCGATCTTGTAACCGTGCCGAATGATGTTTAGTACCCATCGATCCGTGGTGATGTTGTTCCAGGACCGAAGGTGTCGGCTTAGACGGTCTCCGAAGATGGTATTCTCGGTTGGATTTAATATTTCGGTGCTTGAGTTTGTTTGTTTTATGATGGAGGGGCGAGAGAAGTCAAACTCGGCGCTTGGAGAAGTCCCCCCCTCGTCGGGCTCCTCAGTACCGAGGCTGATAGGTGGCACGTTGAGGCGCTTGGGCGGCCCTGCCTCTGGACTGCCGATCACCTCCTCTGTACACAGCCGATGCTGGTTGGAACTGCGTCGATGTATACTGGAAGTGGCCCCATCGTCTCCTTCTGTATGATTTTTGTTGGATCTGAGGAAGGAGTCCCCTTTTCTTCATGTTGGTCTGCGCCTTCTGTACCGCATCCAATGAGTCATCCGTAGTGTTATTAAATAGGCCTGACCCATCGAATGGGAGATCTTCGATGTGTGTTTTTGTGTCCGTAGATTGATTTGAAGAACGCAACCATGCATGTCTTCTAAGGGCCACCGACATAGAACGGGCATGGCTATCTGCTTGGTGCCTAGCAGTGTTCATCTGCAGAGCAGCCATGTCAGTAGCCTCCTTTTGAAAAACCTTCGCCAACTCCCGCTTCTCATCCGAGAGGTAGTCGCACAGGTCTCCTAGCTTCTCTACCAGAAACATCTGGTACCTAGCCATCACAGCCTCATAATTCGAGATCTTCAGACCCATAGAGAAGGAGGCATAGATTCTTCGGCCATAGGAGTCAAGCCTTTTTCCTTCCTTATCTGTGGGGACACTATCTTGCTTTCCTCCACGTGATTGTGCCGACTTGACTATGATTGAATTGGGCACTGAGTGCGAAAACAAAAATATGGCGCCATCCTCCTGCAACCTGTACATCGACTCCAATTTTCTAGCCGTAGGCTTAGTCGATGCCGGGGTTTTCCATGTCTCTTGTACGGTTTCTAGAAGAGTAGGTAGAAACAGGATCAGGGTAGTGGAGGTCTGCATGGCTTGAAGGATGTTATATATTGGATCCTTCGTTTTCGGTTCCTCAATTTTTGACTCCAAACCCAGGGCCACCACCATCTTGGCAACATGGGCTGCAAAGGAACCCATGTCCTCTGACGGGGAAATTGCCATTTTCAATTCCACCTGAGGATCCAGTGAAATCGAATGGGGGGAAGACTGTACCGACTCCGAATAGTTCAACTCCGAAGACTGAGGCTCAGTTTGTACCATGGACAAATTTTCAGCCGAGGAAGATGCAGCAGGAGCAGTAGCTGTAGCTGCTGCTTGCTGTTGTGGTGGTACAGGCAGGGGAGTAGGTAGCCATGTCTGCTCCGCTGCGGCTAGTGGAACTTGGTCTCTGGTTGGTGAACGGGACCTTGTTCGAACTTGAATGTAGCGGGTCTCATGGCTTTCCCTGCTGCGAGACCGTCGGTGCCGAGATCAAGACCGATATCGAGGTGGGGTGTATGATGGGGATCGGTATCGTCTGTAGTAGCACGAACACGATGTAGAGGCGATCGAGTACACAGATTCTTCACTGTCTCTTGGAGACCGAGCTCGACGTCGTACGACGGTCTGCTCTTCTCTTGTATAATAGTGTGGGGACCGTGACTCCGTTCTGGTGTAATAACTCTTGAGATCAAACAGTTTCTCGGGATCGAGACCGAGATTGGGCCTCCTGTGTTACTTGTTGTCGAGCTGGAGGTGTCTCCACGATCTCCCCCTCCGAAATATTGTCAATGCCGAGGGCCTTGCTTGGGATTTCGATCCCAATCTCTCCACCAGCTCCAGGGCAGTCGATCCTGACGTTGCCCGTTCCGTGGGTTTTGAAGTTCAAGTTGCTCACTAGGCCATTTTTCTGTAGGCCTTGGAGCCTTTTGAGAGTGTCGAGAGCCTTCGGCACTCTTCTTTTGCCTTTTCTTCTTTTCCCTCTTTTTGAGCTCGTCCGAGCTTTTATGCGCCTTCTTTGCCAGTTTTTTGGCTAAGAGAAGGGCCCGCTTTTTGGAGGAGGCAGCTGCGTCCTGCGTAGTAGCGGTATGAGAGGAGGGGATTTTCCTTTGCTCTTGAGGTTTTTCTGCCTCAGACGGTGCCGTGGCGGCTAGCGTCTGCTCCCATAACAGAACCCGAAGCTTGTCTGCTCGGTGCTTTCAGGCCTGCTTCATGAAGGCCTGGCAGTGCTCGCAGGAGTCTACCTTGTGGGCCTGGCCCAGGCATAGCAGGCAGAGCGAATGGCCATCAGCGGGCGGAAGTTTTGTTCCGCATTTTTCGCATTTTGAGAAGAGGCCTTTAGGAGGCATAGCTATTAGAAGTGAAGAAAAGGATGATAGAAGAGGGAGGTATACTAACGATTTTTTATTTATTTTTTTAGACGAAGGAGAAGATATATCGAGAAATAATTACGAAGAAAATAGAGATTTATGAGGTAAGATATATAACTAGATAGAATAAACTGTCCTCAGGAGAAGAAAAAGAAGAACATTCCCAAACGCTGCCACTCGCAATGGTGGTCGAAGAGGAACTGAGGGAACGGGCGGGAGCCACATAAAGGAGCACGCGCGATGGGGGAGGGGCTCCCGCCCGATACTCCTCAGCTTTAGAACTTCCCGAAATGGCCACCGCGCAGGCGCGGAGCCCATATGTGTGATGCACAGAGACCACGAAGAAGAAGGTCCCATGGCAAGTGACTCTAATGAGAAAAGGAGCCCAGGATGGGTGGGAGTTTTTTAAAAAGGAAATTCTTAAGGGACAATTGCAAACAATTCCCACAAGGAAAAAAGGCAGAGGGCAACAGAAGAAGCCAATGTGGCTTCACAAAAAACTCAGAGATTACCTGAAAACAAAAAAGGACACATATAGGAAGTGGAAGGAAGGACAGGCTACAGGGGAAGAGTACAGGCAGGTAGCACAGAACTGCAGGAACAGTGTCAGGAAGGCTAAAGCTGAGAATGAGCTGAGGCTAGTGAGGGATGCTAAAAACAACAAAAAAGCTTTCTTCAGATACATGCGTAGTAAAAGACAGAGGAAAGAAATAGTGGTTCAACTACGCAATGAGGATGGCAAATTGATAACAGAAGACAAAGAAAAGGCAGAAATGTTCAATTCTTACTTCGGCTCAGTCTTCTCCCAAAAGAGAGTTTATGTCCCCCCTGGCAAACCTGAAGTGCAGACTGAAGGGGCAGGATTGCAGCTTGAGATTGATAGGCAAATGGTCAAGGAGCACCTGATTGCTTTGAACGAGTTTAAATCTCCAGGGCCTAACAAACTGCATCCTAGAGTAATAAAGGAACTGGCAGAAAAACTCTCAGAACCACTGTCTATTATCTTTGAGAAATCATGGAGGACAGGTGAAGTGCCAGATGACTGGAGGAGGGCAAATGTTGTTCCTATCTTCAAAAAGGGCAAGAAGGAGGAACCTGGGAACTATAGGCCAGTCACTCAGTCTGACCTCAATCCCTGGGAAAATTTTGGAGCAGATTATAAAGAAGTGTCAGTCTGCAAGCACCTTGAAAACAATGCAGTGATTACTAGAAGCCAGCATGGATTTGTCTAGAACAAATCCTGCCAGACTAATCTGATCTCATTTTTTGACCGGGTAACCTCCCTTGTGGACTGTGGGAATGCTGTGGACATAATATATCTGGACTTCAGCAAAGCTTTTGACAAAGTGCTTCATGATATCCTGATTAGCAAGCTAGCTAAAAGTGGGCTGGATGGAACAACTATCAGGTGGATCCACAATTGGCTACAGAATCGGACTCAAAGAGTGCTTATCAATGGTTCCTTCTCAAAGTGGGGAGAGGTAACGAGCAGGGTACCGCAGGGCTTGGTCCTGGGCCCAGTGCTCTTCAACATTTTTATTAATGACTTGGATGAGGAGGTGCAGGGAATGCTTATCAAATTTGCAGATGACACAAAGTTGGGTGGAACAGCTAATACTCTGGAAGACAGAAACAAAATTCAAAGCGATCTCGATAGGCTGGAGCGCTGGGCCGAAAACAACAGAATGAAATTGAATAGGGATAAGTGCCAAGTGTTGCACCTGGGGAAAGGAAACCAAATGCAGAGTTACAGAATGGGGGACACTTGGCTCAACAATACTACAAGTGAGAAGGATCTTGGAATTGCTGTAGATCACAAACTGAATATGAGCCAGCAATGCGATGTGGCTGCAAAGAAGGCAAATGCTATTTTGGGCTGCATTAATAGAAGTATAGCTTCCAAATTGTGGGAAGTGATCATTCCCCTTTACTCAGCACTGGTTAGGCCTCATCTTGAGTATTGCGTCCAGTTCTGGGCACCACACTTTAAGAAGGATGTAGACAAACTGGAGAGGGTTCAGAGGAGGGCAACAAGGATGATAAAGGGACTGGAAACAAGGCCCTATGAGGAGAGACTGAAAGAACTGGGCATGTTTAGCCTTCAGAAGAGGAGACTGAGGGGAGATATGATAGCACTCTTCCAGTACTTGAAGGGTCGTCACAAAGAGGAGGACCAGGATCTCTTCTCGATCATCCCAGTTTGCAGGACACGGAATAATGGGCTCAAGTTACAGGAACCCAGATTCCACCTAAACATCAGGAAAAATTTCCTGACTGTTAGAGCAATAAGACAATGAAACCAACTACCTATGGAGGTGGTGGGCTCTCCCACTCTGGAGGCATTCAACGTGCAGCTGGACAGCTATCTGTCAGGGATGCTTTGACCTGGATTCCTGCATTGAGCAGTGGGTTGGGCTCGATGGCCTTGTCGGCCCCTTCCAACTCTACTTTTCTATGATTCTATGATACACAACCAGATGCAGAAGCACTCTCTCCTCTTAAAATGGCTCCATCTAAAAGGTGCTTTTCTTTACAAAATGTGCCTATCAGGGGTTTGTTTCATGCACTTGCATGTAACTTGTAATTACTCTAACCATCAATTAATTTCAATGAAGGATTAGGCAGGAAAAATGCCCCAAATACAAAGGCTTTCATTAACCAGTAACCTGAGTTCTCTCTCTCTTTTTAGTTCAAGTTTGTGGTAGGAATATTATGAGAAGTAATACTCCTCTGATATATCTGATCTATCCACTTAGTGGAATCTTTGAGACCTCCTAGTTAGCAAAGGAAAAAAGAATGAATATACCCATAGCATGCAAAGGAAAGACAGTTGCGAGTCCATATACGGTATGTTAAAAAAAAAGAAAGGATATTACACTTAATTTTTGCAAATATGTAAACAGAGTCAAACACAGACTCATGAAATGGCAATACTTACCAGTTCCACAAATGCAAGTCCTCCATAACTGTGAGCAACAAAAAATACATTTTCAGCTGCTGATTGAGTGATAAAGTGGTCCCATACATAAACGGCATGTTCTTCAGGAGAGCCATTTTCCTAGAATGAGAAGATAATTCTAGTATGGTTATGCTTATTTATATAGAGCCCAAAATATACTAGGTGCTTAAAAAAACAAAGCAAAACAAAAGCTCCGTGCACAAACAGTGGAGAAAAAGGTGAAAAAGAGAGAACAAGAATACGCAGCTATACAAACAAACAAAAGTAGTTCACTTAGGGCAGAATTCTATGGCCTCCCGACATTGTCTGGGGAGCCATAAGATTTTTCAGAGCCCCAGCTCCAAGGCCCTCCGAATGCAGGACTGGGAGTCCGAATGCAGAGCCTCTGCCCTGCCCACCTCACAGCCAGCACAGAAAGAACTGCACCAGCTGCCTCTCCAAGGTCGTAAATCGGCCTCAGAGAGGGCTAAAGGGGCATGCCAGGGAGTGGGGAGGGGAGGAGGCTGGAGCCGACGGCTTACACCATATCCAAATGGCACCCCAGCCTCCTTCCTTCCCCCGCCCCTCCATGGCACTTCATCTAGATTGCAAAAAATGGCTATCTAGATGAAATGTAGGGCATGAGGTGCAGGGCTGCGGAGATCACTGCCACCGTGCCTTGCGCCCTGCATTGGATGCATGTAAGCCTCCATGTTTGGAGGCTTTCGTGCATCGAGCGTGAAGGGCATTGGATCGTGCCTTCCAAAGTACATCTTAACCTACACATGGGGGGGAAAGTTAGTTACTGCTATAACACTTTTTTTAAAAACAGAAGAAGAAAATATGAAAAAGAAAAAGATAGGAGGAAAAGCCAATGAAAAGTTATGTTTAACAGATGACAGCAAGAATAGAGCAAGGAATCCAAGACCTAATCATAAGAAGAGTGTAGGAAGGATGTTAGGTTTTTTGTTTACACAATTTATATCCTATACCTTAATTAACTTAAATTTATGTTCCTAGGGCAACTAACAAAGTAGTAAGTTACAATAAAAATAAAACAAGGCATACAAACAAACATAAACTAAAACAGCAACAGTCCATTGAAATAGATAATAAAAGTCAAAACTGCTCTAAGTTTTTTTTTAAAAATGCTAAAATTAGCCATTTTTAAAAGCCTGAGAAAATACACCTAAATGTATTTAGGTTTTTATACACCTAAATGTACACCTGCGGAGGGCATTCCAAAGGTGAGGAACCACCCCTAAAAAGGCACTCCCTATAGTCATGACGTGACGTGCTGCACATCAGATGACAATCTCAGTGGATGGGCAGATATTCTGTTACTTATGTGGCTAGAAAACTTTGTTGGAATATCTTGGATGTGACAGGGAACACTTTTCATCTGGTATTTTATGCTGGGCAGGACGAGAATGATTGATTTGGTTCCTTTCACAAATAATTTCATTAGGGTTAGACTCTCGACACCTATCCAACTCTGCAGGGTTGGGGGGGCAGTTAGGATGGTCCACCCCTGGAGATTGATAGATCCAGATGATTTCCACATAGTTTTGGGGCAGTTTCTTGTTGGCATGCTTGGCAGTTTTGCTGATACCCTAGCTGTCCTCTGGCATACAGAGATGACAGAGACAGTTATGCGTAAGCACCCTCTTCCCTCTATAGAGCTTGTGGGGACTAATGGAATGAGAAGGATGAAAGTGAGAGTGACAGTGGAAGAAGACTGATGACTGACCATGAGATAGAGCCTATTTTAAACCATACTCTGTGGGAGTGATGGCAGCGAAGTAAACCTACTATTTTGCTACCACTGTATCTGCACAAAGGTGGAACTGTTCTGAGTGGTGAATAAGAATAAGTTGCAGAAGGGTACTGGCCAAGTCCTATCTTTTTGGCCATTGCGCGGGCCTTCTGAACTAAGTCCATCGCTTCATCAGTCTGCTAATTGAAAACCCCTCGCCATCAAAGGGGAGGTCCTCGATGTGGGAGTGTGCCTCTTGATTTAAGCCAGCAGAGCACAGCCAGGCATGTCTTTGTAAGGCAATTGATTCTACGATGGCCTTTGCATGGCAATCTGGTGCTGGGCAGTGTTGATTTGTTGCCTGGAAAGCTTCATGGCCTCAGCTTGGAAGATGCAGGCCAATTCTCTGCAATTGTCTGGCAAGTAATCACACATGGCCCCAATCTTCTCCCACAAGAAGAGCTGATAGTGAGCCATTGTTGCCTGGTAATTTACAACTTTCAGACTGAGAATGGCTGATGAATTAGCCCGGCAACCCATGAGTCCAGACAGCAGTCTTCTTTATCAACTGGTGCCGAGTGCTGCTTTCAGGAGCGACCCTGAACTGACTCCACTATAACAGAGTTCGGCTGCAGGTGCGAGAGCAGCAACTTTGCATCCTGCTTCTGCACCCAGTACATTCTGTCAAGCCTTTTGGATGCTGGAGGCATTGATGACAGATTTTTCCAAGCCACCTTTGTCTGGAGCAGGGTCGGGAGAAAAGGGATAGCGATTGGTGCCTCCTCCTCCAAATAGATGGTATTGAATATTGGGTCCCTTACTCTCTCTTCCTGTTGTTGGATTGTGATCCCCAGGGATTCCGCCATCTGATGTACCTGCTTGGAAAAGTGTCCCATGTTCTCAGAAGGCAAGTCCGGGTCCTTAGGATCTGATCAGGGCATCTGGTGATGAGATGGATGGTGCAGGTGAGGACATGGAAGGTGAATCCAAGAGGTAGTCCACTGAGGAAGAGGCTCGTGGGGACCATGAGATGGCTGCTGTCTTGGCCCTCAGTGTAAGGAGGCTGAGTGGTTGCAGGCTCAGGTGCCACTGTTTCCCTTGGTTCTGAATAGGCCGATGTTGAAGGCAGTGGGCTCTTGAACGAGTGGTGTGCTCTTGACCCCCTCAGTGGAGGAGGTGGTGGCTGAAAGTCATCTGGAGTGGGCAGTCTGCCCAGAGAGGCAGAAGGCTCCTGTATAAGGTTCAGGGTGTGGGCGGCAAGGGTCTCTGGCTGGAATGCCGGAGCCGGGAAAGATGGAGGCGGAGACAGACAGTAGGCTCAAGGTTCTGCACAGGTTCAGGGCCACAGAGTCCAAACAGGGGCCAGAGGCAGAAGGCAGGTCTGGGCAACAGGCACAGGGTCCAACATGGGTCAGGGCAACAGAGTCCAAACAGGGGCCAGAGGCAGAAGGCGAGGCAGAAGCATAGGTCGAGAGCGGTCACGGGTCAAACATCAGGCAAGGCAAAGCAAGGATCAAGCTTGGTCGCTAGAAGCAGGAACCGGCTGCAGACAACACAGAGGCTTGTGTTGCTGTGGCGAGGGTTGAAGGCAAACTGCAGTTCTTATATAGGTCCTTCTGGCTGCTCCCAGCTGGGCCGCATTAGCTGGCCTGAGAGCAGCCAGGAGCAGGAGGCTACACTCTGCGAGTAGCTAGAAACACTGGGCTCGCTCCTGCAAGGAGGTCTCTTCGCCACCAGGTGAAGCTGTGGTGCAACCTTGGAGGAGTGGATCCTTCCTGACATCCTGTTGGAAATGAGGAGGGATCTCCTGATAGTATCTTGGGTCGTAGTAAGGATCCCTCAGGCTTCAGAATTGCCAGTCCTCCCATTAATTATGAGGCCTTGGTGGCGGCGACCAATCTCCCAGTTGGACAATGGGAAACAGGACCAATCTTGCCCCTGGAGGAGAGCGGGGGCTCCTTCCCTCCCTACGATGTACCTCTAGCCACTCTGTGTGAGGAGATAGGTGTTGCTCCCGCAGTGGCGAGGGACGGTATTGAGGCAGCTCCCTTGCTGGCGAGGCTCGTTCTCGAGGTCGATCTGGAGGGGGGAAGAATCACAGACAGGACCGGTGCAGGGCAGTTTGGCGCCCCAGGCGAAAAAATATTTAGCGCCCACCCCCCTCTCCAAAGGAGGGAAAAAAAAAAAAAACCTGCGCCGCCACCACCAACCTACCTTCCCCCCCGCCCTGGCTGCGGCGGCGGCTGCTGCTGCTGCTGCTGCTTCCTCCTCCTCCTCCTCCTCCTCCTCCTGAAGCGACGCGACGGGACCCCCGCGCTGTTTTTTGCCGGGGGAAACCATGGCAACAGGGCTGTTTAAGCCCTTCTGCCCTGGTTCCTCCCGCCAAAACAACGCGGGCGGGGCTCCGGAAGCGACGCGACGAAGGTAGGTGACGGGGGGGTGACGGGGGGGTTGGGGGGGTGGCGATGGCGGGGGGAGGCGCAGCGGCGAGCGGGCGAGCGAGCGGGTGGGTGGGTCGGTGGGCGGGGGGAAGCGCAGCGGCAGCGAGCAACCGACCGAGCGGGCGGGCGGGGGGGGAGCGCAGCGGCAGCGAGCGGGTGGGCGGGGGGAGGCGCAGCAGCGAGCGGGCGAGCGAGCGTGCGGGTGGGTCGGTGGGCAGGGGGAAGTGCCGCGGCGAGCGAGGGGAGGCGCGGCGGCGGCAGGCAGGAGGGTGGGGAGGCGGAGGCCTGGCGGGGGCGGCGCAGCGGCAGCGAAGAGGAGCGCAGCGTTTCCGCGCCCTCTTCAGCCGTGCGCCCTCCTTCAGCCGCGCGCCCTAGGCAACCGCCTAGTTGGCCTAGCGGTAGCGCCGGCCCTGATCACAGAGCTCCCCTTCAAAGACTGAAGAGATTGGTACCCAGGCTGTCGGTACCGGCGGCGCTTGTCCCTCCAAAATCGGCAGTGGAGTCATTGGAGTCGGTGGCTCCAGTCTGGTTGGAGTCAACAGGCTTCGGTCTTGGTGGAGAGGGAGACTTTTTAGACTCCTTCCTCTTCTTCTTCCGCTCTGGGTCAGGCTTAAATGAGTGTGCCTTCTTAGCCAGCTTCTTAGCGATTTTAATTGCTAATGAGCAACCCAGAGTTGGAGGGTCTCTCCCTGTCAAGAGGGTCTCACCTGGCAGCAAGACAGAGACCATTTGGAGGGCCAGAGAGAACAAGGTTGACATGGTGGTAGTGGCTCTCGGTTGATCAACAGCCTCCAGAGCACCTCTCGAAGCCTGTCTGAGCGGTTCCTCCTCACCTGTTTTGTGAAAGCCTGACAGTGGGGACATGTATCCACTATGTGTCCCTCACCTAGACAAAACAGGCACAATGAGTGTCTGCCCGTCAGAGGTAACTTGCTCCTGCACTTTCTAAGCGGGCCTTCATGGCCATCCGTTTATTTCCAGCACCTCACAAAGGAGTCGTGAGAGGAAAGAAATTAAACTAAAACAAAAGTATAAGGGTAAAGAATGAAATACTAGAGAGGATAGAAGGACAAGAATAAAGGTCTGAAGAAGAAACTTCAGCATTTTGTCATCAAAAAGATGCAGAGAAACTCCTCTGATGGTAACCACAAAGGCAGTCATAGAGGAACTGAGGGAATAGGTGGGAACACGCTAGGCACATGCACAGTAGGACAGTGGGGGAAGAGTTCCCGCCTAAAATCCTCAACTTTAGAAGCTTCGCAAAACAGCTCCAAGCAGGTGCAGAGCCCATATGTGTGATGCACAGAGAACAAAAAGAACAACCTATTATAACTGGACCCTCAAAGGAAGATAAGGAGAAGCACCAGAAGTCTGCTGTGAAGAATTTGCAAAACATTTTGCAAATAAAATTGCTCATATCCTTTTCAACGTGAGCTCCAATTGTCTAGTAGCCATTTTGGAGGTTGCTGTCACTCCCTCCTGCCCAATTTTGATTGGATACTTTTCCAGTTTGTTATAAGTATCAGTGAGAGAATGTATGTAAAGTGCTTTGAGCATCCTTTATTTTTTTTATAGTTCAGTTGGTAGATGAGAGATAGAAAAAGTATCTATTTAACTGAGTGTGAGAATCCACTTCTTTGCCTTCAGCACTTTTGAAGTGCAGTTCAGCAAACCAGTCATTTCACATGCATCAGACCAGTTTTTGACACTATCTGTTAGATTTCTGTATGTTAGGATTGCCCTTTTATCCAGATAAAGTGGTTCTTTACAGTGCACTAGAATTAAATTCACAGTAAAACAAGGATGAATGCTTAGCTCTCCCCTCCCCCTCCCCCTTCTTCCGTCCCCATTCCTTTTTCCTTGTGTGCCGTGTCTTTTTAGATTGTAAGCCTGCAGGCAGGGACTGTCATGTTAATTGATTATATGTAAGCCTCTCTGGGAGCCTTTTTGGTTGAGGAGCGGCGTAAAAATGTTTCAAATAAATAAAATAATAAATAAATAAATAGCTGGCTAGGATGCTCACTTCAGCATGCCAAGCTTCTACCACTGGCTTTCCCTCTTGTTAGAACAATTGAGAGCCATCTTATGAACATTGTTAGCACGTTTAATAGAATGTCTTTAAATAGAATGTCTTTAAATGAAGTCGTTTTACTGTACTGTTATATCGAGAGATATAAGAAGTTAATAGGAATGGGACAATAATAATAATAATAATAATAATATCACCTGTGGCCATTTATTCTCAATGAAGACAGAGCTGTCTGTACTGATCCACTGATCTCACCAATGTGGGCAGTAACTACAACGACTGGAAAGGGGTTGAAGGCCATATATGCCAAGACATTCAAAAACTGAATTCTTACCTGTTGAAATTATTATAAAGATTAGATTTAGAGTTTAATAGTATCTAATTAAAGCTGTTCAAAAGTTTCAAATACCCCAATGAATGAACTGCACAAATGTTGAGCTGAAAGCTTCAGAGTGCTGGAAGTGTTGAATTCTTAAGGGAGTTTTTCTACAAACGCATACCACAGGGACTCAAACTGCTGCCCTAAACAATATATTATTGCCCATGGTATTGAATGGAATAGGGAAAAGACTTTAGATGTTTTTTTTTACATAAAAAGCACATAAAGTTCAGAATAAAGGTATTATGATTAGGACTGTCAAACACCAAATTTTAGAAAATTACTCATCTGCCTTATAATTAATTTGAGGATTACTAAAACCCAGGGCCGGTGCAAGACAGTTTGGTGCCCTAGGCAAGATCAGATATTTAGCGCCCCCCGCTTCCCACTTGAGCCCTCCCTCCAGCCCTATGCCCATTATGAAATAAAAGTCAATTGACAAAACCTAAAAAAAATATTATCATAATAATGAGCCGTGCACAGGACAAGCAAAGCCCCACACACACACATTGCAAAGGATCTCTGCAGCCTGCTCCCAGTTTCCAGACCTGCTATTGCAGACAATTCAGAATCATCACCAGCAGGGGAAAGCGACCTGGCGTCCTCCTGATGTTTTGGACTACAACTCCCACAATACCTGACCATTGGCTATGTTGGGGCTGATGGGATTCGTAGTCCAAAACATCTGGAGGGTGCCAGGTGGCCAACCCCTGCTCAGGAGTACGTGACCTTTCTCACCTCTCCTGGGCTACTCTCCTTCCAACCCGAAGACTGGGCAACAGGGGCATTCTTGCACCTTCTCCCTGGGGCTCAGTGGGAGGGCCTTCGGCGGGCCCAGCCGCCTCTCTGCCAGCTTTGCTGGTAAACGGCCCCCCCGGAGGTGCTCACAGTCGGACGTTCCCAGGCGGCGGGAGGCTTGGGGTCACCCGGCCCTGTCCTGGTCCGCTGCCCGGACCATTGTTGCTGCTTCCCCTCTAAGGAAAGAGGGGTGGATGGGGGTGGGTGGGTTTCACGGGGTTTCACTTTCTCTTCCAGTGGGCCTCTCCTCTGTCCCTCGGTTGCTGCTCAGGTCAGCGCGGAGCTGCTGAACCTGTCGAGGCACCTGGCTAGAAAGCAGGACTGCCACAAGGGGGCGGGGCCCGCAGGATCACAATTCCTCCCCCCCCGCCCAATTCTGCCGCTCCAGAGAACCTCGCGGGTCTCGATCTCTCATAGCCGCGCTCCAAAGCCTCTGGTGCCGTGCAAGGCCAGGCACATTTACTCAGAGGTAAGTCCCACTGAGTTGACTGGGACTTACTCTCTTGTAAGAGTTTGGGCTGGCCCGTTCCAGCCACTCCCTTGCCGGAAGCTTCCATCACGATCCCGCTGGAAGCGCCTCCAACAAACCCCTAACCTCGAGCACCACTTCTTCACGGTGCAGCTCCCGGAAGGGAGTCCCGTGGAGATAAAGGGGGCGTGCTTCTCAGTAAACACGCGCGGAGCCGCCTGGGCGCCCCCTCGACGAGGCGATGCTGCTTGCAGACTGAGAAATGAAATCCGGCCAGGGCAGCAGAAGGGGGCGAGGTTCTTTTAAATGCTGGGGCGCGCGGACGGGGCTATCAAAATATGCATTTTAGCACAGTATTTCCCCCCAAGGCGTTTCTGGCGCCCCCTTTAGCCCTGCGCCCTAGGCAGCTGCCTAGTTGGCCTAATGGTAGCACCGGCCCTGCTAAAACCTCAATGTAGGTATTTTTGGGAAAACATACTTTAATAAACAAAAGTTTCCACTCGTTATTCTAAAGAAAAGCCATATTTAATATTTTCTCTTTCCACACTTATTAGAGTAACACACCAAATCAGATTAGCTTCAAAAAACAAAGGTGCCCTTAACTTTCAGCCCCACTGACAAATTAATTAATACACTCACTAACCCCCGCAAACCTTTCCCCCCTTCTGTATAGTGATCTTGAGGTTAGAAATTGAGTATCCTTGAGGAAGCCTGAATGGTTTCTCTGTGAAGCCATTTTTGAAGTCTGATTTGTGTCCATTCTCTAACTCTTATACAAACCACAAAATAACATTTCCCAGTCATTTATTTCTGACCCCCCCACACACACAATTTCTCAAGGGTCTCCAAATTCTTCCCTCTACTGAATGTGTTCCTCTGCCTACTAGTTGGGCGGTTAAAATGGGGCCACCAAGAGACATGTAGTGGTTTTTGCATACTTGGGGGCCTCCCCAAGTATGCAAAACAACAACAATCAAAATCCAACAACTTGTTTTTAAAATAAAATTCAAATTAATTAAATGGCCCAATGGCCTCCAGGAGCCATAAAATACTGAAAACAGTTGAGCATAAACTTACATAAGAAAAAAAAGAAAATGGGTAGTGGGAATTGACCTGCTCAAGCCCCTAAAAGGCTATGATATCCTGGACGGGGGCATTAGGGTCAGGGAGGCTATGCACCTTGAGGTTAAAAGCTTCCTTTCCTATCCTATACAGAATGGTATCAGAAGGAAGGGGAAGGGGAAAGGACATCTTTCCCCAGAAGCCTGCAAGGCTGGTTCACATGATCAAAGAAGCCGTTCACAGGGTGGCTTATTTAAATCATGTGTGCCAGGCAAGTGTGGGGCGCGATTTCCACAATCACCAGCCAGGCACGGCTTGTCATGTCATTCAAACCTGGACAGCATGGCTTGTTGGAAGGGGAAAGAACCTTACAATAACCCATGGAATGACACAACAAGTCTTGCCCAGCACACAGCACTATTTAAAGAAGTCTTAAATAAAGCCATGGTGGCTTATTTTGGTCATGTACACCAGGTCAATATAGTAATAATGGGCTCAGAACTCAGATACAGGTGTAGCAACTAGCCTGAAACCTGAGTCATTTAGTGCTGTTTAGCACAGCCACAGGAGAGTGGGAAACAAAAAAGGTGTCCATTTAAGTGAAATACAAGTCATACATTGAAATACAATTCATACAATTGTATTTCAATTTTTAAAATAGTTTTTAATGTTATGT
This sequence comes from Shinisaurus crocodilurus, assembly GCA_021292165.1. Lineage (NCBI taxonomy): Eukaryota > Metazoa > Chordata > Lepidosauria > Squamata > Shinisauridae > Shinisaurus > Shinisaurus crocodilurus. The sequence continues at coordinate 48,685,620 of CM037877.1, forward strand.
TAAGGACATGGAATTTGGAGGAATATAAATCTAAAAAACAACGATGGCTAATAAATTAAAAGATGTATGTAGACTAAAATGACTCCACAAGAGTTGTGATTACTAGTTTCTTCTTTTGTACTTTTCTGTGATCATTAATGTTTCAGCTAGGGTTCTGCATTTTGTGTCATATTCTTCAATTGGTGTAAAACAGGATTTTAAGTCTGTTGAGAACAGCAGATAAACCAATTTGAGTAACGATAGAACTGGTAAAGAACTGTTGTATTTTATTCTTTTAGTGGTATTGTAAGACACCCAGAGAAATTTGTTATTAGGAGGCATATAAACACTGGTAGGGCACAATCTTATGGAGATGAGCATAAGCCCCCGAATTCAGAGATTCACAATCATCCAATGCACAGCTGGAGGAGCGGTGGAGGCGATCTTCGCCTCCACCAATCCTCCCACTTTGCATTTTCACTAGACAGCAGTTTTCGGCCATCTAGCAACAGTATCTCAAACAAGGAGGGAAAGAAGCTGGAGCAGCTTCAGGATACCTTGAATCCCGGCCGCTCCAGTCTCCTCCCCTCCCCACCCCCTTCCCGCACCTTTTAACCCTTCTCTGAGGTTGCTTTCCCTTTGGAGAGCAGCCAGCGTGGTTCATTCCACACTGGCTGCAAGGAGGTGGAGCTCTGATTTCCAGCTTCAAGGTTGGAGCTCTGTCTGACCTCGGAGTTCGGAATCCAAACTATCCTATGGCCTGCCAGACAATTGTCTAGAGGCCACAGATTGTTCCCTTCATAAAGTAAAAAACAAATTCTTGTATCATTCCTACCAAAGGATGTCACAGGCTGTTTTACTTGACATGGGGTAGATGCTGAAAATCTCACCAGCCCATTTATTTACTTAGGTATTTTAATACCACCTTTCAGGGCCAAAGTAAGGCGGTTGACACACCATAGAATTGTCATAAACCAGGTTAAAAGTCAAATATAAAATTCAGAATAGTTTTGTTTAGGCACATTATATTGTGATGTCATGACATTGTGCCTTTTCCTACTTGTGTTCCACTGGCTGCTGCTGGCAGGGGCAGGGAAACAACCGTAAATCTTCCTAAGCTTTATGGGAAAAGGAGGAGAATCAGGTATAGAGTTGCTGTTTTTGATGACAGCTCTGGATCAAGCCTACAGTCTAGCTCTGCCCAATCTCTGGCATAAAATAGAAGACTTGATGAATCAGGAAAAAAAATCTAACTATGGGAAGCTAGGTAGTAATGCAGGGTTCACTTTCCCTAAGTCCACAAAGACACAAATCATGGGTGATGCAGATAAAACAATCCCCTAGCTATTTTAAATTTGTGACTGAGAATGAGGTAGCTGTGACCCTGGGGTTCCTCTTCTGATCTAATGAACCTATTCTTAACATAAAAGATTTAAAATATTAAAATTCCTGCCTAATTTGACAAATCCTTTATCTCCTTTTCAAAAAATAAATAATACTTTATAAATAGAATTTAAAAAGCCATTTAATACAATGATGAATTTAAAAAGTATTGTTCTTAATTATGATTCTTATTTTAGTTCCCTTATTAGGGGAAGGAACAATGAATACATGTTACTATCTGTCAGTAACAGTTAAAATGATCAGGCATATCAGATACCAAACACCTATCAATTCAGTGCACTGGAAACTCAATGAAAAAAATCTCAGAAGAGAAAAGAAGTCTGGATTATTTAAGAAAAATATAATAAAAGATTATTTGATCCATTCTAAAATCCACACGATTGAAAGCTACAATGCATATTCATTTCATGACTAGTCTAGAGAAAGCACACATTTAGCAAACAGAAAAAAATAGATGTTCATTTCTGACTTTTAAACATAGACTACAAGGTTCATATTCATAGATCATAGAGTTGGAAGGAGCCTACAAGGCTATCGAGTCCAACCCCCTGCTCAATGCAGGAAACTAGAGGAGGGGTCTCCCATCCAAGTAATAACCAGGCTTGACCCTGCTTAGCTTTCCATGCTCAGACAAGCTGAGTCAGCATAAGCCACAGGCCTGTTCATACCGCACAAGTTCAGGCTGGGACACTAATAAATCTGTTGGGGATTGCATACATGCGCATGGGCACGCTCACACTATTCACACAGACACACCACACACACACACCACATACACACTATCTATGTTATTTATTTGCAGTAAGAGTCTAGTAAGGATGGGATCCCTCAGACCTGTCCTCCCTTCCCTGGGTCATACCAGATGGTTTGGACCACCACTCCCATCATCTCTATCAGCCGTACTGGAGGGGACTGATGTGAGTTATAGTCCCAACCATCTGAAGAGACAAAGGGTGGGGAATGCTGCACCAGACACAGGCAGTGAGGTGAAGACACTGTTGGGACTAAAGGGTTGGGACCAATAGGGGATGAACTGCTGGGGCAATGCATGGCCAGGGGTGTGTTCCAAAAGGCAAAGAACGCAAGAATGCCACAAGTAAGAGGAGGGAGCTTCATAAGCATGAGGCCAGGGCCGGTGGTCAGTGAGTAGAAGTCATGGAACAGCCTGTGGGTCCAGATGGGCCTCTGTCAGCATACAGAACAGGGTGGGCCAGGAGGGCATGATGATAGGTACAGAGGGCTATGGAGTGGCAAAGTTGAGGTGGCTGAGGATGAAGTGCACGAGCGTGTGGATTAGGCCTTCTGTATGGCAGCACTGCTTTGGAATGGTGGACGCTAGCAAACCCAATCCATGGGGTCCAGGTTGGGAGACCTCATGTTCCAAAAAACTCTGCAACTCAAACTCCATGTGGATCCTGGCCCTACTGGACGTCCCCTTCCTCCACACCAGCAAATGGGATCATAGGAGCATCCTGGCCAAGGCCTTCCATTACAAGTGGGATCCTGTGTCTCAGAGCCATGTTGTACAGTATTGTATGCACAACCATGATTCTGGACACATTCTCAGATGTATGGATGGACTCAGCTCTGTCTGAAATGCAGGCAGACACATGCACATGTTCAGCATTCCAAAACCACTCCCAATGAAACAACCCCTCCTGTAAGGTCCTTTGCATAAGGCATCAGAGAGAAAGGGTGCAATGGCTAGCCCTGTCAATGTGAGGGGTTAGGGAGGAGAGGGCATCTGTGCAGCATGATAGGCCCCACCATACCATATACAATAGCCAGCCGCACACTTCAGGCATAGACTCCAGGATAGCCAGGAGGCTTGATGCCTCCAGGACCTGAAAGTGATACATGCTCCCTGGCATCAGTGCATTTACGTATGTGAATATGCCCTGCAGGTAACAGGTTGCTAATGAATCCAAATAAGATCTTAGCCTGATTCAGATCTTATCATACTGTATGCACAGAAGTCTCAGACATCAGGGGGCAGGGATACACAGCATGACCCCGCTTGAGTGATAAATTAAGTGTGGTTCTAAACACCTGAATATGGCTCCTATTTCTTGCCATTCTATTTTATGAAAGTATAACTAGGGAATTAGAAAATAGCTAGTATCGTTGAAGCATAATTGGCTGAGCAAAGTGAGATCTTTGTTTTAATTAGATTATTCAATGTTTAATTTGTTTGCGTGTTTGTAATGTGGTAACTCCATTAAACATTGAGAAGTTGGAATGAATTTGATCTACACATTCAGCATATGTTTCAAATTCTCCCAAATAGAAGGAAGGAGATGAATAAGACACCTGCTCCAGTCCAGCTGCACTTTCTCTCCGCCCCCAAAAGGGAAGGATTTTCCTGTGGGAAGGATCCTGATAAGTTATGTTTTGTTATTGTAATACTGTACTACTACTACTACTACTACTACCACCACCACCACCAATAATAATAATAATAATAATAATAATAATAATAATAATAATAATAATAATATTGTAGTATTCTTAAAGATAGGATAGGTAACAATAATAAATCATCATCATAATGAAAAATACCAGCTCAACACCCACTTTCAAATAGGGGTGAAAAATACAAAATATGGTTCAATGCAATATCTCCCATGAAAATTGACACATTGAAATGAAAGTTTAGGTCCTTCTTAGGGGCTTCCATGCTGGGGTTCAAGTATGAAACCTGCTTAACACCAGGACCCATTTTCAAGAAATATAACACAATGTGAAGACTGAGACATCAGAAAGGAAGTTGGTGTGCTTATTCAGAACATCATTTTATGTTTCAAGTATGAACCCCAGCTAGACTCTCACACAGATTTTCAAAGGAGAGGATAATTTGTAATCTGAAATCCAAAGTGAGGCCTTTCAGGCTTTACTAACACATATTAGCCTTCAGAAGGCCTCACCTCACCCCGGGAACTGAAGGGGACAGAAACATGAATCAAATCAACCTTCTTCATAGTATCAGAGGGAAGAAGTTTCCATCTCTCAGGCCATTGACCTGAGCAGAGGAAAATGCACACTTTATTCATGTAATAAAGTAACATCTCTGCTACTGGGCAAGTTTACTGGTGATCTGACATTAAAATGGGGAGAGAGCAACTCATTAAAAGCATCCCCTGATGCTCTGAATACAAAATATGAGGGACAATCTCCCAGTAACTTTATGCATGACCCCCTAAATGAATGTGATTTGTGTGACAGCTGATTCCAGTGGATTATACCCACTATTCTTGAGATTGACACAAACAAATCTCTCCAAGATGAAGTTAAACAGGCTTGCACCAGAAACAAATTCAACTGGATCTTTGAAAAAAAGTCATAAAGTTTTCTGTATACAAAATTAGTACACATTTTAGGGACATTTTTAGCAGGCCTATTTGGAATGTGGCAAATTAAGGAATCAATTTTTGCCTGTTGTGTTCTTTTAAAAACCAGTATCATTTGACTGGCAAGGCATATCACATTTTAATGAATCAAGCCATTAGTGTACACAGATAAGCAGTGTGCATACAGTATATACAGTGTTTTCTGGAGCTTTCAAAATGCAGGTTAAAATCATGAATGGAATATTGCCATCATTAATTCTTAAATACCAAGCTGAAGGAAGGCAGAAACCAAAGCCTTATCAACTACACCAGATACTAATACCTAGACATTGCAAGGTCTGCAGTTATGATGGACTACCTGAGCTGATAACACATGGAATTATCTAAACAACATTTGCATATTTGTGTAATTATTTCCTAAGGTTAATTAGCTCCAGCAAGGCAGTTTGCCCTTTGAGACTGCTTACAGTGACAGATTCACATATTTCCAGTTTTGATGCCAAATTATACAGCCCCCCCCCCCCCAACCTGTTGCTGGAAAGTTATACATTCTGCAATGTATTCAAGGACCTCAATTTTGATGAATTTGATAAATTTTAAAATACACAGCTGGATAAATTTATCCAGACAAGCAGTCCACACTCAAATAAACCAGCCTCTCATTAGTTGCAAACCAAACCAAAACAGTTTTAACCTTACGTTACACCACTTGCTTCTCATAAAATGACTTCAGATATGCACTTAGCATTTAAATATTCCCTTTCTTTTCTAGTTATGTGAGCCTATATCATGGATTGAAATATTTGTCTGTATGTGGCACCCAACAGTCCATGGACATGCAATGGGAACACAGTTTTCCTGGGACACATTAATTATGTCCAGTAATATTTACTGAGGTAGATGGACATGTATGTCAATACAGAGTAAGAGATACCCTGCTAACAGTGAGAAAAATGAAGAAAAAAAGAAAGAAGGAAAGAAAGAAAGAAAGAAAGAAAGAAAAGGCTTTGATGTCTGAAGTCCATATCCCCTTTAACCAAATAATTCAGGTCTCCCATTTTTCAAATAAAAGAAATATAAAATATACCACATAATTTAGTTCTAAAAACCTTTAAGGTGCATTTCATATTATATAATTCTGTATTTTTGTTTCTATATTTGTAGTGGAAAAGGCCAGAAGACCATTGTGATTTCAAGGAGACAGTGGTGTATGACCATTATTGTATTTGTGTCTGGGTCTCTATTGTATGAATATACCTGCTCTTTGTGTCTTCAGCAGGCGTGAATTTGCTGGGTTTCTTTCTTTTTGCTGTTTCTTACTATTTAGTGTGTAGTACCAGTGAGCTCATAATGTTAGGAGTTTGCCATGAGAAGATGGCCAATTAAAGTCTGTTTTTGGACAGGCTTAAGCTTGGCAAGGATGTTAGAGGACAATTAGAAGCACATCCGGTTATCAGTGGGCCAGACTTCAATGGTGTATAATTGGAAGGAACTTGGTTATCAGTTGGCCAGATTTCAATGGCTTAGGTAAGTAGAGGTTCATCATCTTGAGGGGTCTAGATGACCTGGGATCTGAGTGACTCCAGGTGGCCTCCTGGTCAACTTAAAAGGATTGCTTACTGTTGGATGGCTTGGGAACCTGGTATGGGAGTGTTTATACTGTATATGCTTGTCATTCTTTCCCAATTAATTAGGAATAAAAGACATTAATTTTGTCTAGTTTAATGAGAACAGGTGCAATTATTGTAAACACAGAAAACCTATATAAGATTAGGGAATTCTTAGGAGGGTGGAACCTCAACACAGACCTAGCTGCAGGAGGTGCTGTGTGCCGGCCAAGGAGTCCGTCCGTTGTTGTTTCTTTGAGGGGTTCCCAACAACAGAATGGGTGTAAGCATTGTACTCTTGCTTATGTAATCTCTTTTCTGTATTTGCTAATAAAGCCTTTTCTAGGGATGTACCCAAGTAGCCCGGCAGCCAGGAGCAAGGCCCGAACTGGGCCTGCTCGTGTCCGCCGGGCTACTCGGCCACCTGTGCGGGCTTACCTGCAGGCTCTCCAGCTCTGTGGAGAGCCTGCCTCCCCATCCGCTGGTCCCATTGCATCACTTCCGGCGCGGAGGAAGTGACGCGATGGGACCCTGCTCCATCGCGCTGGACCCCCGCGCTCTGTTTTTGGCACGGGAAACCAGGGCAACAGGGCCAAAACAGAGTGCGGGCGGGGGTCCAGCGGCGGTGCGCAGGACCAGGTAGGTGGCGGGGGGGTCCGGCAGCGGCGGCGACGGGGAGCCATGCGCGGGGGGGGTTCTCCGGTGGCAGCGCAAGCGACATGGAGAACGCTCCACGCCGCTCTGAAGAGCGAGATCGGGCCACTGCCGCTCGTGGGGGCCCGAGCCTGGAGCGAGCCTCCAGCCGACTCCAGGGTCGGTCCCACCACTACTTTTAACCTTCACCCATAAATGTGCTCATTGTCTCCAGATCCTAAAAAGGACTACTGCCTTTGGCAGAACAATATTTTAAATTTTTATTGCACACTTCTGCCTAAGGAGGAAATGAAAATGAAATATATATGTATAAAAATAAACACACACACACACACACACACACACAGTTATGAAGTAGCAAGAATAAAACAATAACAGATAATAACAAAATCAAAGAAAATAACAGCATAAGCTAAGAACATTTTTGGTCCTAAATTATATAATGAATATGGGTACATTCACATGACTTCTTCCTGCTGACATGGATAGTCATCACTGTTGAATTATGGTAGGCATACGTTATAATACTACATGCTGATTTATATAAATATATTATGTGTAAAAAAAATACTTGGTATCACTCCTGGACTAATTAATTCATCAAGGTATCAAAATCATTCTGGTACTTCTACATGATCCAAAAAGCTAAAATTTAGTACGTACAGTCAAAGACACCCTGATTACTAGAAAAGACTGAAAGGGGGCATTTGTACATCTCTCTCCCCCCCCCTCTCAAAACTGAGGACTCAAAGGGTAATCCACAATGGGGACATGATTTCCACATTAGCTAGAAAGTTAAAAATTTCATACACATGTAGCCCAGAACCCAAATTACTAGAAAAGGCTGACATATAAACAGTCTAGACAGGAAACTCACCTCATAATAAGGGCAGCACTCCAACACAGAGCAAACTAAATCACACATGGGATGGAAAGTTGGGCTGTGGGGATTCTGTTGCCCTTTCACACACCTGACTCAGCCTTGAGGGGATTTCCAGTCAAGAACATGCATTTATGCTTGCAGAATGCAAGTTTCATTTACTAGTATCTATCCACTTTAGAAACTACATTAGGAGGAGTCTAAATCAGAAAATATGTAGTACAAAATCTATATAGGCTTACTATTATAGTAGCCCAAAAGGAAAAGACCCCAAAGCACCTTTTAATCTTTTCATTCAGCAAGGTTATACATTTATAGGCAGCGTTCTATAGTAATGTCACACAAATTTCTTTTTAGAAATAACAGTTCAGAAAGGCTTTTTTCCTTGGAGAAATGCTTATCCATAGGAAGTTTTGTCCATAATCCACTTTTCAAAGTCCATTCAAAAATTCTAAGACTGTTTTGTTCCATCCATGTAAATCAGCAATAAGAAATTTGTTGCACTGTAATAGTTACACCTTATGATGCAGATGTCCTTGGAATTCAGAATTGTCACTAATGTGTTAATCATTACTATTCTAGTCTGCTATTCAGTGTAACTAAGTTATTGATCAAGCTGGCATTTTTCAGTCCTGTTTGACACAGAATGAAAGTAGAATAAACATAATGGAGAGCTGTACTACCAGTTCAGATAGGGCATATCACCAATAATCATGGAGAAAGAGAGGGCAGTTGAAACAAGGGCACTGTAGAGACGGCAAGTCAGAACAAAGGGAATCTAAGAGTCGTCTGATGAGCAGATGTCACCCGTGAATAAATTGCAGACTTATGATCCATCTAAAATTTAGTGCGAAATGATACCAGATGCTAGCAAAAGTGTTCGGAGAAGACTTAGACAAATTCATGGAGGGTAGATCTACCCATGACTATGAGCTGCAATAGCTAAATGGAGCCTGCAATCATGTAACTCTGATCAGCAGATGCTTGGGACAAAAAAAATGGATGGCTATCATAACCTTGGCCTGCTTTTAAGCTTCCCGGAGATACCTGGCTTGCCATTTTTAGAACCAGAATGCTAGACTAGATGGTAATAGCAGCTGCTGAGTGGTGGTTATTGAATTCTGTACAGAACAGAAATGAGAGGCCAGAGAAGTAGCAAATAAAGCCCAGCCATAATTGTCGCTGTGACAAACTAAACAAAAAAACAGAAGAAATCAAGTAAAAGGAAACCAAAATTGCAATGCTTGCCAAATCACATGATTATTAGGACCCTATTAGGTCAATGTCTGTGACCAGTTAAAAATTATTTTTCTGTTTCTTTGGTTTTTAACTTATAAAATTCCAGTGTCATCTACACTGATGGGCCTTTATACAGATTTTGCATATAATCTCCAAATTCCAATGTTAATGTCATAAAAACATAATATGAAATCCATTATTTATCAAAAATAATTAAAACAGTAAAAAAGTGCATGTTGTCTTTAACTAGCCTATTTAAAGTGGCGGTGAAGATGACATTCACCTTACTGGCTGCTGCTTCTTTTCTTCCTTACAGGGAAGTTAGTTATGATGACTTCTGTGAGAGGAAGGGGGGCTCAGTGCCAGCCCGTCAGCCAGCAGCACATGGAGATGACAATGAGGACATTAAGAGAATGCACAGCACAGACATCCTGTGGAGAAGATGCTCCACAGAGCATATGCTGTAGACTACTTGGGACAAAGAGGTGGGAGTACTCCTGCAACAGTTTGCAGGGCTGGGATCAGTTTGCAGGGCTGTTGCAGCCTAAATGCATGTACAAATGATAGGACACACTCAGACATCAGGTACCACTGGCAAAACATTAAACACAACTACCTTGTTTCAGTCTCCTGCTCAGATGGTTGTCCCAGCCCCCCTTTAAATTTATTTATTTATTCATTCATTCATTCATACCCCGCCTTGCTACCAGGAAATAGCACTATGGAAACTTAAAAATGTAGTTAATATAATGAAATTATTTTTCCTGTTCATTTAGGCTCATTAAAGATGTTTTTCCTTCCTGCTGAGCTAGTGGTCTAGATGTTATTTATTTATAAATTTGATTTATATCAAATGCCAGTCCTAGCATGCTTAAATGAGCCCCCTGTCTCCCCGCCCCAGCCAAGCCCATTGGCTCAGCTGGCAGTGACCTCTCCTGCTACCTGACTCCCCACTCTTCCCCCACGCACAAAACCTCTCCCCAGCCCCAAGGTGCGGGGCCAGGGGAAGTCTGATCTGGTCAGTGAAGGGAGTCCAAAAAGCATTATAGGTGTCCAAATGGCAACAGTCCTATTCTGACAGTTCTGTTGCTCTTGCCGTGGTACCATATTATGTTGTAAGGGATGAGTGGTGAGAAAGGTTCCTTTCAGCCTCACATGCAGCCTCCTAACTGTAACAGGTGGGAATTGGAGAAGCTTCATTTTTACAGGAGTGGAGCCAAAAATGTGCTGAACAGGAAACAGATTTTACTATTTCTACTGTTGTATATCATAATTCAATTCCATTTCATACAAAGTTTCTCTATTACTGTTTGACAGTGTTTATATATAACTTATTGCAACATTATATGCAGTGTGTTGGCATGTAGTGACATTTGGAAAGAATATACACTTAGAGCAATTTTTAATGAGTATGAAGGTTTCATGTAAAATAAAACCTGCTTAGTTTCTAAAATTATCCTAAGGTGACCTTTAGCATATGGTTTGGTAATAAAAGATGTTGTGTGTTGAGCATTAACCTTTGCTTCACCTATCCTCTGCCAAAGCCCTTTCAAATTTCCAAAAGTATGAATGACAAAACAATTTTTTTTGTTCCCTGCATCAGAAATAGAACCAAGGAACTGTGATTCTCATTGTATTAATGCTTCTCCTTCATGGTACCTGTGCATCATATGGGCTCTGTGACTGTGGGAACTGTCCCCTACTGTCCCAGTGTGCATGTCCATAGCGGATTCCCTCAGTTGTTCTTCGACCACCATTGCGGTTGCCTTGTTGGGAACTTCTGTCATCTTTTAGGCTCTTTTGCAAAACAGTTGAGGTTTTTATTCTGTCTTTCTCTTATTCTGCTGTCGTTTTTTCTCTGTGTCATAGTTAATTTGTTTTTGTTTCCTTATTTTTGTGATACTTGCGATTGCTCAATCGCCTCAAGTTCTGCAAATGCGTCCAGTGCAGTAGTAAACTCCCACAGACAGATGGACACTCTCTCTGCTAGTTCTGACTGGGAGAGGTTCACATCATTGATACCTGTGCGCACTGCCAGGCATTCATAAAATGGGCCTGGCAAAACAGATTGGACAGGCTTTGGGCAGTGTTGTGGAAAAAAGCGCTGGAGGCAGTGGAAGCTCCAAAGAATCCTATGGCTCAAATTGAACCTCCTTCCCAGGAGCCATCAGAGCCTGCTTCAACTGCCTCGCAAGGGATAAGAGTGTTGGGGTCTTCCTCACCCCCTGCTTCAGCTCTACCATGGGCCATACTGACCCCCCTACATCTGAGCAGTCACTGACACTCTCGTCTCGACAGCTAAAAAGCTAAGACAGCCAAGCCTCTGAAATCCTCCTCGGAATCACAAAAGAAAAAGAAAAAGAAGAAGAGGAAAGAGTCAAAGAAACTACACAATCCTACTCAAAAACTGCTCCTGCCCATTCCAGTTTCACCACCTTGCTGAACTCGCCAATACTGATGAGATCAGGCATATTGGTACCAATGCAAGAACTGATCAAAATTGATTTGGAGGGTGAAATAACGAGATCCCACTCCGACCCGAGATCAAAGAATATAGGCTCCAAGCATTCAATCCCCAGTCCATAGCTCTCGTCATCATGAGGGGTCACTGGACTTGATGGTCTTGGAATTTTACCCATTGGGATGAAGGGAAGGAGCTTATAGGGCGCACAAACCTTGAGTTCGCTCTCAGTCTCCTATCTCTCCCTGCGAACTGGCAATCTCAGTGGTGTCTGCAACCACTATGAACGTATTACTGGGAGGATTGGCATGCTAGACATGATCAAGTTCATTATAATTGGCACTGCCTCCCCTTAATAAAGAACCACACTGGCATCTTTATCTAGACCGCCCATGGAGGGTGTATTTTTGCCACCTCCTCCGGCACCATTACCCTGAAAGATGCCTGGGGTGGCTGTCAAGTTTCCCCCTGTTTAAAGACTGTTCCAGACTTATAAGAGTGGCGAGGGATGGGGGGACGGGGACTGGCTGAGTGGATAAAGTCAAAGTCAGTTTATTATGGTCATAGACCAGCAGGTGGCTGAGTGGATAAGGGTAGTGGTGAATGCCTCTTCATGACAAGGTATGATTCCATCATGTCTAAAAGAGGTGGTGGTAAGACCTTTGTCTAAAAAATAATCCCTGACCCCGCCGTAGTTCTAGATAATTTCCAGCCAATCTCCACTATTCTATTCTTAGGCAAGATGCTGGAGCATGTGGTGGCATTTCAGCTCCAGAAGTTTCTGAATGAGGTGGATTATCTAGAAGCATTTCAATCTGGCTTCAGACATGGTTATGGACCATAACGTTAGTGGACAATCTACACGGGGAACTGGACAGGAGGAATGAGTCCCTGTTGGTTCTTTTGGACCTCTCAGTAGCTTTTGATACTATTGACCATTGTATCCTTCTGAGGCATCTCTTTGGGATGGGACTTGGAGGCAATTGATAAATTATAGCTACAAATTGCTATGTTCTGGCTAAAGATGACTCTCATGCAGAGAGCTAGTATCTCACTGAAAAAGAACCAAAGCCTCATCCACACACATCCCATTATGACCAACCTTACTGGATTGTTCTAAGGATCAATGAGATAAGGTATGTGAAGCTCCCTGAACACTCAAAAAGCCTTTTGACATTCCTTGCAGTATATTTTGGTAATTTGTTCTTGTTGCTTTTCCTTTTTAGGTCTGAAAGGATACTTGAACATTGGGCAATTATTGTGGTCCAGAATACTGCATGTGTAGTTGTCCTCTTTACCTCAGTGGTAGAAACTGGTCTTTGCAGAAAGAGCATTTCATTGCATTGAAATGAATGGGGAAGCTCTTTGAGGGAAACCAATGTGATCACAGGAACTGCTTGCAATTGCAGAAAATTGGGGGTCCCTGGACTGGGGACTGTATACTTTATCATCAGTTGTCCCTCTTAACTGTGATAATGTATTTGCCAATAAACCCTGACAAAAATAGTATCTGAATGTGAAGTTAAGTAAAAACAAAACAAAAAACAAATGGCAGTATCCAATTAGGCACTAGTGCTAGTGTTATGTTGTGCTAGTGTAAATAATCTCTAGCACAATGCAAATAGCATTTTCTGGCACAACAGGCTTTTCCAGGGAAACCCGTCACACTAGCAAACGCTATTAACATTGTGCTGGAGGTCGCTTATGTGAATGCAATGTAATTTACGTTAATGTTAGAGCCAAATTATTTATTTTAAAATATTTATATACCGCTTCCCATTTTTTACACTCCGAAGTGCTTTACAACAAATGATAAATTAATACATCATTATAAAAGCACAACAACATTTAAACAAATTAATGGTTGGGAAAAACCAAGGTAAACGAGAATGTTCTTAATAATCATTGAAAATACATGATCACTGGTGCCTGATGTATTGTGGAGTGGAGGTTATTCCAGAGGGAGTGCACCACTACAGAGAAGGCCCATTGCTGTATTGCTGCTAGATGGGACTCTGCAGGATGTGGCATGGGCAACAAGAGCATTGTTAGGTTCTCAATCCAGTGCATTACAGGAGGTGAGTGTTTATCCTTCCAATTTTGTAATATCAGTGTTTTAGCTGTCAAAAGGGCACAGAGAATCCATTTCCCCTTCCATTGCCAAAACATACGTTTTTAAAAAAGCATTTGCTGTATTGCACTGTATTCAGCAATTGGCTGAATTAGACAAACCTGTATTAAAGAGACATTGCAGTGCCCAACAGACACGAAACAAAAGTTTTTGCTGAATAAATCACAGCGTTATATTCATAGACGGGATAGGTAGTAGATGCCAAAGCAGCAATTCCACTGATTAGGCAAACAGAAGTTTCTCAAGTCCCCAAATATGCCCACGGGTCCAAAAAGGTTGCGGGCCCCTGCTATATCCTCTTTCCCCATTGTGTGTGTGTGTGTGTGTGTGTGTGTGTAGGTCAGTGTTTCCCAACCTTTTTTGAGTCACAGTCCCCTTTTATAATAGCCAAGTAACCCGCGAACCCCTGCCACTTTTGCATAAAAAGGCATTTTTAATAGGGTAAAGAAAACACATTAAAAATAGATTTTTCAGAACATAATTCTAACCTAATGTTTAATGCGATGGTTGTACTTGCATCTGGGCAACCAGCTTCAAAATTCATGGCTGAGTATTTGTTAAAGCCAACCTCATGTCATCCTCAACATTCAGTCTGTTTCTTGCCTTTGTTTTGATATGATGCGTTGAAAATCCACTCTCGCAGAGATATGCAAAGGCAAATGGAAGTAAAACTCGAAAGGCAAGCATGGTGACATTTGGATATGACTGATACATAGCACACCAGAACTGAGTCAGCAATTTTTCATAAAACAAATTACATGCCTTCATCTGGAGGGCACCAGGTTGGGGAAGAATGGCCTATACTCTTTCGCCTGTGCTTTTCCCCTTGGCATGTCAGCAGCTGGGATTATGGAAGTTACACAAACCTGTCTGTGGCTCGCGGTTCTCCGTGGCTTGCCTCTCCGCCGCAGCGGCCGCCTGAGCTTGATCTTCTGAGAGGCGCAGAGCGTTCTCCGCACCGCTCGAGCTGCCAGCGCTGGTTGAGCCTCGGTCCCCTGTCGTGTCACTTCCGGCTGCTCCGGCATGCTGGCCCCCCGTGCTATGTTTTTGGTGGGGGGAACCAGGGCAACAGGGCTTAAACAGCCCTGTTGCCCTGGTTTCCCCCTGCCAAAAACATAGCGCGGGGAGGCCAACGCGCCGGAGCAGGGTCCCGTCCCATCACTTCCGCCGCGATGGAAGTGACGCGATGGGACCAGCGCGGGCGGCTCGCTGCGGAGAGCTGTGCCAAGGAGCCACCGGCTGCCCGCAGGTAGGCCTAGCGCGAGCGGGGCCGGGTTTGGTCCCACTCGTGCCAGCGCGAGCCACTGGTAACATCCCTAGCTGGGATTGGGCCTGCTGAAGAAGATGATGTCCCACAAGGGCATGTTGCTGAAAGCGCCACAAAACCTGGAACTGGCTCCAGACACTTGTTTGGAAGTAAGTCTCACCAAATGCAATGGGATTTTCTCCCCACATAAAATTGCAGCCTTCAGGTTATTTATTTATTATATTTATACCCCGCCTTTTTTTCTTTCAAGGAACCCAAGGCGGCTTACATAATCCTCCTCCTCCTCTCCATTTTATCCTCACAACAACCCTGAGGTAGGTTAGGCTGAGAGTCAGTGACTGGCCCAAAGTCACCCAGTGAGTTTCACGGCTGAGCGGGGACTAGAACCCAGATCTCCCAAGTCCCAGTCCAACACTCTCACCACTACTTTTAGGTTCAGCCTTTCTTACCTTCCTGCCCATTATTGAATTGCGCGTGTGCACACACGCTCACACACACACACACCGTGACTGCCTTTCCCAGACTGGCTGGGCATCCCGTTTGACCTCCGGCTGGCTGTTCCACGGGCCTCCATGCCCGCCTCTACGATCTCAATGCCACGGGCAGGGGAAGGGCAGAGCACGAGGTAGGAGGGAAGAGAGAAGCAAGCGCTGTTGGGCCGAGGCAGCAGCACCTCTCCTAGTTTCACCACAGAGCAGAGGCTTGGAGCGGGGTGGCACGGAGCATCCAATGAACGGAAGGGAAGGCAGGCATGGGCAGAGCTGGGTGCATCGCTGCCCAATAGTCAGGCATGAACCGATGGAGGGGGTCGAGCGTTGGGAGCTGTGAAAAGTCGGAATTGAAATTGAAATAGCCTGAGTGCACTGCCTCTTGTTAAAACAAGTCTCTCAAACCCTTTCCCCCTTCCCCATCCTCTCAAGCTCACGCCGAACATTTATTTTTCTTTCCCAAGAGTGTTAGGGACTCCTATTTACCCAATTCCCATCTTTTTGACCTCTCACAAGCCCATCCAATAATAGTACAGACTGTTCTTGTACGTCCAAGGGCCTTGTTTAAGCTCTGAAAACTTTGGTTGAGAGAACTAAGCTAATTTCCCCATAACCTGGGTCTCTCCACAGGCTCTGAAGGTTCTAATTGAACTGTATGTTTTATTATTACATGATTTAAGATTGTTCTACCATGTTAATTTCCCCAAATTGAATAGTGCATATTTAAAATTCTTGTGTTTAATAAATTCCCCATTGTTTGAAGAAGCGTGTGTGTGTGTGTGTGTGTGTATTACTGGGTTCCACATTGCCAAAGATCCACTATTGCCAAGGTTAAAGAGATCCCTGTACAAATGTGTGTATTGAGAACATGTACAAGTTTGTACATGCACCTAGAAGAGCACTTTCGGTAACACAGACTAATACTCTGATCTGTGTGTTCTCTGTTATCTGTGTGTTCTCAGATTTTATATAATATATTTCTATCCCCCTTATTAGAACAGACACATATCATAAATAAGAACATACTTGGATGGGTCCAAAGGTTTCATTCTGAGGCAAAACATTTAAATTCAACCCAGTAACAGTATAAAAGAAAAAGACAAAGCAGAAAAATAACCCTCAATCAAAGCACTAAAAGCAGCAGGCAGACAAAACATATAATGACCTGAACTAAAAGGCCTGGGTAAGTAAAACCATTTCTACCTGGTACCTAAAACTCATAAGCTTGAGAGACAGTGTGGTGTAGTGGTTAGAGTGTTGGAGGGGGACTCAGGAGATTTCCCTTCTGTGAGCTCCACCGACCTGCCTCCTTCCCGAAACAAGCGTTTTTGCTTGTTTCGGGCTGCCCTGGAAACACTAAATTGCCATTGTGCAAGTGGTGGGGGCTGCTAGCACAATGGAATTGGCAGGGTGGAGGAGAATTGGGGGTGGAAGTGCCCCATTGGATTCTGCCCCGTGTAAACCACCTTGGGATCCTTGGAAGAGTAAAAAAAACAGGATATAAAATGAATAATAAATATATAAACAAATTATAAATAAGATGAGGTCAAGGCATACAGCTCTAGGGAGGGCATTCCAAAGCTGGAATACCATCACTGAAAAGGCCTTGTTCTCAGTCAACTGCTGCCTAACCTCAGCAGGCTGGGGTACCTGAAGACCCTCCGAAAATTACCTCAAAGAATGGGCAAGTTACGGTAATCTGACAGCAGGCTGGACCCAAGTCAAACAGGTGTGCCTACTAGTATACTTATTTATTATTTAACACATGTATATCCCACCTTTCCTGACAGTTCAAGGCACCTGACAACAATCCTAAAATACAAAGACACAACCATAATAATAATAATAACAACAAAAAACAAATATAAAACCACATAAAATATCCTGCTTAATATGTTAAAAACATAGGAGCAAAGGAATAAAATAATCGGAAAAAACCAGGTTACTAGGAAAGGAGCGGCAGAACAAAAGGTCAAAGGATGATGGAAGGCAGAAGGACAATAAGGAGGAGGCCAGACAGGCAAGTGGAAGCTTCCCCATTCATTTCAATGGCAAGTCCCAATCCTTTCAAATATCCCTGTGCAAGAATGGATCTAGTCCTTTCACTGTACTAAATGAGATAGGTCAAAGATGGGACACTCCTATACTTTAAAGAAATCACTGGATGTGTTTGACTCATCAAATTTAAAGACTAAAACAAACAAGAAGTCTATAGTCAAGCTAAGGTACGGTAGTTCAGATGAGCACTCTCACACATTCAAAGAATGTGTGAGGTGGCTGCTTGTCAGCATGTGTACTCCAGCCTTGCATTTGGTAAGCATGAGAAGTGATCACATGAGCAATGAGCTCTCCCTTGCATGGAGGAGCTTTGTGTCTGGAGGAGCTTTATGCACATACATCAATACATGTTTAGGGCCCCTTCTTATGCTTGCCAAAGGTGTGACTGGCATGCATCGGCGGTGTGGAGTACCCTGTTCCCCCTCTGATTACTTGAGCAGAGCTCATTTAAACACCCTATTGTGTCCTGCTTCTGTTTATTAGTTAAAACAACTAAACCACAGCCCTGAATCCAGTACCCTGGTTTGTTTATTTATTTATTTAATACATTTTTATACCACCCAATAGCCGAAGCTCTCTGGGCGGTTTACAACAGTTCTGGTACATGGGCTATCCCATCTTTAATCCTCTATAAGTAACAATGGATTCATACCACACATTCTAAAAAAAAGTTACCTATAAAATATGTAGACAATCCTTTTAGTCAAGCTTTTTCACATTTGGACTCTACCAAGCCCCATAATTTACTGCCATTTCTTCTCATAAAACCCATAACATGTGTCATAACAGGAGAATGACTAGCTAGCACAGAAAAGTCAGTATCAGTAACAAGATGACACGGAATGAGAACTTTATATACCTTTAACATGGCATGCTATATTTTTTTAATTATAAAACAATTTAAAAGAAGGGCATCTGGATTGCATAATATGCTAGCATCACTATGTGCTTCATCACTATATGCTGTTATGCTTCATAACAGTAGACAATTTATCTCTCAAGATAGAACAACAAAAGGGTTTACAAAAACAACAACTTACACACTCAAAGATTATCATGACTAGACTGTCACACTGTGACCTTGTTGGCGTCTAGCTAATCTGACAATATTTTGTAGTGCATTGTTTCAAATCAATAACTAATTAACGAAGTACAAAAGAAGTTGCACTCTTTCTGAGACTCCTTGTTAAAAATGGCTTTTGGTTGCACATGGGCAGAAAGGTCGCTTTTATGACATCTTCACAAGTCTTTCAACATCCTGCTACTGTCAGATTAAATTACTTTAAGGAATTAATTGTCATAAGTTAAAACAGAAGCACATTTGTTACAGCTGGTTGTCATAATGACATGGTGAGTAGTTGTTTTGATATGAATTTCTTCTACTGACCCTCTATCGTATCTTAATTTTTTTGGTTGACCTAACTGGAAGATTGGGAGCAAATCCTCTAACTCAAGCATAACTCAGGCTGCACTCAAGCTGCCATATATAGGAGAGAGAAGGCTTACTGGGACTGGGATTACATACTAGTGAGCAACTGAAAAGCCATTCTACAGATATCTACAGAAAAATGTATCAAGGTTTAAAAAATCTATTCAACTATATAAGTGTAAAAGAGCATCTCTTTCAATAAGCGCAGCTAGACTAAGTGCAAAGTATAAAGACATAAGAATTTCATTCAGCCATTGTGATAGCTGAAGATTCTGATGCAACTTCTATCATAGAATCTTTCATGTTATGTCCAATATGTGATCACATTTTACATGTCTGTTGTTGTTTAAATAGTGACCCCAGGAGGGGATCAGGATTGCAAGGGGTTAACTTTCACTCTAGCATTGTATTTCAGATTAAAATATTTCCCCTAAAACTGCTATTTGCCATGGGAGGGAAGCTGCTATTGTCAGCAATAGAAAGTACCCTACTGTGGAAGACAACATGGGGGGGGGGGGGATTCTGTTTGGACTGTGGCATGGAGGAAAAGGTTAATTTACTTATTTATTTATTATATTTATTATATTTATACCCTGCCTTTTTTCCTGCAAGGAACCCAAGGCGGCTTACATAATCCTCCTCCTCCTCTCCATTTTATCCTCCCAACAACCCTGTGAGAGTCAGTGACTGGCCCAAAGTCACCCAGTGAGTTTCATGGCTGAGCGGGGACTAGAACCCGGATCTCCTGAGTCCCAGTCCAGCACTCTCACCACTACGCCACACTGGCTCTCCATCTGAACAACAGACATGTTAAATGCAATCACACATTTAACATAACATGTAGTTTGTTTTGTTTTAAATATTTTTTTATTTAATTTTTTCTAACAATATATAAATACAAATACAAAACATACATAAAAGAAAAAAATTAATTAATAAAATATAATGTACAAAATAAATAAACATCCAAATTATACAACAAACAACCGAGAACCTAAACAAGTACATATACACATACAAAAAAAGAAACACATTATAACCCCCCACCCACACATATAATGTCCCCCCCCCTAGCCGGGACCCATTTATCCCACTCATGGCCTGCCACGCCGTCAAGGGGGGGGAAGGATCCACCGCCTGATCTTGGCTGCAGCTGCTCTTCTCCTCCCGATTAAACATTGATAATAATAATAAACCCATTAACCCTGCAACTATTATACCCTGGTTACATAATGTTATATCCCAATAAGGAAAAAGAGAGAAAAAATGGAATTGAGAGAAATAATTATTAATAACAAAATATTAATATTAACCAGCAAAACTTAAATCATAATTCTTTTTCTTAAATATTACACATCTTCCATGCCAATTGTCTCTTCTCTCTATCTTTGCTTCCATCCGAACACATAATCCTTAGCCAAGCTCACCACCAACTGCTCCCTGCTCTGCCTGTGGTCCATCTCCATCTTCTTCCAAAAGTCCCTTTTCACACAGTAGCTCCATTCCTTGACTCCAAGATATAACCTTGTGCCTTTTCCCATCCAACATAAAAGTTAAATATACTGGAATTTATATTCCAGCTGTATGTAATTCCCTTCTTCATCAGAAGAGGGGATTTCTTCTGGAAATCCTCGAAGTCAGGCTTTGGACCTTCGCTCTCTATCCTGAAGGTCAATAATTCTCCGCTCAAGTTAATCAAATCTTAAATCATGCTCCTGAATTTTTTCAAAATTATCTTTCACTCCTTTTCCCACCTCAGTAACTTTGTCTTTCATAACTTTCATATCGGCAGTCATTCCCAAGACTGATTTTTGTATTTTTTGAAGCTCAGTATGGACCTCTCACACAATCTGCTCTTTGTTTTGATTCAGTTCAACTTTTATCATCACTTGAAAACATGCCATCAATTTGTCAAGATTCATTTCTTTTTGTTTTAATTTCACCACGGAAGCAGTACTGCCCTCCTCAAATTGCCTTGCAGCTGATTGCTCTTTATTGCTGTCAGTTCTGACATCTTCCTATTTCCGGGTGATGAATCAGCACTTGAAGTTTCACTTTGAGAAAGTTGATCAGATCCCTTAATCTCACCCTCCGGATAATTATTAACCAATCCGTTTATCTGTTCTTTTTCTATCTCCACTCTCTGCAGCCTGGTAATACTAACATCCGATGCATGAGTTCTCTTAGAGCGAACCCACGCAGGCCCCGCTTTCTTTTTATCCCAGCCTCTTGGCATTTAGCACTTGATGGCAATTATAAAACAATAAAAGAGTTGTAAATCCTGTTCTATCTTAAAGAGCAGACGCTTTAACTCTTCCCATTCAGGTAATCAATCATTCCTACTCACATTTCTTCATTTGCAGGGAATAATACCGCTTTTAAATTTTTCTTTATTCGGAGCAACCAGAAACAGCTACCAGCCCGTCCAACCGGAAGCTCCTCCCCCCTGTAGTTTGGTCCATTTCAAAGTACCAAAGCACATGGAGATCCTCTAGAGATAGCTCTCCTGTTGAGAAAGTAGCCCTCCAGATGTAGAGGGCAATGGAAACAGTGATGGAGAGGGTGAGGCTAGCGTGCTCCCCTTCCTTGAGAGTTTACTTAACTCAGATTTCTAATGCCTGAATAGGGCTTTTGTAACCCAAACATTCTGTCTTCTTCTTAGAGAATATTCAGTAAACCTTAGTAAATCCAAGTTGACAGGCAGCTTATTCATAGAAGCTGTGATAACATTAGGATTTGAAGCATTTTGTATGTATCTCTCTTTATTACAATCATAAGACCCTTTCAGGTTAAAATACATGATGTTGACAAGAGAACACTAAAAATACGGTTTCTCCAATTTAGCTAATACAGTGAGTCAGTTGGACTCTTATATGCATGGAGACTTAAAAAAAAAAAAGTTAGCCACCTGTTCAGTAATATATGGAAGCCTATCTGATAGATAATGCATTACCACTCTTTCATCTGGATGCCCTGGTAAACTAGACAAAAAAGAATAAATTATATGACATCTCAAGCTAGAGCAGAAATTACAATATAAAAGCACATGTGTCAAATTTTCAGAAACTCCCACATTTTAAACTGTTCCTAAGAGGAAAGCCCTTACAACAGAATTTAGAAGAAATATTTTTAAACAGGAAGAACAGAGTGTTACTTCACAGCCTGGGAACAGAATTAAGAGATGTGGAAAAGAAAACATGTAAACTGTTCTCAGAATAAAAACATTGCAAAAAACACAGACAACTATTTTGTTCCAGTTCATAGCTCAGACAGTCTATCACGTTTGCTTTGTGCTTGCTAACTTCATGATGAGCTCATCCACAATACTCATAGGGCAGTATACAATGGTGTCATTCTGCAAACTAAAATAGTGTTAGTGGAGCTCTGCTGAATCTTTCAGTTGTGCAAGTGATTGGGCATTGCTGCTAGAGGAGTGTGCACTAGCAGGGCACATGGCTCACTCCTGAAAGTGGTTGTGCAACCTCTTGTGTAAGCAGTTGAGCAAGTGGAACTTTAGTTGGATTCTCCCCTTTAGCATAGTTTGGAACCTAGTTTCCGCGAGTGCGACATCATCTGGATCCTGACCATAAATTTTAGAATTTATTATACCCCAACTATGACATTATGCTACTTTGCCTGTGTGAGAAAATATCTCCTTTCCACAAACTGCAAGTAGATTTTATTTATTTATTTATTTATTATATTTATACCCCGCCTTTTTTCCTGCAAGGAAAACCAAGGTGGCTTACATAATCCTCCTCCTCTCCATTTTATCTTCACAACAACCCTGTGAGGTAGGTTAGGCTGAGAGTCAGTGACTGGCCCAAAGTCACCCAGTGAGTTTCATGGCCAAGTGGGGACTAGAACCCGGATCTCCCAAGTCCCAGTCCAACACTCTCACCACTATGCCATGCTGGCTCCATAAGACTAATGAACATAAGACTAATTTTCACAAAGTTTGATGGTTATAGAATTATATTTTTGAAGTATTTTGAAAAACCATATGTTGAAATGAGTCATCAATATAAATTTCTAGAGATAATCTGTCATGAGTTCATTAGCAGGTGGATCTGTTGATACTACAATCGCACTGTGCGATTAGCACTGTGACCCATTCTGTGGTGAGTGGGCTTGCGTGTTCCGATGAATCCTGTGAGCAATGCCGTCGGGAGCTATGTACTCCCAGTAGGGTCACCCATGGCGGTAAGGTCCGGGGAGAGGAACCAGACAAAGAACGATCCAAAACATAAAGTCCTCAACGGCAGAACAGGCGGAAGATAATTAAACCTAAATTACAACGGCTGTGAAGGCGGATGAAGGCTGCAGCAGAGAATGGTTTTCCAATCGTCAGGGTAACCGTGCCATTGGATCTCTGCCGTCCTCTGTCAAGTTTGTGTGGTGATTCGTTGTGCACCGATCTCCCCACATAAAACAGTTTCACGCACAGGCGTCTTCCAACCCAACCCATCCAACCCAACCCAACCCAACCAACCAAACAAAAAAAAAAAAGTCCCATGGCGACTGGCGAATGGCAACGGGGGCAGGACTGTGAATCTGGAAGCCCCTAGTCATGGACCAGCACATGGGCGGTGGATGCAGACTCAGTCGCCCTGTTCAAGGAACGAGGTAGTCGAGCAGCTCGGCAGCTGTATCCATGACTGAGCAGCCCTATTTAGGATCCACTCTGCTCACCCCGTATGGGGAGGGGGCTAGAAAAGGTGCCCTAAACATAGTCTACCTCTTTCTCCCCTGACTGGATTACCGCGTCCAGTGGGGTCACCATTTTAGCGGTCGAAAAAGACATTTGAATTTTGGAACATAGGAATATACGGACATTGCTGGATAACATAGATAGTGAACGCCCTGAGCGTAGGACTGCTATTATTGCAAGGGAGCTGAGACGGTTTAAAATTGACATAGCAGCACTTCAAGAAACTCGAAGGGCAGGAGAGGGACAGCTGAAAGAAGAAAAAGGAGGTTATACCTTCTTCTGGAAAGGACTACCTGAGCAGGACCGACGAATACATGGTGTAGGCTTTGCCATCAAAAATGAACTAGTGAACTCTTTGTCAGAAGTTCCTACTGGCATTAACGAACGCCTGATAACTCTTCGATTAAAGCTCGCCAGTAACCAACAGGTAACTATTTTGAGCGCTTATGCACCAACATTAGATGCTGATGATGACATCAAGGAAAGTTTTTACAGCCAGTTGGACACTCTCCTGTCAGAGATACCTAAGAAGGATAAAATTATCCTCCTGGGCGATTTTAACGCAAGAGTCGGGCGTGACTTTGATTTATGGCCAGAAACTATTGGAAAAGACGGAGTTGGTAATAGCAACCCGAACGGACTCTTACTTTTGTCTATATGTGCAGAGCATAATCTCACTATCACAAACACGCTCTTTCGACAAAAGAATAAGTTTAAAACATCATGGCAGCACCCACGGTCAAAGCACTGGCATCTTCTGGATTATGTAATTGTCCGTGTTAGAGATCGCCGCGATGTACTTCTTACTAGGGCCATGGTGAGTGCCGACGACTGCTGGACAGACCACCGACTAATCCGGTCCACAATGGTTATCAACATTGCTCCCCAACGTAGGCTTCAAGGAAGGAAACCAAGGCGTAAAATGAACATCCAAGTCCTTCAAGATCCTATTAAGCAAACTCGTCTTCAATCACTTCTTAAGGAACATCTACCTACGGAACCTCCTGACAACATTGAGGACCATTGGTCTAAGCTGAAAACCTCCATTACTGCAGCTTGTGAACAAACTATTGGATATGAAACTAAGAAACATCAGGATTGGTTTGATGAAAATGACAATGAGATTAAATATATAATTGACCAAAAAAGGGAAGCCTTCCAAATATGGCAAAATGATATTAACTGCGCTGCCAAGAAAAAAACCTACGCTAGCGCAAAGGCTGAGGTCCAAAGAAGAACAAGAGAACTTAAGAACGCTTGGTGGAAAAAGAAAGCTGAAGAAATTCAACAACTTGCAGAATCTCATGATGCACGGGGCTTTTTTAAGGCCACAAGGGCCATTTATGGACCAAAAACCTATGGTACAAACCCTTTACAATCAAAAGATGGCACCAAACCCGTAAAAGACAAAGAGTCTATTGCACTGTGTTGGAAAGAGCATTATTATGACCTTTTAAATCGTAAGTCTAAGGTGGATAATGAGATTTTTTCGCAAATCCCGCAAAAACAAATTAAAGAGGAACTTGCAATACTCCCCACTTTGGATGAAGTTAAAAAAGCCATTAATCAAATGAAGAACAACAAAGCTAGCGGACCAGATGGGATTCCTGCTGAAATCTTTAAAGAAGGGGGGCCCGAACTTGTACAACATCTTCATAAACTCATCGAAAAAATCTGGATAAGAGAAGAGATCCCAGAAGACTTCAGGGATGCCATAATTATCACCCTCTTTAAGAAGGGTGATAGAACAGACTGTGGAAACTATCGGGGCATTTCTCTCTTAGCAATCGCAGGTAAAATATTTGCTAGGATTCTCGCAAACCGTCTTCTATCTATTTCAGAAGAGATCCTCCCTGAAACTCAATATGGTTTCCGCCCCTCGAGAGGGACAGTAGACATGATTTTTACTGCACGTCAGCTCCAAGAAAAATGCCGGGAGCAAAATCAACCCCTTTATATGGCATTTATCGATTGGCTAAGGCCTTTGATACTGTAGACCGTACAGCTCTCTGGACTATCCTTATGAAAATTGGATGCCCCAATAAATTTGTGAATATCTTGCGACTTCTCCATGACAACATGAAGGCAACGGTTTTGGACAACAACGGCTCTCATGGTGCTCCATTTAAAGTAGGATCAGGTGTTAAACAGGGATGTGTTATCGCCCCAACATTATTTGCCATTTTCATCGCCATGGTTTTACATCTTGTCAAGGGGAACCTTCCCACCGGTGTGGGAATTATATATCGAACAGATGGAAAGCTTTTTAATCTCAGCAGGCTGAAAGCAAAAAGTAAGGTAATTACAACCTCCGTTGTGGAACTTCAGTATGCTGATGATAATGTGGTCTCCGCACATTCAGAGGATGATCTCCAAACTATCCTAAATGCTTTTGCAGAAGCATACGAAAAACTTGGTCTCTCACTTAACATCAAAAAAACCAAAGTGCTTCATCAGCAAGTGCAAGCCAATCCTTTGGTGATGCCATCTATCCAGCTTGGCGGGATAATACTGGAAAATGTCGATCATTTTCTCTATCTTGGCAGCTATCTTTCTGTTACAGCTAACATCGACAGTGAAATCCAGCATCGTCTGAGCTCCGCAAGTGCCGCATTTTCTCGAATGAAACATAGAGTGCTCGAGGATCGGGATATTTGTAAGAAGACCAAAACACTGGTTTATGAAGCCATTGTATTACCAACTTTATTGTATGCCTGCGAAACATGGACTATCTATAAACATCACTTCCACCTCCTTGAAAGGTTTCATCAACGTTGCCTCCGGAAAATCCTGCAAATTACTTGGGAAGATAGGCGAACAAATGTCAGTGTACTGGAAGAAGCAAAGACTACTAGCATTGAAAAAATGATCCTTCAACGCCAACTTCAGTGGACCGGTCATGTTGTTCGAATGCCTGACTGCAGTCCCAAAGCAGTTACTTTACTCACAACTCAAGGATGGAAAGCGGAATATCGGTGGTCAATATAAGAGGTTTAAAGATGTTCATAAGGCTAATCTAAAAAAATGCAATATAAACATCGAAAACTGGGAAGCTCTGGCCCATGAACGATCTAACTGGAGGTTGGCCTTTTGCAAAGGTTCTATGGACTTTGAAGAAGCTCGAGTGCAAGGTGAAAGGGAGAAACGTGCTAAGCGAAAAGCACGTCAAATGAATCCTTTACAGGACCATCTTCTATCTGGTAACCTGTGTCCTCACTGTGGGAAGCTGTGTGGATCTAGAATTGGCCTCCACAGTCACTTACGGACCCATCGCTAGAGTCTACACAATCTTCTTTAGAATTTCCTCCTTTTATCCCGGAAGACAATCTTACTCGGTCACGAGTGATCGCCTGATGATGCCTAAGAATACTGAGACCATTCAGAAGTATTATGTTTTGCTTTAAATATTATATTTTGGTTTAAATTTGCTTTAAATATATTAAATCAATATGTATGTATGTTATGTATGTATTTATTTTATTTACAACATTTATATACTGCTCCACTTCTAAACAGATTCTAGAGCAGTGAACAATAAAAGATAAAAGGAATCAAACAGTACTAAAAGCTTCTTCTTTTTTAAAAAATAGAATACCAATAAAAGCTGTGGCTGGTCATTGGAGAAGGCTTGTGTAGCGGACGAGACCCCTCGCTCCAAAGCCCACACCCTCAATGGGTACTTCGCTCTCACCAAGTGCCACCTTGTGTTGGTCACTTCAGACTTTAAACTGTCTTTTAAAGTTGTGTTAGCCGATTATGTGTCTTAGGTCTTATATGTAGCTGTTCACCCACGTTTGTCTTAAGAGCAGTTTGTTTTATTTGATTACTTGAAGCAGGGTGCCCCTCCGTTAATTCACTTCTTACTTTCCTGTCACCAGTCAGACTCTGGAGAATTAGAACTTTGAATAAAAAGGTTGATTTATTGTTCTAACAAAGTCTCTAAACTGATATTCAACTCAGGAACAGATAACTTGGAATTTTCAACAGTTACATTCAAACTTGTTCTTTGCTTAGATTCAGGTTAAA
Source organism: Shinisaurus crocodilurus (assembly GCA_021292165.1). NCBI lineage: Eukaryota > Metazoa > Chordata > Lepidosauria > Squamata > Shinisauridae > Shinisaurus > Shinisaurus crocodilurus. The sequence goes on from CM037877.1 coordinate 48,713,301, forward strand.
GGCAGGCAGATGCTATACAGTGCTCTTTGTATCCATTTGGCTTGGTTACTTGAAAATTACAGTATCAGACCATGGGAACTTAACTGTCCCTCACACTAGTCCAGAGTTTCTCCTTCTTCCTCAGACAGAAGGTCCTTCACTCCCTAAGTGGAGACTCCTGTGAAGGGTTCTATACTAACACCTCCACGTTTGCTTTCTCACAAGTTAGTACTAGATTTCTTGTCTGAACTCTTCTCTTCAGTACCACCCTACCTACTCTACTAACCTTCCACTCCAACCCACTCTCTTCCCCCACTGACAACCAACTCCCCTTAACTGTCAACTCCCTGGGGTTTTATGCTCTCGGCCTCAGCCAATCAGAGCCTCTGGAATGTTCAGCTTGGCCCCTCCCTGGGCTTCTGCCTGTCACTCCGCCACAGCTTGTTGAAATAAAAATGTCTTCAGCAGGTGCCAGAAACAGAACAAAGTTGGTGCCTGCCTGACATCCAGAGGCAGGAAAACCACACCGAAGGGGGAGGAGGAGCAACCACACTGAAGGCTCAACTCTGGGTGGATTCCAACCAGGCCGTAGGTCCATGTGGAACCACCAGGAGTGCCTCAACTGATAACCTCAGTGACCAGGGAGGTTGGTAAGGGAGAAGGAATATGTATGGCACCATTGCCATGAAGACAATACTGAGAGTGTCCCAACCAGTGAGACTGGTAATTCGATGTCTTACCAGTTTGGCTAGAGAACAAATTAAGGAAGGAACAAATTAAGGATATGCTCTTGATAGCATATCCAGGGCACAAAGTTGCTCAGAAAGCACGAGAGAGAGAGAGAGAGAGAGAGAGAGAGACTCCCTGGACAATCCCAAAGGTTTGGGTGGTAGAAGGAAAGCCTGAGTATGCTTTTGGTCCTTTCCTTACAAGGACCAACTCCAATATTAGTAATATTTGTGGGGTTTACCAACATATACAACTTTTACTTGATGGAGACTTTTAGAATCATGTAGTATGTTTAATAGCTGCAGCTTATTTACATGGTATAGTATTTTATTAAACTTCAATATAAAATCAGTGGCTGAACATACTGCAAACTAAGACACGTTTACTGTATTAATAAATACAGTTAATATTCCACAGAATTATATTCCTCTTTCACTGAAGCAAAACCACCATCTTCTGTGTTTAAATTATCATTGTTCAGATAATAAAATCACCACCACTTATTTAAACTATAAAATCATCACCACTTATTAAAATAAGATATACCGGTAAATAGCTTTTCACTCTTCTTTATAACTAAAGCACAAGATATAAAACATATTTTGGATAGTTTTGTAAGTTTTCAACCTTGTATTTAAACTAGAATCTTGATAAATTACGCAGTAATTTCATTCCCAGCAGTGCCATCTATTGGGGAAGCTCAATAGAATAAATATTTCCACAATACTGAAATGTTCATTTGACTATAAAGAAAATGCATTTCAGTTTGGATTAGTGACAGCAAACACAGCAACTCTGTTGTAAGAACAAATGTCTATGACAGTAGCATGTTTAAGCCCAGGAACAGTATGGCAGATTTGAAAAAAGGAGGTCCCCATAGACCCTTTTGACCTTAAGAGACATGGAGTATTGTTGATCCATTCAGCACTCCTGAGTGAATGAAGAAGTGAGAGAACTGAAGAGTGCAGAAGGAGCAGAATTAACAGTATTTGAGGGCTAACCTTTTATTTTTCTATTTACAAGTTTGATTGGGTATCATAGCCAAATGTATACACATAAACTGTTAAGAAAACATCAGATGGGTACTTAGCTAACATAATTATTTATGTACATGAAATTGTGCAAATAGGCTTTGATTTGACCTTTTCTAGCTGAACCCATGATACCGGAAACTTTACAATATCCAATGGACCAGAATCCAATGATAAAACTTCTACCACTACAGTGCTTCAGTTTAGCATATAACTGCTATAATTCATGTTCTTTTAGTAGTCCTGGGGGAAATATAATGAGTTGAATCTCAATTAGATTGTTTTAAATGAAAACAAACTTCATTACCACTTCTGTCAGAGAAGCTTCAAAAAGCTGTATGACAAGGGTCAACTAAAGTGATGCAGTCATTGCAAACAACTATTTAAGTGGCCAATTTAAATGAAAACAGGAAAAACAGGATTAAAAGTTTTCCTGAGAGATTTCATGGCTCTGTAGAGCATTGTTCCTTGTACACTAAAAAGGAATGCTGTTTAAAGAGTGAAGAAAAGGTCTCCAAGCAAGTATGAAAAAGTAAATATCTGCAAGCTGGCCTAAAATGTAATCACAGATATATCTTCACAGAGAACATGAAAACAGGAAACTCTGTATAGGAGGATCCCATGTTTCCATATTCTTTTCTAGTCCAATTTGTCTTCTTTGCCTTCGGAGCTCTTGGTAGGTTAAAAACCATACTGTCTTAAGGACTGTTTCTTATAGCAATTTGATGATGATGATGATGATGATAATAATAATAATAATAGATTACAGGACAGTAAACATTGGTAATATAGAAGGGATATCCAAAGAAGAAGACAGGGTATTTATTAAAAAGAGAATAACTATGGAATTACCAAAACTGAGTTCATGTATCTCTTGAGTCCTTAATGGCTCTTCTTCATTAAAGCTGGTCGATAAAATGTGACCAAGTCTTCATTTACAGAAAACCTGAAAGTTTAAATGTGTTTTCCTATACTTGTGGTAAATCCTCTTAAAACAGATACATTTATTGGTATCTATAAAGGTGCTCTATTCAAAGTTACTATGTATTATGTTTCAGTGATGAAATGCCATTACTTCCAGACAATCCTGGGTATTTGTTACCCAGCCTCCTATGATGTTTGTAAAGAACTGGGCTTTAAGGGAAACTCTGTATTTGGAAAAAATGTTCAATATAGGTTTTCTGTGAAATATATACATTACTGTACAAATAACTTTTAATAATTAGTTCTTTGGCTGAAAACAGTTGTACTGGGACCTTCTCTGGACATGATAAACAGAGGATGTCCACTACAGACATGAAATGAAAGGTTATGAATCAGGTTATGAATCAGGTGCTGGCCCAAGACATTTTGCTGAACCGGAGCCCAAATGTCACCCCCACTCCTGCTAGGATCAACAGTAGCAAGTGTTGCTGCACCATTCGGACATCAATTCCCAGCTTCTTCTATCCACACCCCACAGTGCCACCTGAAGCAGATCACTTGACCTTACTGCATGGCAGGGCAGGTGCTGTTATGAATTAACACTCTTCAAAACTGAATGGAAAAGAAAGCAATTCTTAGTCACCTGCATATGACTTACAAAGAAGTTTAGAAAATTATTGGTGCCTAAAAACTGTTCTGCTTTGAAAAGCCACAAGTACTTCTTTGAATAAGTGATAAGACAAAACTGATATCCAGAAGCTGAGGGATATGTTTAGAATGGCAGCCACAGATAATCTATAGACACAGCCTATTACCACATGGTGCAAAGATTGTGCCACTTGGGTTTAAATTTAAATGCATTAATAATACTTAGTGTTTATATGGTGCTTTAGAGGCTTCAAGGCACTTCACATACATTACCTCAGTAATGTACTCAGTCTACTTTAAAGTTAAAACAGACTCACAGATGAGAGAGAGAGAGAGAGAGAGAGAGAGAGGAGAATCTACAGTGCTGCCCTATGCATGTCTACTTGGAAGTAAGTTGCATTGAGTCCAATGAGATATTCTCCCAAGGTAACTAGGTACAGAATTGCAAGCTTAATGTACTTTTAGCAGGATCAAAGCTAAAATTCATGGTAGTAAAATTTAAATTAAATTATGGGGTTCCATCAGTGCGGAAGGTTGTTCCGAAAATCCTTATTAAAATCCACTACGTTTTGCCTTATCTGTTGTCTGTTCATCCAGGAAACTCTTTGCTTTAGTGTTTTCAACTTCACAGCAGTAATCTTCTAGCATTCACATATCTATATTATGGTAATATTTTACCCCTTTAACGTCAAACAATCTCCATAATCTCACCAAGTTTCACAATATCAGCATGTCATCTTAAATAACATATCTTAATTGGTTATACCTCAACTAGGTTTTCTCCCACAACAGAAGGGCTCTAGAGGAGGAACAAAACAAGGAGCCATAGAGGATGGACATAAAAGCTTCACTACAGCACCCATAAAGCAGCATCACGTCAAGTAAATATGCAAGTGCAAAATTGACATGCAACATATGGGACCTAGATTAAATAAAAAAGAAAAAGCAACAGACATATTTTGACCCACCCATGGGTGAAATCTATTGCTTTGAACTAGGACAAAATTATCTCTATAGATTTAAGCATTCCTGTTTTTAAAATGCTTTTCTAAGTTTGAATGTCATTATTTATAGGTACATATAAATTGCCTTATACCAGGTAAGATGATTTGTCCATCTAGCCCAGTATTATCACTCCAACCGGCAGCAGCTCTCCAGGCTTTCAGGCAGAGATCTCTCCCATCACCTGTTACCTAATTCTTTCCAGCTGAAGATGCCAGTGATTGAACTGGGAACCTTCTGCATGCAAAACATGTGTTCTATCAGCAAGCTATAGTCACTCCCCTAAAAATTCCCTCCTGAAAATGGGTAGGGTGGAGAATGAGGAAGGGAATAAATTACACAAGCAGCCAGAGGCTAGTCAGCATTTCTCTATGACAGTTCAGTCTCTCAAGGAAAGTATAAAGTACCTATTTATTGCTTGAGGAGGGAGGGAATCAAATTAAAGAAGAGAGTAACACAAGTTTATAGTACAACGAGCAGAAATGCTATGTTCTTTCTAATTTATCTTGTAGAGGCTTCCTGCTGCCATCCCACCTGTTGTCACCTTCTGTTAATAAAGCTTTTACTTCTCATCCCTTTCCCTCAAATTTTAATACTTTCATACTAACTAGTATTTCATTAATCTATATATGTGGCAAAGAACCATTCATTTTGCTCCCATTAAACACTGCTGTTTTTTACTACTAATCGAGCCTGTAACTAAGTAGTGAGAAACAAAGGGTGAGAATTTCCTTACCTCAGTTTCTTCCTCCCCCCACCCCCGTCCCAGATAAAAATAAGGTATGTTGAACATCTTTGAATTGGGATTTTTCTCAAACAAATATATATTTTTTAAAAAATCAAGGTTCATGATATACCGTACATTACATTAATCATTTATTTCTTCTTAATTTAAAAAGCTTCTGACAAAGGATGCAATTTTTAAACAAAGTATGTAAACTTCTGAAGGCATGTACAAATGTCCCTTTTGTGTGCACTGTCTTTTCTATCTTTCCCATTTTATATGCTGATTTCCTTATATTCTTGATTTCCCGATCTGTTATTGATTTTTATTTTGTATTAATTGCCAATGCAGACATCAATTTCCTGAAGAATTTATAAAAATTAAATTATGATAAAATTTAAGAGTAACAGCACTAGGTTACAAGACTATTGCAATTTCACTGAAACAAAATAAACTTAGTTACATGATTGAGAAAGATGTATGCATCATGTTTCATGTTCTGTATCAGTGTGCGTGTGTTTTAATTTTACGTATAAGATGTGCCAAATACCAGTTTGCATTCAGAAGTATCTAAATATAGGACAATCACTTTCACCTTAATAAAACATGTAACAAATCTGCAAATGAGAGCCATTTTCACCTAGTGCCTAAAACTCATAAGATTGAGAGACAGTGTACTGTAGCAGTTAGAGTGGGACTCGGGAGATCAGGGTTCTAGTCCCCACTCGAGCCATGGAGCTCACTGGGTGACTTTGGGCCAGTCACGGACTCTTACCCTAACCTCACAGGTTTGTTGTCAGGATAAAATGGAGAGGAGGAGTAGGATTATGTAAACCGTGCTGGGTTCCTTGTAGGGAAAAGGTGGGATATAAATATAATAAATTAAAAAAAATGGAAGGGCATATAAAATTAAGTTTGTATGTTATTTCCACAGTAAGGAGCTATACTGGAATATAATGGTCAGGATCCAAAGAGCCATGACTAGTTTTCATTGAACAGTAGCCCCCTATGCTGCTTGACAAACTGTTTTCTGCTACTGTGGCAAGTTTCAAGAAGTTTGTCGTATGTTGTAGAGGTCTGTTCTTCAAAGAAAAAGGGTTCTACTAGGTGAGCACAAGGTTTTGGGCTAATCTAAAGCATTTCATTGCATCCACTGTGTTTTTACTTTAGTTCAGCAATGAATAAAAATGCTTGGAGTTTACTGGACTCGGTTCTATGTTTCCAGGAGAAATGTTTGCCAATAAGTACAGCAGCAGCCTCTGGTGGTCTGAATGAAATCAGGTGGCCACAAGCACAGGAGAAATATATTTTGAAAGACATGTATCTATTTATTCAGCTGTTTGACTGTTCTTAATTGCAACATATTAAAAAAAAGATGCTTTAAAAATGATGTATTTGTTAACCGTTTAACAAATGCATCATTTTAAAGCATCTTTTTAAAAGTATTCTAAACAGTTAGAATGTACAATGCATTAATTAAATCATCACATGTGAAACCTTTTTCTTATTGTATGGAATATTGTATTTAATGCAAATTTCCAGTGAGTTTTTGCTTTGATTTGAACCAAATATAATCCTATGAAACATGACATTTTTCTTTTGACTACTGAACACAGTTGGCAGATGTTTTCAAGAACAAAAAATCATCTTAGAACAGAACACAGTAAGTAAGCTTTCCTGCCATACTGTGTGAGATGAAGTTTATTGCCCAGACCAAATCAATCCCCTTAACAAGCTGTAACATACATTGGCAAGTACATTATTTCATAGTTAAAAAAATTTACAGCTTGAAACAATAAGCACTTTGATCATTCAAGCTGTACCCTTAAAGCTTCAGAAGGTACGCATAATCTGCTTGTTAGTCATTTCTATTTATATTCTTCCCTTAGAAAAAGACTTAGCAAAGACCTCAGTTCTGTTGTAACCTATGGCTGTAGATATGGATTATTATAGAGGAGGTATGTGTGGAATTTTTGAATAATAAAAATGTAGGCCATTCACAGATATTTGAGTGTGTTCTTTAGATACAAACGAGATAAAGTACGTAATTAAAATAACCAAATTACAAAACCAACATTCTCAACCTTTGTTGAATAAATTACAATAATCTTAAAATAGGTAGAACTAGCACAACCAGCACAGACTATTATTCAGATATCAGTTAGCTGGTCTTCAAGAGTGCACTTGGTAATTCATTTTGTGAAACAAGATTTTCTCCTAGATGAGAGTATTCTCTTCTCTATCTGCAACTATCATAACATGCATCTCTGTGTGTGTGTCTAATCAAGTACTAATATTAGCACTTTTGTTTGCTCTACCTGGGTATTACTCCAGTGTGTTTTGGTGACATCCCCACTGGTTTAGGAAAGTGATTAACCAGTGTTCACCTAGCAGGAATTGGCACAAATTGGCAACTGGTTAAGATCTGCTGCATATATGATGGACTCTTCACAGGGCCTAGCACCTTGTAGTGAGAGAAAGGCAGTCCTGCAACTCCACCCTGTTCATCAGGTGGCTACACTCACAACTCATTGGAGTGTTATAGAGTTTAATAGACAAACTGGCAAAACAAAGCAAAACCAAATAACCTTGAGTGAGAAAGTGAGAAATAAATGTATTATCACTGTGCATACAGAAATATATAATCACAGTTGGGTAGTAGCACTGAGTTTTAAGAGTATAAGGTCACTAACTATAACATATATTTATTGGCTAGCAAGCAAGCAACAAAATTGTTCACCTTAGCATATAGCACTATAGTGGTTCTCTTAATCATTTCCAAAAATAATACATGCAGTTACAGAAGTAATTTTTCACATGAAAAATAGTAGTTTGCCTACTTCTTTTGGCTTTATGATACTCTCCCAATGCCTTCCACGTGGACAGAATCGGGGCCTTAAAAAGATGTTGCCCAAACATCTGGCTGCACAAGCGGAATCAACTCCTAGTCACACAGGAGTGTGTGTCATCAATCCCCCCCTGCAGCCCTTCCAAACTACCGGTAGTTACCAAGGGTTGGGACCCTCTGGGGATGCTTTTCAGGGGCTGTACAGGGAATTCAGCAAGGCTCCTGCATGCTGAACGAAGTGCCTTCTGCTTGTGCAGCATGATCTTTGGATTCAACCTATGTGTGGAAGTGAACTGGTTTGAAGTATCTGATCAGAAAGCAAACATGTGTAATACCTGATGTGGCATTTACCCCAAACTTCAGTATGAAAAAAACCATGTCTGGTGAGTAAGAAAGATATTCTATATGAGAAAGAGAAAATATAATAGAGCACTGTGACTGAGATCTTGTATTCACCATAATAGTTAAAGTCCAACTGTCAAGCAAAATGCAGCAACTGATTTTGTCTCTGGGTAAATTTATAACACCACAAAACCCCCAGGATTCTGTTATTTTCAGAAGAGGTGCTTCTCATACAGTGGCACTGACTGACTACTGCGTAATTTATTACATATCATGTTAGGGAATAAAAGGAGAAAGCAAGACCTTTTCGGCTACTTTTTACATAACACTATTATGTTGATCATTCTTTCCTGTTCCTCATTCATTCAGACATAATTTGTTCCTATTTCATACAACTATGCATGTACAGTAAATTGAATTAATAAAACTAGATTTTTGCCCTATACATTGCAGTTATCTAGAATTAAAAATAAGAAGGAAGAGGAGGAGGAGGAGGAGGAGGGAGGAGGAGGAGGGAGAAACATGTTGAAAATTAAAATGATGCTAATTTTTTCCTGAGTTCTCACTGTTCAATCACGATAGGCACAGCATTCTAATGACACTGGAGCATTTATGGCATATTTTTACTGTTGAATAACAATACTAACTTCTATAAAGAGAGCTTTGAAAATTGCATGGATATGTCTAGAATGTATAATGCATCATATGTATATGAAGCAGAATGTGTCAAAGCGCAAATAATATTGTTTGTGCCCCCTGCAGAATTAGAAATCCTTGGGTAGCACTGTTATAACGATCCCATGCTGCTAGCATTACAAAGTGCAAAGGTTCACTGACTAAGAAAAGAAAAGAGCAAGGGACAGAATTTCCTCATTGCACTATTCTTGAACTATCTGGCTTAAATATTTATTAAGATATTAATAATTCCTTTCTTTTATCTACCTTTAGAAGCTTAACTGAAATGCAATGGGTGACTGCACATATGTAAATAACACATTACAGGCCAAAGATACAACCATACAAGATGAACATCAGCATTTGCCCACTATATTATTAATTTACCAGGAAATGTGTACTATTAAATACTAGACTAATATTTAAAAGAGTCTAGCTACTGCTGCCCAAGAAGATAACAGCATAACGTGAAAAAGTTGACTACTTTGTAAAACATGTTACTTAAACTATATTGAGAAAGTGCTTCTTATACACCCATCTACTTAAAAAAATCATCTCATAAAGTATTTTTCAAATCAGCCCCTGTCTCTGGAATGCATAGTATGTTCCTTTGGGGTTTATTTGATGTTCCTCTTTGAAATTAAAAAGGATTTTCACTATATTTTCACATCCAATGCTAATAAAAATAGCAATAGAAAGAAGAAGCTCTTACTTTTAGCATCTGACAGTTACGTAAGTTAGCAATATGTACATGTTAAAATAATAGTATTTTAAAATTCAGTTAGATAAGTGAAATTAATACATTTTCTATTATTCAGTGTTAATGCAAAACAAACTAGACCAACTTACTCTAATATACAACTGCACAGTTTCCTTTTCTTTTTGTGGATTCCGATACTTCTCATAAAAGTCCCGTCGCTTCTTTGTATCTTTTTGGATTTTTTCTTTCCTCTCTCTCTTTTCTGCAGGTTCATCCGATCTATCAGGAGACAGCTGTACTTGGGCTTTTGTCTTTTCAACCTCAATATAGTTTTCATTTGGATTCAATACTATTACTCCATAGCCTTCCTGTTTCAGAAGAAGAAAAGGAATACACATAGATTTGGGCTATGAAATAATTTGCATTTCATTTTATTTATTTAAATGTATATTTCGGAGATTTTCATAAAGTTGATATAATGGCTTCATTCCTTCTGTGTTTGTATCTGAATTTACAGTATCTTTCAATATGTTATGCATTTCATCACAAAGTAGTAGAAATGAAAACATAATATGATTCTAGAATAACCACATGGCCGCCAACATGTGTAGTTAATGCTTCATTAATAAAAATATTTACATTTAGGCTGTTTAAATCCTACTGATTTCAATGGGATTTACACAGTCAAACTGCATGCAGGACTGCAGCCTAAACTATTAAATACTTCTCTCTAATTCATAAAGTGATAGCAGCAGTAACCATGAATCAATATCAACTATGATGATTTGACATTGCTTAAAAATCAATGAATTAGTTACCAGTTTAGACCTGAACAATTTTACTGGAATTAAATGATGTATTATGTTTGCAGCCTTTAGGGGAAAATATGTTAAAACATCTTGTTCTATTTCATTTTTTCTCCGAAAATGTTAACTAACGAGGAATATAGGGATGCATGCAATTTTTAAAAATCTCTAGACATTTTGTTAACATAAAAGAAAATATTGAAACAAATATGAAAATGAAGTCTCTTAAAAGCATGAAACAAAAGTAAAACAATACTACAAATTATGGACCAATCTTCAAAATTATTTTGAAATTCTTGTTTATACTTTTCTAAATCAAACTCCAGATACCTAGTTAACACAACATAACATCTGCCTAATAAATAGATGAGATGATGAAAGTCTACCTATATATTATCAAAGTTGACCAAACCTGCAGCAAGAAAAGATACTTTATTTGGTGTTGCTTTATTCTAATCTGTGTAGCTATTCAAAAATCTTGTAATGCATTGTGGTAACTGTCAGGTAGACAGATTGTCACTTGGTGATTTTCTACAGTTGGACACACTCGACTAGTTATTAAAATCACATTTGAAGAAAGTTCTTACTCTTCCTTGTGCCTGTACAAGTTTACACGCCCTTCTCAAATTTCTACTATACCCTCTCCTCCCACCAAAACTAAGTTAAAGAACACTGTTGCACTCTGTTAAGCAGGGTGAATTAGAGGCATTCAGTTCACTGTCTATGGTGTAAGGGAACATGGTAAAAAGGTCACCATAGGCCAAAGAGAAAATTGCCTCCTAGATTCTGTACCATGAGTAAGTGATCTCCTGTCATCTTTTTTCCCAGCTCTCTCTTCAGAGTGAACCTATACATTCACACATACTCATCATATGCTTCTGGAATGGAGTGGTCAAGTAAAAATTCTACTAAAGTTATCATATGAGCACTCAACGGAGATCTTTATGAAAAATTGAGGATCAGGGCATCCTGTGCTCAAAAACTATAATACACTGAAAAACAGATTCCTGCCTTCATGGACAAATAAACTACTAATAAAATAGTACAACCTAAACAGTGCTTTTCACACTATTTTAAATAACTTACAGGGGGAAAATTGTAACTTTTTTTAATTATTCAGAAATTGTGCCCTTAGTGTTCAGTGCTTTAGTTTGCTGCTCATGTTCATGGCCTGTTTTTTGTTTTGTTTTTCTGTGCATTGATTCTTTTTACTTCTGTGCAATGCAAGATGTACATTTCATGTGATTGTTATGGTTTTACACGTTACTGAAATGTTAAACTGTGTCTACTTTTTGCTACTCACAAAAACAGACACACATAAATCATCAGAGAAGTAAAATTTGTCTAAGTTATTGATTATGTAACTGAAAATTACATGACTCATTTGTCCAATTTTATGAGGACATAATGTCAATTTTTCACAGACACATCAACAGATGAAAAATGAATCCATTTCAAAAATCACAGCTTCATAAATCAATTAAAGAATTTTTATCAATTAGGTTTTAACCAGCAGAAACCATCCCTCGCTATGCGTTTAATACATTTTTTCAAAATACCATATTTGTTAGAATAACAAGAAAATTAACACAGTAATACTTCAAAAAATTCTATCACAGGCTAAATAGTTTCTTTCTAAAAATCCATTATAAATGTTTTGTTTGTAAGAAAGTTGACATAATGGCACATGCTCCTTTCTACTTTTTGTCTTCAGCCTAAATTATATGAGGAAAAATAGGCACAGGAAAGAGGATTAGGGGTAACATACAATACTTGCTCAGATGAAAGGATGTAGAAATGCAATGTAATTTAACCTCTATCAGTGTTACTAAATTGTTACCAACCTAACCTATCAGAAGTTAATCTATGTCTTTAACCATAGGGTGACCTTTGTTTCCTCTTCACCTATGAAAACAATGTAAGGTTTTGTTTTTAATATTCCATCAGAGTCTTCAGTAGAACTGCACAGTTTTGGAATATCAAACTTTTAAAAGAAGTTCTTCAATTTTAATATTTTAATATTTAAAACAGAAGCATGCTATCACCAAATTACCAATGTCACGACTCACCTAATTTATATGCATTACCGTCTTCACAAAGTTAAAGCAAAGGTGACATTAATCTAAGTTTACAAAAATATTTTAAGTAAGTGGTGACAATTATAATACTGAGCTATAGTTTTATAAAAAGGGCTTACAACCTGTAATGCACCAGTTTAGAAAATGTGAGCCAACACTACCAACATCATTTGGAAGCCCCCCACTTCCAACGTTTAAATGCGTATTCAAAACAGTCAACCGAGAAGTCTAATCTTGTCTCCAGCATAAGCTGGTGAAACTGAAATATTAGGTCAAAAATGAAATAAACCCACTGGTTAATTTCTCAAGATGGTTTTCATTTATAAACACAGCAATTTAATTATTGATATGTTAGGATATCTATATTTTCTTAACTAACAAACATTTCCAAAGCTAATTTCAAATTGTTTTTTTCTAACCACTTATAATTAGAAAAGTCTCACTTTTCTCCATAATGTAAATATGTTTTGCAAAATGTTTGACATATTGATATCTACCAATTACAACGTAATATATTTGAGGCGGAATACAGCACTGAATAAGTTTCAAGTTCATCTGCACAGGCCAGTTAGTACAATTAGATGTGATAGATGTTATCAGGACAGATAGTGGTAAAGTAGGCTTTTAGCTAGATGGCCAATTTGATATAATCCAGCTTAAGTTCTAAAATCTATCAAGCAGGATATATACCACAAGCATATTACCTGGTATGAATCCAAAATCTATTGCATCAGGTGGTGTAAGTTAAGAACACATTTCAAACTATTTCAGAAGGCTTAAAAAGGAGAAAGTTCTATTTTCAGTTTTATATATGAGCTTACATGACATTCATTAATTCAGAAGTAAAAGCAAGTTTAGATAAGTGTTGGAAACCATACAGATTCCCAAGAGAGATGGTTTGCATCATGTGTCACACAAATGCCACAAGTGTGTTCGGTAGAAAAATATAATGGTTATAATAGAAAAATACTACCGGTAGTTACATTTTGATTTAGAAGTCTCCTGAAGGTATTTCAAGCACTATACACACACAGACACACCTCTTATAGCATGTTAGCAAGTAATAGAATAGTGAATGGCATTAAAAATATTTGAGATACATTCTGGAACTCTACAAACCTCTTGTGTCTGGTCAAATGAATAATGAGCTAAAACCATTCAGCCCTGCATATTAATCCACCAGGATGAGATGCCATATGTGACTTGAGAGGTCAGAGGCTAGAGTGGAATCTTTTGACCTATGTATCTTGTCTTTCTGGTCCGTAAGTAAGAATCTGTAACAGATCATTTTCCTGAGCTTTATCAATCTGATTTTTTTAAAAAAATCTATTTAGAGCATTTGATGCAAGATCAAAGTTAATCCTCCAGGGAAAAGCAATCCAAAGATCTTAGATCTGTAACCTAGATCTGTGCATGGTCAAAATGGACATAGGAATGGACATTAATCTTTTTGAAAGATGTATGATCTGTTTATTTCCCATCTTTTTCATGAGAAGGGTACCTATGTGTCACTGTTGCAACATCCTAGATGCAACAGTAGGATGAGGTCATGACAACCAATCAGAAGTCACTAGTGAAGCGTAAAAGTAAACATAGCTGTTGGAGATGCAGCTCAGCTTGAAAAATGCCCCCTCCATTATTTGAGCAATTTTCTCAAGACGTGACCTGAGACTGAAGCGCCTGAAATGTCAGTTGACTCCTTTTTTGTATTTTCACCCAATGTGCATTTTGGCAACTGCACCCTGCTAACACTTTGTAATATTTTCATCCCAGTTACACCTCATCTCTCAGGCTCCTGAATTCCACTGCTGAGCCCAAGTGTGTAAAAATGCTGTCTTACTGCCAAACTCACATTGTTCCACCAAGTTTCCAACTTAAATAGCTCATCAAGTTAGGCAGGAAAAGAAAACATGCCACAAAAAGTTTTTAGGGGACCACCTGTTGTCTATTATTTTTACATAGCACTTACTCATAAATCATAACACAGGGTAATTAATCAAGCTGTCAAAGAAAAGGTCAAAGGTTAGGTAGGGGAGTCAGAAGGTCATGCATGGGCTGATAGAGGTCAGGGTCACACCACATTCCTCATTATCAAGTTGGGATGAGAGACGGCCCAAGCAAACAAAAGTGAAAGCAGATGGAGAAGTGAGTGGATAAAAAAAGAAAGAAAGAAAACTTCACAAACAAAAAGAAAAGTGAAAGAAGAGTGTCAGCTGCCTTCAGATAAAGAATAGAACCGAAATACACTGAAATGTGCTCAAAAGGTCTAATACAACATAAAGAACCTATATTTTCATTTTTTACATCTATCTATCTATCTATCTATCTATGTAGATTTATTTGGATGATCATCTGGTGGAAAACAAGCAGTACAACAACATGACTTTGAGATTTTCATACACTCATCCAACATTTTCAGGCAAATCAGAAAAAAAGAAGTTAGTTTTATCATCACCACCAAATGCTGGTTTTCCTTTTGTGGCTACAACCTATGGAAACATAATAAAAAGCTTTTATTTGTATGAAAAATAGGTTTTGAACTATATTCTTCAAACACACAAATGTTCATTAACACAAAGCATCATAAAAGTCCTTCTGGGTGACACAAGAGTTATAAAATATTCTATCATTACACTGACCTGAATTAGATGCAGAATACTGTGCAAAATTAGCTGTCACCCTTTCCTCAAAATCTTTGTTAATCTCATTTTGAATGTTTGCAGCTTTATCAACACATGCATCAATGTCAGCTCCTTGGTTACTGAACCGCTGTACTTGGAAGAAGATATAATTAAAATGTTTTGGCACAGAAAAGGTGAAATTGTATCTTCCCCTATTCCCTGAGGAGTCTGTAAAACATGTAGGATATATTGACAAACACACACCCTTGTCTAGAGCCCTGACATTCCAGGTCACCAACTGCAATTTATTTCAGAACATTTACACTTACCCATACAATCACCTGCTCTCTTACTAACTTTTAATGGCTGCTAGAGGTACCGTATTTATAATAATAATAATAATAATAATAATAATAATAATAATAATAATAATAATAATAATAATATCTTAATGCCTCTCCTGATAACTTTATTTTAATCCTTTAAAGGTTTCAGGTTCATGTTTATTAGTTTAATTTCCCCCCTTGTATTTTAGTATAAACACTTCTACATTAACAATGTAATCCTCTACAGGCCTACTCAGAAGTAAGTCCTACTGAGTTCAATGGAACTTACTCCCAGGTAAGTGTGCATAGGATTGCAGCCCAAGATTACTATAAAAGATACGTGTAGTGTCTGTTACTTTCCTCAGATGAGATAATCCTCAAATGTGATAGTGTTGCGATATTAGTACCATTACAAAGTTCATATCTAGAAATAATATTAACTTGTGTTTAATTGTTTATCCTCATACAACAAATTTCAACAGTCAATATGAATTGTGTATTATGCAACATTTTCTAGCTGAGTAGTTAACGAATTACTGAGTGTTAAAGAGGGCTAATTTATACTACTCTGATGTAAAGATTACAAAATAATGTATGTGAAGCACTCTGAACATTCAATAGTGGCATACAAATTCTAAGTATTATTATAACAACTGACCAATGAGTTTTACTGGAAAGATGTTATAAATGAATATATGCTCACTGGCACAGTGTATACACAAGTTTCATCCTCATCATGTTACCAAGAGCTCCCTTTGGGCAGGAATAGACGCTAAAGGTCTTTGGCCTTACCCTGTGTTTTCTAGTAAAAAATGGAGGAGGAGGATAAAGAGGCATTCTAGTAGATTTCTGCTAAATTTCCACTAAGAGGTGAGCTGAAAGAGAAAGGTGGTGGATGAAGGGTGGAGGGGGGGGGTCAGTTGTGAAAGATTTAAGTGGGGAAACCCCTGACAACAGGTTTTTCACAAGTGGAACCTGCAACAAAAATGCAGTTTATTCTCACCCTCAAGTAACATAGCAAGCCATGCCCTCTTCCAGTAGGTCAGCACTCTCTCTCTCTCTCTCTCTCTCTCTCTCTCTCACACACACACACACACACACACACACTTCTCCAGCTTCCCCCCCCCCCCGCTTCAAAATGGCACTCCACATTCCATGGCTTAACATTCTGTATGCAGATTCCTTGATTGGGCTGTTTTGGGAAGATTTTGTCCCCTTTGTTTTTTGTTGTTTTAAAAAATGTCTTGTACCTCAGGTTTTATCTGAGCATGCCAATACCTCCCTCTTGTTTCTCTGTGACCCACTCAACCACCTGATATAATTATTAGAAGAGACAAGTAGGAATGTCAACAAAATGTTGTAGTATATCCTCATTCCCTAACAGCAGGAGTGCTCCTGTTCAGGCTTCCAGTCAAAAAAACATGGGAAAGGCACTGAATGTAGCAAATGACATGGAAAGAAACAGTTCTCATAAGTGCCTGAATTTATTAAGGCCAGATGTGTTTTGGAAAATAGATTTCCTTCCTCGGGGGCATTTGTCAACCTACAACATTAAACACCTTAACTCTCTCATTAAAGAATAAAACTCAGGCACCTCTGAGAACTGTTTCTCCCCAGATCATTTGCAGGGTTCTGCCAGCCATGTGCTCCTCCAGGATACTATAAGCTGTTAAGGGCTCATGTAGGGTAATCCCCTCCCCCAATTTTCTTTTCCAACTGATACTCAACATTCCATGGCTCCTGGAGACCACCAAGCATACTCAGTCCTCATTGGTCTGTTTTGGTTTTTTATTTTTTTTAAATTTACAAATGTATATTTTTGTGTACATCAGGAGTCATCCAAATGCATAGAAACTCCAAACTTATTTTGGGGTGGCCACCTTTAACTTCCAAAATAATACACTCACCCAACTGAGTTTGCTTTTAGGGGAAATTGTGATATACGAACGCATGAAGATGAGAAAGTCTCAGTTTCTCTGAGAGAGAAAGCTAACATGGTTAAATTCCATGCATTCTCTGGCCTTTGGTACCTTTGTTCTTATATTCAGTTCTTGGGTGGGGGTGGGGTTAAGATAATTTCAGCTTAATATTCTAGAGTCCCCCATATTTTGAGTACACCTCTCCAT
The DNA here is from genome assembly GCA_021292165.1 of Shinisaurus crocodilurus. Taxonomy (NCBI): domain Eukaryota; kingdom Metazoa; phylum Chordata; class Lepidosauria; order Squamata; family Shinisauridae; genus Shinisaurus; species Shinisaurus crocodilurus. The sequence continues at coordinate 48,730,860 of CM037877.1, forward strand.
TTTAGGAATTTGCATCCAACTGGGGACATTGTTATCCCCTTACCATTTACAAGACTACTAGTTCTTTCTGGTGGATTTACACTTTGATGGCTTGAACAGATCACACAATAGAATCCACAAGCTTCCTTTCCCTTTCCTTCTGAAAGTTGTATTATGGATCTCTCTTCTACAAGAGAACTGAGCGTCTTCAATACAAAGCTATAAAGATCAGTCACTTTCATTTGGGGGAAAACCAAATCGCAAACCCAACAACTCCTTGCATGCATTGGAGCTCTGACTGCACATGCAGCATATCTGCACAAACAAGATCTTTCAATTCACAACAAAGTTCGGCACAACCTCTGGATCAAGCTGCCTGTTTCTAAAGAGCTGAAGAAACTCAGATATTTATTTATGTATTACATAGATACATGTATTATGTATTACATAGATACATAACTCAGATATTTATTTATGTATCACATAGATGTATATAATGCTTCCCAGTGAGCTATCAAAGCGGCTTACAGAAATGATAAAAACGTAAAATATAACAAACACAGTTAAATAATAACTATAAACCAAACAGACTGTATCACCCTTCAAAGGAAAACCTGCATGAAGAGGTGAGCCTTTAGTAGGCATCTAAAGATCAAGACTGAATACACCTAATGTCAATAGGGAAGCAGATTCCAGAGGGCAGGTGCTACAACACAGGCAGCCCCATCCTATGTGGCTGCCCAAAACCCTCCAAACATGGAGGATTACAGGCATCCAATTGAGGGCAGGAAGAGCACAGCGGATAGGATTGCTGCCGCGCACCCCTCGCCAATTTCAGCCATCTAGATGTTTTACACCTTCTCCTGAGAGGCATTCTGCGGAAGCCAGCAGTGCCCAGCTCCTCCCCTCCCCACCCCCAGGAACACCCCCCCAGTGCCAGAACTGAAGTTGGTCTTCCAGCTACGGTTCCCAGCCAGCACAGAACGAACTGTACCAGCTGCGGGGGGGGGGGCGCTCTGTACTTGGACTCCCCACTGTGACCTTGGAAAGGATTTCCGGGGTTGCTGCAGGGAGTTTGACCAATACTAGGTTGGAGGGCCAAAGGATTGCACCCTAAACCTTCTATTACAGGTACTCCTGAGGCGAACTTCAGCCTTACAGGAAAAAAGGCGGGGTATAAATATAATAAATAAATAAATAAATAAGATGAGGCACTGTCAGAAGTATTCCTTCTGAGGATTGCCAGGACCAGGCAAGGAAATAAAGGGTGAGGCGACCCCCTAAGGTAACCTGGTCCCAAGTTGTTTGGGGCTTTATATGTTAACAACAGAATGTTAAATGTGGCTCAGTAACTTATTGGCAGCCAGGGCAGTTCTTTTAACAGAGGTGTAACATGCTGCCGAAAAGAGGTCCCTGTTGGTAGCATAAACAAGTATTCAGCACATAAGTAACACTTCACATTTTCAAAGCAATATATAAATGGTAGTATAACTACACAATTCTAATTACAGTCCATAAGCAATTAAACATTATTAGATCTACTTTTCCGATAGGAAAAATAAAGTACAAAGATGTGCAGTGAAGGATTAAATTACCGATTGTGTAGTGCTTATCAAAACCATTTGTGCAAACTCCATGGCACCATTTAAAATTTGTTCCCATGTGTATATTTAGATTATCATATAATTCCATTTCTCCTTACAGAATGTAGAATTTATGCATACAGCATTCATATTGCATTAACTGAAACTGTTCTCACATAAGCATGCAAACTGCTTATCTATATATACCCCAAAAAAATTACACCTAGATTTTTAAAATCTGTGAAAATTATAGCAATCTACT
>CM037877.1:48740183-48814999 GCA_021292165.1 Shinisaurus crocodilurus
GCTGCTAATACACTGAAAAAAATAAATATTTCAGCATAAATTGGATTTGCTACATTTCTCAAGTTACATGCCTAGGAAACAACTGTATTTCACTGATAGCCTACTGCATCTAACCTCAATCTCAGTGGGCTTCACAAATATTTAGTCACACAATCTTTAAACTAATTATTCCAGAGCAGTCCCACTGAGGTTAATGGGGCAAGTCCTAAGAAGACTTTTTGTGGATTGCAGCAGCCTAGGAGTTTAAATGATTTGTCTACATTCATATTAGAAACTTGTGACAGACCTAGGAAAAAGATGGTGTCCTAATACTGCAATCCTACTTGTCCAATTATACACACCTTAAAAATGGAAGAGTAATCCACTCACATTTCTTGCATTGAAAAACTTCCAGATCCCCACCTATAGTAAATTAACCATCAAAGTCCATTCAATTAACATAACTCATCAATTCACATGTTAAAGCTGTCATTTCTATAGATTTAAGGTATAAAGTGTCCAATAAGGACAGGAAAACATTTTGCCAACTTTGATGTTTCTAATCTGATATATCAGATATAACTGCGCACCTTGGGTGAGCGATATGAAGTTCTTTGAGCTCAGAATTTCCCCAATCATTACTGAAAAGTACTCCTTCGTCAATCTGTATGCTGCCCCCTATATTTCTCTGTTCTTTGTTTGAATTTGTACTATTTTTATGAAAAAAATAATAAAATAGAATAACCAAAAAACAAACTCCAAATGTAAGAATATTCAGTTGAACACAACTGAGTTGTTTATGTGAAACAAACAATACTACAGAATTATAGCACACTTAGACAACCCCAGTGTTTTGGGGTGGTGTTGCTATATTGCATACAACCCAAGGCTTGTCCATGGCCCTCTCCAACTGAAACAGGCATTGACCCGGTGTGCATGATCAGCACAAGCCATGGTGGACTGTGGTGCGTGCTGGGCAGTTTTTGAATATTCAAGCTGCAGCTCGTTGTGTCATCCAAACCCCCGGGTGGCAGGGGTTGTGCAAGGGTTGTTTAACCCATGGCTTAAATATTCAAAAAACACCCAGCACATGCCAGCATGCACTGCAGTCCACCGTGGGTTAAACACTCACATAACTCTAGAACAGGACATGGGTTATGTGAGGGTGGTTTAACCATCGCACAACCCCTGCTGCCTGGGTTCAGGCAAGACAACAAGCTGCAGCTGCAACCTGAATATTCAAAATGGCTGCCAGCACACACCAGCATGTGCCACAGACCACCATGGTAGGCTGTTTGATCATGAGAACCAGCTCACTGACTCAGGGATGTTGGTACAGACAGTGCTTCAAGTTACAAGGGATGCCATCCCACTTCTTTTCAGGTGGATGCAATCAAGACTGGCATAATTTGAAGTGAAACCTTCTAACATCCTTTTATCTCCCACTAATAGCACAGGGTAACAGCACTGGGTTTATAAAAAGGAAAGCTTGGAGATTAACTGTAGCTAAATGATGAATCCGTAATTAAACAGTGCCTACGGAGCCTTTTTAAATATATTTTTAATAATCTAGTTATAATCTATTTACTAGCTTTCCAACTGTGTTTGGAGGAACCCCTAGCATTCCCTGAAAACTTATCAGGGGTTCCTCAATGGTAGACATGTTTTCCTGAAAGATTACAACTACTGATAGTGGACCACTATTATTGTTCTTCATCTTTCTTTTTACACAGTGTGTTCTAGGATGCACTCTCAGTTCACAGAAGACAGTGATGATGCCCAACAGGCCTGGCTAACAGTTGTTTGAACTGACTGTGCACCATATACTTCTGTAGCAGACATGCAGGAGCTCCTCAGCAGACAAATGGATGTAGAAAAGGCAGAAAGTTTGAAAACCACTGGAATACAGAACTGTTACGTGGAACCTAGCAGGATGTTCCTGACTCTGGAAGAAGAAGAGGAAGAAGAAGAAGAGGAATATCTCAGGCAAGACTAATGCAGCAGTTTTTCTGGCCTAGAGCAGACATAATATTTCATAGATTTCACAGATCATAGAGTTGGAAGGAGCCTACAAGGCTATCGAGTCCAACCCCCGCTCAATGCAGGAAACTAGAGGAGGGGTCTCCCATCCAAGTAATAGCCAGGCCTGACCCTGCTTAGCTTTCCACAGACAAGCTGAGCCAGCGTGAGCCACAGGCATGTTCCTATTTTATAACCATGATTCCTCACTGCATGTGCTTTTGCAGTATGGCCGATACAACTGCTGCATGAATATTGACAAAGAGAAGCAAAGCTAAGTGAATGATGTTCCTAATTTCAAACTCTCAGACTCAAATACAATAGGAATGGCTTCAAAATAAAAAATGAAGCACATGCACCATGGCCAAGGAACTGGGAAGAATCATATGAAAGATTTATTTCAATGAAGAAGCCACAGAAAGGTTCTAAGAGCATAACGCTGGATCTTTGGCTATTGTAGCTCCCAGCAGTTCTAAGTGACAATGGAAGGTGCCTTGCATTAAGGGTGCAATCCTATGCATATTTCGAGAGAAAATGTCCTACAACTCCCAGCATCCCTCCAGCCAGCAGTGAGTGAATAGGTATGATTGAAACTGCCTCCTTGAACACCTGTGTGATGCCACCTCTAAACTTCTTTCAAATCCCTCCTCAAAACTGAGCTTTTCCAAGAAGCCTTTGGCATAACCCCCTTGTTCTCATCAGGGGTTAAAAGAATGGGCCACACACAGGCCAGAGGCAGCCCCCTCCCCTGCCCTGTCTGGCAGTCTCCCAGACCCTCAGGGGGAAAAAGGGGGGGGAAGGAAATATGCTATAGGAATAGGCTCTATGGTTTGCCCTGAAAGGTGTCCTAGAAATATTTTAAAGAAAGTAAGAACATGCATGCATGTGCCAGTGTATGTGCACACACTCACATGTGTGGCCCCTCCCACCCCCACAGAAATCCAACTCAGCCCTAAGGGCCAAAAAAGCTGTGTACCCCTACCCTACTGTAACTCAACATGTAACTAAGCATGTTGCTTCTGTTTACTCCAGACATTCCCTCTCCCTCTTGTTATTTCTTGTGTTGAATTTTAGATTATAAGCTCCCCAGGGTAGTAACCTGTCCTCTTGTACTCTGCAAAGCACCATGCACACTCATGGAGCCATATAAACAATAAATTACATGCCATCTCCTCACTAAAACCAAGCCAATTACAACTGTCATTCATTATTAAAATCAGAGAGTCAGAAATTAAGAATCAAGTTGCTTCAGAGGCCTAATATTATTATGGAACATAGAAGCTTTTTAAACAGCAAAGAGCAGGTGCTGTGATCCCTGATATTAACCTCTGGTTAAATTCTTGAAACTCTCTAAGACAGACAGCACAGCAATGACTTCCTAACCAAATGAGGAAAGATACGCCAATTTTGTAACAAATGACTGATAAGCAACTTAGTTACCAATTGTTCAGAACCAGCACCACTTTAAGTTAATCGTTACACATGTTTTGTTTGACAAGTTATCTTCATGGTATTTACGTGTTTTTTGAAAAAATATGATATTGGGGATGTTATGATAGTAGCAGCTCATTCCTGAAAAGGAACTAGATGTTAACCTCTAGTTGAGAGGTCAAAAGGGGAGGAGCCTGTGCAAGCTCAGCAGGCCTGGAGACGTGCACAATAAAGCTTTAGTCACTACTACCAGGCCTCTGTCTTCTTTGGGCGTAGAATCCACAACCAAAACATTTAAGGCTTTAAAAGCCTTGAATTGGGCCTGGAAACTAACAGGCAGTCAAAGGTAAATGATACATTATCGGAGTAATATGATCCAAGGGACTGACTCCCACAAGCATTCTAGCTCCCGCATTCTGTACCAGGTGCAGTTTCCAAATCATCTTCAAGGGCAGCCCCACGTAGAGCACATTACAGGATGTAACTAAGCCACGTGTCACTGTTGCTAGGTCTGTTTTTTCTAGATAGGACTGCAGCCACCAAACCAGCCTGAGGTGGTAAAAAAGCACTCCTGGCAGTCGATGCCACCTGCACTTCCATAGACAGCGCTGAGTCCAGGAGCACTCCCAGACTGAGTACCTGGCCCTTCAGAGGACATGTGACCCACATCCAGAGTCAGATCTAAGCATAAATGGCAATAAACTTAAAATCATCTATGTCTACTAGATTACCTAAAGATTCAGATTTAAAAATATAATTAAACACAAAAACACTGAATTAAAATCATGAATTTTCAAAAACATTAATATGAATATCTTTATGAACTCTACTATTCCTATATTAACTTTATTTATTTAGTGCTAGAAAAGTAATAGTTAGACATTATGCAATTTGAAACAAACATAGAATTCAGGTCCACTATTGGTATTCTATCACTTCCAAATCTAGATCTCAACACTGAGATGGTAATTATTAAATCCATCATACACACATCTAGTCCACTTACAAGTTGTACATCTACAAGCACTGGGTTGTATCCAGTGGTGTTGCTTTATGTGCAGGAGGGAATTACTGGTGGAATGGATTTTCCCCTCCTTCCTGCAGCCTTCCATGCTCTCCCCGAATCTACTCTGGAGGGTTGGTGGACCCTTTGGAACATATTTGGGAAACACAGAGGGGCTGCGGGGCTGGGGAGAGAGGATGGGGAAGTCCTGTTGCTTTAGTGAACGTCTGCTCACATGTGGGTTGGATCCAACTCATTATGTAGATTTGCAGTATCGGTATTCTTGAGATACTCTCGACCTTTTCTCACAAAACTATCTGCATTCCTACAGATATTTCAATCTATCCATTCCAAAACGTCATAATATTTTCAATAAAACAGATATTCACAAAAGCTAATCTAACAAATTTATTCTGCCATAAGCTTTCATGGACAACACCCACTTCAAAAGATGCATGAAGTGTTAACCTCAAATTGGTAAATTTATATATATGCTGGGGGTGGTGGTGAACCATGTGGTCACTCTGATGAAGTGAGCAGTGTCCACAAAGTCTCATGCCAGAATTAATTTGTTAGCCTTTACGGTGCCACAAGACTCGTTGTTTTTGCTGCAACAGACTAACACAGCTACTGCTCTGGGAAAAATTGATCTTCACTCTTGTGCCAAAAGATCTTCATTTTCTAGAGTGAAGCACTCTGATGCAGGAATTATTGCTCATTCAACATTAAAACTATAAAATCCACAATGCAGTACATAAGCAAAACATGCAAAAATGGCAACACAAATGGAACCATATGAAAATTAAATAGAGAGGAGGGGGAGTTTGTTGCAGAAATTTGGAAGCTGGAGAAGAGAAAAAAAACTGAAGTCTACCTGAGAAATTTACACAAACATATTACTAAGCACTACAGAGAACACTAAAGCAAAATACTTTGTGTCCATTCTGTCAATAATCTAACTGCCCAAGATCCTCCAACAGCCAAATAAGAATTTATTGTGGTCTACTCTGACCAAAGCACCATGCTAACACTATACTGGGTTTTAACAGTATTTCAAGATGATAGACTGCAAAGTATTTTATACCATAATAGATACCATTCCCAGACACACTGGATTGAATCCAGCCTTACAGTGTAATGTATACATACACAGTATACTCAAAAGTAAGTCCTACTGAATTCAATGGAACTTACTCCCAGGTAAATATAGGATTGCAGCCTTAGTCATGCTTTGAACAAACCCACTGAAATCAATAGGTTAGCTACAACTAAATTCACATTAATTTCAAGGGGTCTACTCTAAGTATGACTAAGCTTGAATATAACCCATTGTTTAGCTGATATGCAGAGCTCAATCACAACAGATAGTTAACAATCGTCCATGCACCATCTTAAAAAGTTGCCTCCACTAAAAAGACTTACGTTGGCACAAACTTTAACATCCAATATTTATAGCAGCTATTCAAAGCAGCTGGTACAATGTTAGCACTGTCACACAACATATTCTGTACATTGTAATAAAATGCTTATTTTGGACTAAGATGCAAGCTAGTAAATTTGGAAGTAGAATGCACATAAATTGCAAATATGTACACTTCCATGATGTATGAATTTGTCATACCTTAATCTCATACTTGCAAATTAATAGCATGTTTCAATATTTGCTTTACATCCATAAATATTTAAGGTAAATAACAAGTAGCAATTATTTATGCATAAAAAGTAGGGAAAAGACATGAGGACAATACTCTTCTTCCGTTCATGCAATCATTTTTTAAAGCATTCTATTTCCAGTATACAAGTTCACAATAGCTGTAAAATAGAAGCGCATGGGGGGGGGGGGAGAAGATTTTAAGCTCTTTTCCTAGTCAGGAATCTCTACTGGAGATTGGTTATTGCTTACTATAGATAGAAGGGGGGAAATCAATTGAACATTTGAATTGCATGCACTCAGCTCTTTTTTTACATCTATAAAACATGAAACATTTGTTAATGTTTATTTTTTGTAAGAATGAACACAATCAGGGGACAGCAATCAAAGTTTACCACGTTGCAGGTAATATTGACTTCTTCCTGAGTAAACTATTTCTCACTGAATGCTTCAATTTTTGTTTACTATAAATGAAAGCATACCTGCATAGATCTAGTTCCTGTTTAAAGATTCAACTATAAAATAGTTTGTCAGTTAACAAAAGCAAGAAAAGGATGCTTTTATTAAAAAAAAACAACCCACCCATCTTGTTTTGATCTAAACATCTAAGCTACCGTAGTTTATGTGCTTGTGAGTAGCCAACAGGATTTATACTTTAAAACAAAGAACAACTGCTTACTCATAAGAACATAGGAAGAGGCATGCTGAATCAGACAAAAGGCCTATGTAGTCCAGCAGTGGCCAACCAGCTGCCTGTCTGGGCCCTGGTTCTGCAATCACACATTCTAGCATCTGACACTGGAGACTCCAAATCAGTGAGATCCTTTTATTACAGCAAATCCAACAGCATAAGCTTAACGGTTACAATCTTCATTTCATCTTCAGAAATCATATAGTTGATGGCATTTTGCTATAGGCTCTTCAAATAGTTCCATGTCAAGGTAGGGGACTGGAACATCTCTTAGGGACCAAATTCCCCAATGTTCTACCCCAAGGTAAGGGACCGGAGCCAATTCCCGCTGCTCCTCAGACAAGGGAAGGATTGGAGCCACTGCTCCTGCAACAAAGGATTGGAGCCAATCCCAGATGCTCCTCAGACAGGGGAAGGGATCCTAGAAACAGGCCCAACTTTCCCAGGCACTCCCACAGAGATCTGATCCAACTTTGCCACTGTGATGGAACTTCCAGAGTGCTGTGAGTCTTGGCCTTAGGATCTGAGCAACTCCTAGCTACACTTCCAACAGGGGAAGGATGTGAACCCTATTGCTCATGAGACAGGGGAAGGGATTCTAGAAGAGGACCTGAACCACCGTACATACCCCCCACTGGGGTCAAGACCTACCGCCACCAGAGTTGGACCCTCTGGGTACTGTGAGTCCAGGCCTCTCAATAATAAGGGTCCAAAACAAGATCAGACTTGAGTCCAAAGTACTTCCCCACATGCAGAGATTCTAATGTCCAAAGCTCCCAGCCTTAGAATCTCTATGCCACATGGGTCGCGGAATGTCCAGAAGTCAGGAATTAGCCCCAAGCCAGTTGTGCTTTGGGCTCCTCAACGAAGGCACATCCGTAGCCACAAAAATGCACAGTCTATGAAAAGTGTGACAGTCCTTTTCATTGCAGGTTCTTGACAGTACAAGTCCAAAGAGAAGAAAGTTCAAATTAGGTAGAGTCCATGTGCAGAGTGCTAACTGACTAACTCAGTCAGTGATAGATCCAAACAGAAAGATGCAAACAGACAAGAGAAATGTTCCTAGCAAAGGCTCTGGAGGCTATACACTGTGTCCATCAGAACCCTCCACCCAAGCCACTAATTGACAAGGAAGTAGCCCATCTACGAGGCCCCTATCCCACCTGGGTGTTTCCTTTCTACCCTTCAGGGGTGAGGCTTCAACCTGAGTGACACCTCAGCAAACCACCCCTCCCCTCTCCTGTTAAGTTCCCAGAGAAGGCTGCCAGCTTCTATTTCTGCAAGGTCGAAGTTGCAGCTGGACTCCCGCCTGCTTTCCCCTGAGAACTCTGACAATGATAAGCTCACACTAGCCTTGACATTCCACAGACTGACCAGGGCCCCAAACCCTTCCAAACGACTGCTGACCAGGTTCTGGCTATGAACTAGAAGGCCCACTGTATTACTGACACTGAATCCCAACACTGCCTATGGGAAGCCCACAAATAGGACATGAGCGCTATAGCGTACACACACACCCTGCTCAAGTTGCATTTGTAACTCCTGTCACTTAAAAAAATAATAATAATAGAATGGTGGGATGGGTTACAATTCAAGAAACATGAATCCACAGTCACCTTGGGCACACACAACTAACTGTGCACTTTTTAGATCTAGGGGCTATCATCTTTGTTGATGGGACAGTCAAGAATTTCTTCAGCAAGTACCTACTTTCCACATTTGAGGAAAGCTGCTTAGAATATTAATATGATGAAAAGTTCAAGCACAGAACTTCATCTATATAATTCAGGAGCTAGATGCCTCCTTTGTACTGAGAGGACATTTCAGATGGAAAACTTTTTAACATTTTGAAACACTGCATGAGCTGACAATGATAATGATGATGAGCTATAAAAGCATACAGGTAGGTTCCACTTAAAAAAAAATTCTGTACAGTTTGATTTCAATATCTGACAGAGTGCCACTCCTGGTATGAACTACCGGTATACTACACTACACTCATCATCTGAGGCCCTCATCAATGTGAGGTTCGGAGGTTGGCAACAAAGGAGAGGGCCTTCTCGGTGTAGCCCCCACAGCTATGGAATGTTCTCCCCACGGAGGTCCAGCTGGCGTCAACATTGTCATATTTTCGGTACCAGGTTATGACTGTCCTCTACTCCCAGGCGTACGACAGTATATGGTGGGGGTTTTAATGTCAGTTGTTTTATCAGATCCCGGTATTTTATTGTAATAGTTTTAAATCACTTAGCAGTCTTAAATTGTTTTTAAAGTGTATATGTTAAAGTTTTTATATTATATTTTTGTTTTGTAATTTTTGTGAACTGTTCAGAGAGCTTTGGCTATTGGGCAGTATAGAAATGAAATGAAATTTCCACTAGAGTACTCAGCATAGATTCCAAGTGAAAGATTTGTCAATTGTGCAGTTTTTAAAAATGTTCCAATAGCTTGCTGTAAAAACCTGCAAAAAAAAAACAACAACAACAAGCAACACAGGGCATACCAAATCCAATTTGTAAATGAAAACCATTTCTTAGTCATGTGCAGCTTTTAAATTTATTTTAATTGCACTCTCTCTCTCATTGGCCCTGATACTCAAACCACTATATACTGGGTGGTCTCCCATCAAGCTTCAATGATCACTCTCTCCCTCTCTCTCTCTCTCTCTCTCTCTCTCTCACACACACACACACACACACACGAGCGCACACACTCTATTGGTAGCTTTCTAGGGGAATTCCTATCAACTGTGTTCTTCTTACTTGTATTTGACAACTTTATTAGCTTACAGAGGTAGTATTTCAGCACATCTCCATAGCGCATATACTCTTCTTCAAACAACCACATTTTTTCAGTTGTCTCAGAACAAATAATTATACAAACACTTCAGCTTTTATACACAATATTAAGGTCGAAATGAAGAGAAATTTCACATTATGTGCAGGTCAGGGCTTGGTTTTCATGTTTTGACTCAAGAAATCAATTCGAGATTGATTTTTGTGTATATATCATTATTGTCAGAGGATTAATTGATGAATTTTTCATTTGATGAGTCAGGTGGAGTGGGCTCAAAGGCACACAAGTGAGAAGAATTCTAATTTGGTCTGCTACTTGGAAAAAGTCAACAAAACAATTGTTATACGTTATATCTATTTGAATCCAAACATCTGTAAAAACGAAAACAAGCTTCTGTTAATAAATACAGTCATGCCTTGGATTGAGAGCATAATTCGTTCTGGAAACGTACTTGTAATCCAAAACACTCTTATACCAAAACGAAATTCCCCCCCAAAAAAATTTGTACATAAATTTTTAATTTAAGCCGTACTACAGTACTTGTATTGCAAGACGTCGCTTGTATATCAAGTCAAATTTTTTAAAATAAATATTTAAAAATTTGCTTGTCTTGCAAAACGCTCTCAAACCAAGTTACTTGCAATCCAGGGTATTACTGTATCTCAAAATGAAGCAGCGATACTTGAATGATCTATGCTACCTTTGAACATCATTTTATACAAAGACCTTAAAAACCATCTTTTAGATTTTTGCAGTAGCTATCACTGGGCAGGCTCTGGGCAGGCTCCCAGAGAGCGAGCGAACAGAGCGAGCGCACAGGGAGAGCAAACAGGAGTTTGGCAGCGGAGTTCGGCAGGGGAGGTCAAGGGGGAGGCCCCTAAAAAATTTTCCTAGGAAGACAGAAACATAAAGGGAACAGAGCACTATGGAAGGAAAGGACTCAGCAGTGGTGGTGACCTGCAAGGGGTGTGCAATGTTTGTTTTCCTGCCGGAGATCAACATGGCCTACACGTGCAACAAGTGCAAGCTGGTCACGCTGTTGGAAGAAAAGGTCAGAGGACTGGAGCAGCAAGTGTCAACCCTCAGGAGCATAAGAGAAAGCGAGGAGTTCTTAGACAGAACGGTGGATCTACAGCACCAAAGCACAGTACAGGAGCCAGAAGGGCAACAGCAGGATGAGGCGGAGTCGGAGACTGCAGAGGCAAGGGAAAATAACGCAGGGGGAACTCCCTGGAAAAGGGTGACTGTTAGGAGCAGAAGAACTACAAGACACTCTGCGCCTGTGGAAGCAGTGGAGCTATGGAACCGCTTCCATGTACTTGAGGACGAGAGCAGAGGACAGCCTGCAGAGGACGGATTACCGGGCACCCAACGTGACAGCAAGCACGAGGCTGAGGGTCAGTCAAGTGGAGGCAATCAAACCAAGGCCTACAGCAAGAGGAAGAGAAGAGTACTCGTAGTGGGAGACTCCCTCCTGCGGGGGATCGAAGCCAAAGTATGTCGCGAAGACCCATGGACTCGCCAGGTGTGCTGTCTCCCCGGGGCACGGATTAAGGATGTGTCAGATCAGCTGCCGAGGCTCATGCAGCCCACCGACACATACCCCTTTCTTCTCTTCCACGTGGGTACAAATGATACTGCCAAGCGGAGTTACAAAGAAATCACGGCAGACTTTGAAGAGCTGGGAATGGAACTCAAGAACTTCGGGGCCCAGATAGTTTTCTCATCCATCCTTCCAGTACTTGGAAGAGGCATAGAAAGGGAAAGAAAAATACTCCGAGTGAATGACTGGCTACGAAGGTGGAGCCGACGTGAGGGATTTGGATTCTGGGACCACGGGCTACACTTCCTGGAAGATGGACTGCTGGCAAAGGATGGGTTGCACCTCACAAGGACTGGGAAGAATGTGTTTGGTCACAGCATGAGGAACTTAATCAGGAGGGCTTTAAACTGAATCCAACAGGGGAGGGAGACATAAACTCGGGGGTACCAATGGAAGAAGGCCTCTATGCCACAAAGGAGAGAACAGCTCCAGCGGTGCCCATTGATAGTCTACCACAAAATGTAGGGGGAAAGTCGGACTATAAAGAACATAGTCTTCGATGTCTCTATACTAATGCCCAGAGTATGGGCAACAAACAAGACGAACTTGAACTCTTGATACATGAGGGCAAGTACGACTTGATAGGGATAACTGAAACCTGGTGGGATGACTCCCATGACTGGAATACAGCAATTGAAGGGTATAACTTGTTCAAAAGGAACAGAAGCAACAGACAGGGAGGTGGAGTTGCACTGTATGTTAAAGATACGTATCTCTGTACAGAGATACAGGAAGAGGAGCTTGGCAGCCCCATTGAGAGCATCTGGGTTAAAATAAAGGGGGCAAAGAATAAAACGAACATGGCGGTTGGAGTCTACTACCGACCACCCAATCAAGGAGAAGACGAGGATGGAACTTTTGAAAAGCAAATTGCCATTGTTTCAAGGAGGCACGATGTGGTAGTAATGGGTGACTTCAATTTCCCTGATATCTGTTGGGAGACTTATTCAGCCAAACATGGCCCCTCCAAGAAATTCCTGAGCTGTGCTGCTGATAACTTCCTCCTACAGAAAGTGGAGGAAGGAACTAGAGGATCGGCTATCCTTGACCTGATTCTAACCAACAGAGACGAGTTAGTGGATAAAGTGGCAGTTTCGGGAACTCTGGGGGAAAGTGACCATGTTATACTTGAGTTCTTGATTCTAACGGAAGCAAAAGCTGAGTATAGCCAAATACGTACCCTGGATTTTAGGAAAGCCAATTTTAACAAACTCAGAACAATGATTAGTAAGATCCCATGGCAAGCGACTCTCACGAGAAAGGGAGCCCAGGAGGGGTGGGAGTTTTTTAAAAAGGAAATTTTAAAGGCACAATTGCAAACAATTCCCACAAGGAAAAGGAGCAGAGGGCAACAGAAGAAGCCAATGTGGCTTCACAATAAACTCAAAGATGACCTGAAAACAAAAAAGGACACGTATAGGAAGTGGAAGGAAGGACAGGCTACAGGGGAAGAGTACAGGCAGGTAGCACAGAACTGCAGGAATAGTGTCACGAAGGCTAAAGCTGAGAATGAGCTAAGGTTAGCGAGTAATGCTAAAAGCAACAAAAAAGCTTTCTTCAGATACATGCACAGTAAAAGACAGAAGAAAGAACTGGTGGTTCAACTACGCAATGAGGATGGCAAATTGATAACAGAAGAAAAAGAAAAGGCAAAAGTGTTCAATTCCTACTTCGGCTCAGTCTTCTCCCAAAAGAGGGTCTATGACCCCCCTGGCAAACCTGAAGTGCAGACTGAAGGGGCAGGATTGCAGCTTGAGATTGATAGGCAAATGGTCAAGGAGCACCTGATTACTCTGAACGAGTTTAAATCTCCAGGGCCTGATGAGCTGCATCCTAGAGTAATAAAGGAACTGGCAGAAGAACTCTCAGAACCACTGTCTATTATCTTTGAGAAATCATGGAGGACAGGTGAAGTGCCAGACGACTGCAGGAGGGCAAATGTTGTTCCCATCTTCAAAAAGGGCAAGAAGGAGGAACCTGGGAACTATAGGCCAGTCAGTCTGACATCAATACCCGGGAAGATTTTGGAGCAGATTATAAAAAAGTCAGTCTGCAAGCACCTTGAAAACAATGCAGTGATTACTAGAAGCCAGCATGGATTTGCCAAGAACAAATCCTGCCAGACTAATCTGATCTCATTTTTTGATCGGGTAACCTCCCTTGTGGACTGTGGGAATGCTGTGGACATTATATATCTGGACTTCAGCAAAGCTTTCGACAAAGTGCCTCATGATATCCTGATTAGTAAGCTAGCTAAGAGTGGGCTAGATGGAACAACTATCAGGTGGATCCACAATTGGCTACAGAATCGGACTCAAAGAGTGCTTATCAATGGTTCCTTCTCAAACTGGGGAGAGGTAACGAGCGGGGTACCACAGGGCTCGGTCCTGGGCCCGGTGCTCTTCAACATTTTTATTAATGACTTGGATCAGGAGGTACAGGGAATGCTTATCAAATTTGCAGATGACACAAAGTTGGGTGGAACAGAAACAAAATTCAAAGTGACCTCGATAGGCTGGAGCGCTGGGCCGAAAACAACAGAATGAAATTTAATAGGGATAAATGCCAAGTGCTGCACCTAGGGAGAGGAAACCAAATGCAGAGTTACAGAATGGGGGACACTTGGCTCAACAATACTACAAGTGAGAAGGATCTTGGAATTGTGGTAGATCACAAACTGAGTATGAGCCAGCAATGTGATGTGGCTGCAAAGAAGGCAAATGCTTTTTTGGGCTGTATTAATAGAAGTATAGCTTCCAAATCGCGGGAAGTGATAATTCCCCTTTACTCGGCACTGGTTAGGCCTCATCTTGAGTACTGCGTCCAGTTCTGGCACCTCACTTTAAGAAGGACATAGACAAACTGGAGAGGGTTCAGAGGAGGGCAACAAGGATGATAAAGGGACTGGAAACAAGGCCCTATGAGGAGAGACTGAAAGAACTGGGCATGTTTAGCCTTCAGAAGAGGAGACTGAGGGGAGATATGATCGCACTCTTCCAGTATTTGAAGGGATGTCACACAGAGGAGGGCAAGGATCTCTTCTCGATCATCCCAGTTTGCAGGACACGGAATAATGGGCTCAAGTTACAGGAACCTAGATTCCACCTAAACATCAGGAAAAAATTCCTGACTGTCAGAGCAATAAGACAATGGAATCAACTACCTAGGGAGGTCGTGGGCTCTCCCACTCTGGAGGCATTCAAGGTGCAGCTGGACAGACATCTGTCAGAGATGCTTTGACCTGGATTCCTGCATTGAGCAGGGGGTTGGACTCGATGGCCTTGTAGGCCCCTTCCAACTCTACTTTTCTATGATTCTATGATTCTATGACTATAACTTTTTGATGCACATACTCTGGAGAACCCAAATATGTATTAATGATATGTCCATTTTAAATTTATTGTATCTGTTAAAAAAGCTTTTATATATCATCAAGAAGGACAATGGATGAGACATCATGCCATTTTTATTTATTTATTTATTTACATTCATTAATCTCCCATCTGGCCGGCAACCAGCCACCCTGGGCGTTGTACACAGGATAAAAACAAGATAAAATACATTTAAAACAGTATAATTTTTTTTAAAAAATCTTAACCCACCCCATATTCCCACCTGAACAGCCAGGTTTTTAATGAGCGGAGGAAGCTCAGCAGAGAGGGGGCATGGCGGAGGTCACTCGGGAGAGAGTTCCACAGTACGGGGGCTGCCACAGAAAAGGCCCTCTTCCTCGTCCCCACCAGTCTAGCTGCTCTGTAGCATGTAGCATGCCATGCTATTACTCAACTTTTGTTATATGAGAATACTCACAAATTTGCTTCCAAACTAGCTGTATGAAGGGATTATATGTCATTTGGCTGGATACACAACACAAGCAGGGCTGCATCAAATAGTTCCACCCCCAAGTTGGGTGTATCAAGTAGCTTCTCCCCCTGGAAATCACACAAAGTCCCCCCCCCCATCTGCAGACATTTGCACTGCATGTGCAGACACCATGGGAAGGGACTGCTTGACATGCACAATGTCAAGCGGGGAGGTACTTGGCCACACTTGCATGTTCAGCTAAATGGTAAAGGTAACACCTGCACAGGGCTACTGTTTATTCATTCTGCCACACTGGGGTTTCTTTGGTTGGAGGAAAGCAAAAAAGCAGCATTCACCCCTTAATTCTCCCCACCTCCCCACTCCTTTCAACTGTTGGGAAGTACCACATATCCAGAGAAAAGGAGAGAGATGCACGCATGTAACTTTTACATGTGGGCTTCCTTCCCACCCCTCTTTTTTGTAGACTAACCTGGAAACTTTGCTAAAAGGTAGCATATAAATAAAGGGGTGGGGGTTTGCTAAGTTTCTGTTCTTCTAGATATCCAGAAGGCAGTCCTTACATCAATGATAACACCATCTCCTGGTCAGGAGATAAGATCAATTTTCTGACTTGACCAGAGGGGACATTTTCCAACCTGCCCAGTCCAAGACAACCCTCACTCTGCCATAACTGAAGGACAAACCTCAATGAACTCAAAGAGAAATTCATGAACTGTGGAGCCAAGTGAGGAACATCACAATGGGGTTCAACCCACATTTCCCAAGTATGCCTATGAGTTTGGATCTGCCCAAATAGTCACTTCCAGTTGGGTTGATTGCCCTCTTGAAACCTAGCAGAATAGGAATGTACATTATGTAAAATTTTCTTCCCCCCGCCCTCCAGTTTCCAGAGGACTCTTTGTAACTGTAATGCTCAAAAGTAGTAACATCCTCAAAATGGACCCCTTTTCCATAGGACTACATCTCAGGATACAAGGACCTTCTGGGGAATCATCTGTCCAAAGACATGAAGTTGTTGTATCAAGTCAAGGTATGCCCTTATGAAGACCTTACAAATGTTCTTCAGGCAACTTTCAAACAAAGGCTGCTGTGTCACCATCCTCCATACTGAGTTGCTGATAACACCAAATTATTTAGGGTGGTTGAAATGAAAAGGGACAGTAAGGAACTCCAAAAAGATCTCTCCAAACTGGGGGGATGGGCATAAAAATGGCAAATGGTGTTCAATGTAAGCAAGTGGAAAGTGAGGCACATTGGGGCAAACAATCCCAATTTCACAGATATGCTGAAGGTGTCTGAGCTGGTGATAACTGACCAGGCAAAGGATCTTGGAGTTGTGGTGAATAGCTTGATGACAGTACATAGCAGCTATGGAAAAAGGTGAATTCCTTGTTGGGGATCATCATGAAAATGTTTGAAAATAAAACTGTCAATATTGCAACTCCTATATACAAATCTACTGTGCAACCACACTTTATACAGTTCTGGTCACCAGATCTTAAAAAAGATATTATAGAGCAGGAAGAGGTGCAGAAAAGGGCTACCAAAATTATCAAGGGGCGGAAACAACTTCCCTGAGGAAAGGTTACAAATTTGGGGCTCTACAGTTTAGAATTGGCTATGCTGGCTAGAGCTGATGGGAGCCATAAGCCAAAACTTCTGGAGGGTCACAAATTGCCCACCCCTGGCACAGAGATATCTAATTTAGCAGGTTTATTTTACTTGTATTTAGTAAACAAAGCTTTAAAAAAAGTACCCCATGTTAATTTTTTGTCCAAATACACCACAAATATTTGTCCTGAATGATTTGAGGGGGGAAATTAAAGGACACCCAGGGTACAATCCTATGCATGCTTAAACAGGAAAAAAAATGTCCTACAAGTCTCAGGATGAAAGGAGTCAGGGAAAGAACTGAGGGTTCCAGCTGCAGGTGGAAAGATATTGTTCACACACCAGGTCTACCTGCTGAGAAACAACAGAGGGGTAGACCTGGTATACAAATTTCTCAGTGGCCAGATCTACCTATCTTGGTAGACATGATGCCTAGGTTTTGTGTAAGGGTCTGGGGCGTAGGCGGCGAGGTTCAGAGCTGAACACCAGAGCCAGTGGATGATGGAGGCAGGAGCAGGTCAGGGGTGAGCCGGTTCCAGAAGGCAGACCGAGGTCAGGGTACGTATCAAGCGGGGCAGGGTTCAAGCATGGAGTCCAAGCAAGGGCCAGAGGCAGAAGGCGAGTCCCAAGAGCAAGCAGAGTCCAGGCAAGGGTCAGAGGCACAATCCAAGAGCAACAGAGTCCAGGCAAGGGCCAGAGGCAAAAAGAAATGTCAAAAGAGTAAGTAGGGTCCAAGCACATACCAGGTAGAGCAAGGACCAGAGGCAGAAGCGTAGGTCGAGAGCAGTCACGGGTCAAACACCAGGCCACAGGCCAGGCTCAAGGTTGGTTGCTGGAAGCAGGAACCAGCTACAGACAACACACAGGCTTGTGTTGCTGTGGCAAAGACTGCAATGCAGAGGCTGTCTTTATATAGGGCTTCCAGCAGCTCCCAGCTGGGCTGCATTAGCAGACCTTGGACAGCTGAAGGTCTGGGGTAGGGGTGTTTACTTACCTTCGGGGGGGGCGGTGGCGGTCCCCCTGTCTCAATTTTCTGAGCGGCGCGGAACATTTCTCTGCGCTGCTCGAGCCCGCCGTGCCAGTCCCGGAAGTGACGGGACAGGACCCTGCGCAGGGCCAAAATATGCAGTGCGGGGGCCAGCCGGAAGTGACGCAATGGGACCAGCGCGGGCAGCTTACCACGGAGAGGCGAGCCACGCCGGGACCCGGTAAGGCCCCGCGAGCCTCTAGTGGGCGTGAGCGGGGCCGATTTCGGCCCGCTACGCCCGCCTGGAGGCCGAGTGGTACATCCCTAGTCTGGGGCAGGATCCTGCGTAGCCAGCAGGAAGCTAGGCTGCTGTCCAGGCAGCGGCCACTAGATGGAGCTGTGGCGCTGCACTGGCAGAGCAGATCCTGACATCTTGTCACTGCTCAGTCAACAGATCTACCAGAAATGATGGACCTTCTCTGATGCTATCAGGGCTTTTTTAAAATGTTCAACCATACACAAAAAGTGCAGTTTGAGGAAAAAATATGCAATTCCAAAAGAACATTGCTGCAGTTGCATTTGGGTTTTTTTCTCTTGTTCCTAGGTGCATGTTTTTTTAACCCCTCACTCCAAATAAAGTTTTGTTGGAATTCATGTTTTTTTTAATATAACATTCTTCTGCATTAGTGCTGTTCAGTTCCAGGATTTTCTACTACTCTGTGTAGGCTTCCAGACGTCATGGAATGTGGCGCTAAGCAACAAAGCAAACACAGAAGTGCACAGCTGTGTTGTAGCGGTGTGCACTATGTGCAGAAATTACAATCACAAACTGCTGTGCAGGTTTGCATGCACACACACCCTGGAAAAATTCTTGTGGACTTCTATCTGCCCCCTGAATTTCCCAGCATTCAGCTGCATTGGATGATCCCTGGCTATATGGGAGAGGGGAAAATAGGATGTTTGACTAGATGAACCTTTGGTCTTATCCAACACGGCTCTTTTTATGTTTATGTTGTGTTCACAAGTGGTTCTTGCCCCTGTATCCAAATATCCTTCTCGGTGTGGTATCATACTGCCCTTATACAAATTTATGATGCAACCACCCTTGAAATACTATGTACAGTTAAGGTCCCTGCACCTCAAAAAATACATTGTAGAGTTGGAAAAGGTGTGGAAAAGGGCAACAAAAATAATCAAGGGGCTGGAGCAACTCCCCTATGAAAAGGTTATAACATCTGGGACCATTTAGCTTAGAAAAAAGCAGGTGCGGGAGACATGATAGAGGTGTACAAAATTATGCATGGTGTGGAGAAATTGGATAGGGATAACTTTCTTCCCACAAGCCAGATCAATGCCTCTGGGAAGTGCACGAGGAGGTCCATAAACACAATAGTCCTATCCTGTTCTTATTCCGTATGAACTGGCACTCAGAGGCATATTCTGAACCTGGACGTTACAGTAGCTCCAAACAGCAGATGCCGAGGACATACAATGGCAGACGGTTGGCCTGCCATCCTTGTAAGCTTCCTGCAGGCATCTGGCTGGCCACTGCTGGAAACAGGACAAGATGGACCCTTGGTCAGATCCAGCAGGAATCTTCTTATGTACTTACTTGTACTATATCTCCCACTTCAAATAACAGCGAAATGCATGCTGCTACATGCCTATATTCCTTTGCTCTGCAGTTTAAACTCCATTCCATTAGAGAAATATGTGACACAAACAAGTTGCTATTTGTCTCAATTTGTTTTTTAGTACAGCTTCATGTGAAAGAAATCCTATGCTTAGCAGTGCCATGATTATGGAACTCCCTCTAAGGAGCACAGAGGAGCCCCCCTCTTTCTTATGTTTTAAATGGGCAGTGAAGACTATATTGTTTTGTCAAGCTTTTAATGGTTCTTAATGTTGTTTTCTGGTTTTATTGTGATGCATGTTCTGGCTTTGGTGTTTACTGTATTGTTAGGATTGTATTAGTTTTATTCTGTTTTACTGCTGTTTTCATCTGAATATTGTATATCACGTCATCCACCCAGTGGGCGGAGGGGGAATCTCTAAATATGTCAAATAAAATAAATAAATACTGAAGAATAAAGGCATGTTATCCGTATATGTCCAGCACATATTACCCTCCCATACATATGCTATGTGCACACTAGCCATCCTAGCTGGACCTTCTCTGTCATGTACAGCAGAAGAAGAGAAGCCCAGGTCAGGGAGCTCATGCCATCAGCTCCTGAAGGGATTATCAACAGCCTGAGAAGACTGTTAAGGTAGTCCCTCCCCTATTTTCCTTGAGGCTACTTAAGAACTATGTACCCTGAGGGAAGACAGAATAGGAGAATCCCAGGCCAGGAATCTCATGCCATCAGCAGTCGGCCTGAGAGAACTATATTCTGATTTATTTTGGTAATATTTGTTTATTTCAGTACTTAAAAATTGTTAACCACCTTGGGTGCCTTGGCAGAAAGGTGGTATAGAAATGTATTAATAATAACAACAACAACAACAACAACAACAACAACAACTTAGTAGAGAAGTGTAACGAACAATAAGGAGCTAGAGGGCTCTGTATGTATTAATGTGCTTTGTTTGCATCAAATGGAAGAAACCTCTCTCTGCTGAAAGTAAACAGAGCCTCATGAATGTACAGGCATGCAAAGTATCTACTTCTTTCTTTCCCTCCCTGACATTCTGCCTCCATCTCTCTCCTAAAGGGAAACAAAAACATCACATAAGCTACAATGAGGCCCACTCCTTTTCCTTGCAATTCCGCCAATTACAACACTAGCAGCTTCATTGCAAGGTTGTTTGGGAAAGTGACCTCTGAGGCCACCAGCCTAATCTGCATCAGCACCAAGATTCTTTTGGCAACTTCTCACTTTACTTTAGGCAGACCCCTCCTGACACCCCCCTCAAGTCCCAGGAATCCTTCTTGAGACAAGGCTTGACCTTGTATCCTAGAAACCCTACTATCACTTGATGTATGTCATAGAGTTTTGCATAGGCAAAGCAAAATCAGAATGAGATCAAATTAACAGGGGCAATAGAAAAATGGAAATGGGTCGGATGGGAAGAACTGGATCTGATCCATATTTATTTATTTACTACATTTATATACCGCTCCACATCTAAACAGATTCTGGAGTGCTAAAAAAGTTAAAAGATAAAAACAGATAAAAAGAATACAACAATATGTTAAAACAAAATCAATAAAAACCATGGCTGGTCAATCAAGGAAGGCTTCCTGAAATAATGCTGTTTTCAGGAGGTGCCGAAAAAATCCAATGTTGGTGCCTGCCTGATCACCAGAGGCAGGGAGTTCCAGAGAAATGGAAGGATCTTCTCCAGGTAGACTCCAATTGGGCCATAGGTCATCTGATGACCTCAGTGACCAGACAGGTTGGTAAGGGAGAAAGCACTCTCTCAAGTATCTTGGTCCCAAGTTGTTTAGGGCTTTATGCACTAGTACCAAAGCCTTAAATCTGGCCTGGTAGTGAATAGGCAGCCAGTGCAGTTCCTTCAGCAAAGGAGTTGCATACTAACAATAGCCGAGCTGTTGCATTCTGCATTAGCTCCAGCTTCCGGAGCAGATTTAAGGGGAGCCCCACATAGAGTGCATTGCAGTAATCCAGTTCAGTAATCCAGTCTAGCTAGGTGCTGAAGAATATGCTGAAGAGTCCCCCACTTTGGACTCATATTGCAATATAGACAAACAAGATGAATAAATTCCATAAATTTCCCCCCACAGTTTAATTCTATAGTTTACATTTGCTGATTTTACCACAAAACTAATCTGTGGTAAAAATAGTTATATGTTGCATACACTTTTACAATCCTAATTTTAACATTTCATTTTTTTCAGGTAAAATTAAGAGTTACAAAAAGAAAATCCTACCTGCTTTTATACATTGTCTTCACCCATGCAAAATCTTTTCTAAGCTTGAATATACAGCATGAATCAAAGCTTGCCAGCCATGGCAGTTCTACACACCTTCAAGATGACACAGTAGGGAAGTCAACTCCAGAGTCTACGCAAGGAAGTACCAGTTGGTAACAGCTGCAAAACGCATCATGCAGCATTCGGCTACTATAGTCCACAATACAGGGCAACCGGGCTGACAAGACTGACATCAGGGGACTCATCATTGAGCAAGTACACCAATAGCTGAATGGTAGAAGCCTCCCTCACCACTGCCTGAATGTCAGACAGCACAAAGAAAATGTTACAAAGGTCAAGGCATGGAGTTGGTTCTTTAGGGCTCAAAGTACAACTTGTTAGTGTAGAAAACAATGGAAAGGGCCACAAAGCCCAGAATTAGCATACCTTTTATCAACTGTGTGTGTGTGTGTGTGTATGTATGTGTGTGTATATATATATGTGTGTGTGTGTGTGTGTATGTATGTGTGTGTATGTATGTGTGTGTGTGTGTGTGTGTGTATATATATATATATATGAGAATGGGAAAAGCTTTCAAATATACAGTTAGCAGAAGAAATACTCAAACTAGCGCCTTCAGCAATGTAGAGAAAACCTACCATAATTCGGTTACAAAGCTTTACACGTTAGCACAGAATACACATGCATGGAAAAGCAAAAGCTGAGCAAGTAATATATCTCTTGATAAAATCAAAACAGGCACTGTCATTATTGTCATAAAACAACTATAAGCTGGAAGGTAGCTGAAGAAGTCACATTTGGAACAACATTTTATTTGATTTGTTTTTAAAACTTTTGTTAATTAGATTTCTACCACCTCCTTTGAATATTTTTCTCAGGAATTCTTAAACAATTCCCCAAGATTTAGCTGAATTGTTTTCTTATTTTTTAAGAACTAAAACCATTACCTCATTACATAATTGATAGCCAAGTTGCGTAATCTGCCATGTCACCTCTTAGGAAACAGATTTTTTTTTTCATTTGACCAAAAAATTCACATACACCAAACGGAAGCTATGCATACAGTGTATTTTGTACTAGGGAATCAATGGCTTATCATGTTAGCATGTGCAGTTGCACCTTACCCATCTAGTTTAGTAATGTCCACTGACTGACAGAGGCTCTCCAAGGTCACAGGGAGATGTTTTTCCCACCCATATAGTCCAAGACACTTTAAATTGTGAATGCCAGGGACTGACCCTGGGACTTTCCACATGTAAAGAATATGCTCTATCACTGAACCCTGGCTCCTCCCCAGGAAACAATTCAAAAAATACAACAAGGAAAACTTATTTGTACTGCAGCTCAAGCCATCAAGATTTCCTGCAAAACATACCCATCACACCAACGTTCAAGGAGCCATGCACTTCTGTTACAGAGGAGCTCCAGATGTGCAGACTCTCTGACATGTTTTAAATTTATGATACTGTGGGTACAAAAGTGTGTGTGTGTGTGTGTGTGTGTGAGTAGATTTAAAAGTAATGCAGGTTAATAATGCCAAGCTGACAAGTAGGATTTGGGTAGCAAACAAAATAAAAATAAGTTTATTTTAATTCTCAAAATCTTAGTTCCAGAAAATAACTTTAAACCTGCCTACACCAAACACTTTGTAATTAACCTAAGTCCCTATAATTCTAAATACTTTCACTCCTCATACAAGCACTGATAAGCGAAAAGCAAGTCAAACGAATCCTTTACAGGACCATCTTCCATCTGGTAACCTGTGTCCTCACTGTGGGAAGCTGTGTGGATCTAGAATTGGCCTCCACAGTCACTTACGGACCCATTGCTAGAGTCTACACAATTTTTTAGAATTTCCTCTTTTTATAATTTTCTTCTTGTAATTTTATCCTGGAAGACAATCTTACCCAGTCACGAGTGATCGCCTACTACTACTACTACTACACCGCCCAGAGAGCTTCGGCTATTGGGCGGTATAGAAATAAAATTAATGATGATGATGACGACGACTATGGAGTTAATTGACATTACCCTCACACCTTGGCTCAAAAATCCACTTTGTCCTGGAAGTTTGCCAATAAAACTGTTAAGGCTTTAGAACCACCGCAGGGGTACAGGAGTCATACTTCCTTCCTCCTTGATTAAATTAAAGAAGGTTGTTCCCTGTGACTGGAGAAAACATGTAAATGCCTGCCTGACTGCTCTGCCATCACCCACAAGGGTATGTTTGAATTGGCCAATCAAAAGCCCTGGCAGGAAAAATGGTCGAATCCTGAAGCATCCCTATCTCCCAGACAGGTCACCTAGCTCAAGCACTACCTGAGTATCCTTGATTACACCTTTTGCTTTGAATATTCCTGCCTTGTTTGCCCCAGACAGACCCATTTGCCCAGAGAAAAAGCGCCACCCCCTGGTAAAGCACACCACTGAGCCCAAAACCAGGTTCCACACATAATGTAGCAAAATCTGCCAGCTGTATACAACCATTCCAGTGCTTGGGCTGCGACCTATGCAAAAAGTTGCTGGTTCTGAATCCAAAGGGTGGAATTGGAAGCTGAATTGGAAGTCTCAAGCTAAATGCACAATTTCAGAATCTAATTGGAAACCCTAAGGAGAAGCACCACTGGTAAGGCTCTCCGTATAAAATCTATTTTTAACCAAAGTTGTGGTAGCTCTTCGGTCCCTTAATTACTGCTTAGCCACCATTTGGTCTCCCCATCATTGCTCACCAGACACCTTTATTTTGGATGTCTGTGGACAACATGATGCAACCCCTTGTCAGCAATGCTAATGCCCAATTTTTTAAATTTGAAGCTAAAGGTGAGAAACCCAAGAGCAGTCTGCACCCACAGCATTTTTTAAAATTTTGGCAACCAACCAGGAAGTGAAGTCCTTTGGGTTCCATTTCTATGAAGTCAGGGCATTGTTGATACTCCTGTTCTATTTCTTTTCCTTTCCTCCTGAATTTATCCATTAGTGCCCCCATGGCCCACTATTTTGACCAGCACCCAAGCTTCCTTGGGCATATAGCCTTCCAATCCCCTGCTCTGCCATTTCCATAGTGCCCCTCCTTAAATGGCTAACACTAATTTCCTCAATCGTCATCTTTTCTATATCGTTTCTAGTTAGGCCTATTAGAATGGTATAGTGACCCATGTGCTAGGGGGTGGGTAGACTAACCAAGCCATTTTTCTCCTTTGCAATGAATGTGCATATACATATTTTGAGGAGGGGAAATCTGTCAAAATAAAATTGATGCCTTTAGACTTTGAACAAGTTGAGCTGATTTCCCCATTTTAGAAGAAGCTATCCTCCATATGTAAGCCTGATGTTTTATTTTTTATTTTTTGTATTCAAACATTTCTGAGTATTAAATAAAAAGGTATTGGTGGCCAGGAGTGCATTTGCACAGTTAAAGCTAGTGCGCCAGCTGCACCCGTTCCTGGAGATGTCTGATTTAGTCACAGTTACACATGCCTTAGTTACATCCCGTTTGGATTACTGTAACACGCTCTACGTGGGGCTGCCTCTGAAGAGTGTTCGGAAACTTCAGCTGGTTCAAAGAGCTGCTGCCAGACTGCTGATTGGGGCTGGTTACAGGGAGCGTACAATTTCTCTGTTACAACAGCTTCACTGGCTCCCAGTCTGTTTCTGGGCACAATTCAAAGTGCTGGTTATGACCTATAAAGCTCTATACGGCTTGGGTCCAGGTTATCTGAAAGACTGTATTCTCCCCTACGAGCCTGCCCGTACTTTGAGATCTTCAGGAGAGGTCCTTCTCTCGGTTCCACCACCATCACAGGCACGCTTGCTGGGAACATGGGAGAGGGCCTTCTCGGTGGCTGCCCCAGCGCTCTGGAATTCCCTCCCCAGGGAAGCTACAGTGGCACCCTCCCTGGTAAACTTCCAGAGGCAGGCAAAGACCTTCCTGTTCTGGCAGGCATTTGGGACTAGGCTGTGATGCGATGGAATGCTATGTTTTTACTCTACATTTTATATTGTTATGTATATTGTACTGTTTTTAATGATACAATGATTTTAATATTATTGATGATGATTTAATTCTATTTTTAACTTTTGTATTTTTCTATTTCTGTTTTAACTGTATGAGTTTTAATGGTTGTGAGCCGCCTTGGGTCCCAGTGTTGGGAAAAAGGCGGGATACAAATTAAAATAATAATAATAATAATAATAATAATGATGATGATGATGATAATGATAATGCTGATGACGACGACCTAAGGTCTCAGAAGAGAGCATAAATCTAATATAAGATAAAATCTATATTTCTCTACTTATAAATCATGAGAGAAATACAATTACCTGTTTTTCATTTAGTGGGACAAGGAGTATTTCAAATGATCTCAAAGAACATTCAAGACTCTGACATAAATGCTCATTAAAATTGTTAATAATGTGCCTTTACAGCAAAACCAGTGTTTCCCTAAAATACATAGTACTCTTGCTATCCTGCCATGTCCCTTTAAAAAGAATACTAGTTTTATGACTCTAGTTTTCAACATTTCAATATTTTCATCTTTTTTCACAAAGTAAAGACTAAAGCAGTGGTTCCCAACCTTGCATGCCCAGATGTTGCTGGACTACAGCTCCCAGCATACCCAGCCAGCATGGCTAATGACAAGGGATGCTGGGAGCTGTAGTCCAGCAGCAACATCTGGGGACCCAAGGTTGGGAACGCGCGAAGCGGAAAGCACGTCAAACGAATCCTTTACAGGACCATCTTCCATCTGGTAACCTGTGTCCTCACTGTGGGAAGCTGTGTGGATCTAGAATTGGCCTCCACAGTCACTTACGGACCCATCGCTAGAGTCTACACAATTTTTTAGAATTTCCTCTTTTTATAATTTTCTTCTTGTAATTTTATCCTGGAAGACAATCTTACTCAGTCACGAGTGATCGCCTACTACTACTACCCCTTGAATAGGGAGATGGGCACCTACTACTATCATGGATTTTGTGAAAACCATCGGGGCCATTGCAAAGCTGAAGGGCAACACACAAAACTGGTAGGCATCGGGCCTGATGGTGAACCAAAGGAAGCGCTGGTTGGTCTCTGATCACAGTGTGAAAGTATGCATCCTTTAGATCGACTGATGCAAACCAACTACCCTTCTGCAGGAGGGGTAGTATTGACACCAAAGTAGCCATTCAAAACTTCTAGGTTGTGATGAACAAATTGACATCCGTGAGGTCCAGGATCAGCCAAAGTCCTTTGGTACCATGAAGTATTGAGAGTAGAAACCTTTTGGTACCATGAAGTATTGGGAGCAGAAACTGTCCTGCAAGTGGTGTGACGGGATGCACTGGATCGCCCCCTTTGCCATGAGGGAATCTGTCTCTGATCTTAACACAGCTGACGGGGATAAGATATGTATGCAGGAGGACGTCGAACTCAATCCTGTAACCCCTCTGGATGATGGAAAGGACCCAAGGGTCTGACGTTATGGTGGTCCATGTAGGAAGAAAGAGGGACAGATGAGTTCCAAAGACAGGATGACAAAGTCAGGGTCATAGAAGAAGAGCGGGTGAGTCAAAGACCACGTTTACTGCCAGCATCACCTTTCCTGTGGGCAGTATGGAATCTGGCAGAGGAGAATTGCTGGTTTGGTGCTGAAGGAGCCTGTTGGCTAAATGGATGGTCTGCTTGTGGACATAACTGATAGAAAGTCGACTGGCGATACCATCATTGTTGATTATACAAAGGAGGCGTTTGGCCTAGTCCCACCTTTCTTGCCATGGTCTTTGCTTTTTGGACAGAATCCACGACAACGTCCATTTCGGCATCGAAGAGCCCATCCCCATTAAATGGCAAATCTTCAATGCGTGACTGGGCCTCCTGTGACAGGCCTACTGATCTTAGCCATGCATGGCATCTCAAAGGCACTGCACCCACCATGGCTTTAGCATCGCAGTCAGCCTGGTGGCAGGAGGTATTAATCTGTTGGTGTAAAAGGGGCATTGCCTCGGATTGAAAAACTCTATCTAGATCTCTCTGATCATCAGTTAAGTAGTCACAAAGAGATCCAATTTTCTCCAAGAGAAACCACTGGTATCAAGACATGGCTGCCTGATAGTTTGAGACTTGTACAGCGAGGGCTGCCAAAGAATAGACTCTACGGCCCATGAGATATAATAGTTGGTCCTCCATGTCTACAGGAGATTAGTGCACCTTCTGCAATTTGCCCTGTGAAGACTCAGCAATGATGGAATTAGGTTGAGGATGAGGAAACAGAAAACCTGTATCCTTTTCCTGGACATGATACATGTTTTCTAATCACTTGGACATGAGTGTCATCAAGGATGGGGCTTTCCACAGCTGTTGCACCATTTGTAATAGGGCTGGAAAGAATGGGATTGCCACCAGTGTCGACACCTCCATATAGACTGCATCGAATACCAGGTCTTTAACTCTCTGAATTGGCTGCTGCATCTCGAGGCCCAAGGACTGGGCCAACTGAAGAATTTGATCCAAGAAATTACCCAAATCCTTGGATGGGGATGCCAGGTCTTGAGCCCCCACACTCCATCTATTGACAAGACAGATGGAGCCACTGATGAATAAGAGGCAGAATCAGATTGCAGTGAGGCATCTGGTTGGACAGCCTGTCCCAATGTTGGCTGACTACATGAGGAAGGCAGCGGAGCATTTGGCCAATCAGGAATAATTGGAGAAGAAACTCAATGGTCTGGTACTAACAGTGCTGTCAGGTTTGACGGCGACATGTGCTGTGCCACTCCAGGCAACTATCTGGGTAATGGTGCTGGAGGAGACAGCAAAAATACACCCTTCATGGGCAGTCTAGATAAAGATGCTGATGGTGCAGGTCAGTATAGAGAGGAGACAGCATTGAGATATCTTAGAAGATTGTAATGAGCTTCTCGATGATGCCTAGCGTGTGCAATGGCCCCGATGGTTTTCACAAAATCCATGATAGTAGTAGGTGCCCATCTCCCTATTCAAGGGGTAGTAGTAGTAGGCGATCACTCGTGACTGAGTAAGATTGTCTTCCAGGATAAAATTACAAGAAGAAAATTATAAAAAGAGGAAATTCTAAAAAATTGTGTAGACTCTAGCGATGGGTCCGTAAGTGACTGTGGAGGCCAATTCTAGATCCACACAGCTTCCCTCACAGTAATATGTTACTAATCCTCACAGTAATATGTTCGTCATGGTGGCAGTGACCACTGAGATTGCTGGTCCCAGTCAAAGATGGGAAACTGAGAGTGACCGCGGGCTTCCTACGCTGTACAAGCTCCTTCTCTTTATCCTGATGGGTAAAATTACGAGACCATCAAGTCCAGACACTCCTCATGATGACAAGAGCTATGGACTGGGGATCGAATGCGTTGATACTGTTTTCTTCGATCTCAAGTTGGAGTGGGATCTCTTATTTCACCCTCCAAAGTCGAAGCAGTTTTGATCGGTTCTTGCATCAGTACCAATATGCCCAATCCCATTGGTACCGGCGAGCTCAGTAAGGGCGGTGGAACCGGCAGGAGCAATTTCTGAGTAGGATCTTGTGGTTTCTTTGACTCTTTTCTTCTTTTTATTTTGTGAATCTGAGGAAGATTTCAGAGTCCTGGCCTTCTTAGATAGCTTTTAGCCATCGCAAGTGTCAGTGACCGCCCAGGTGTAAGGGGGTCAGTACAGCCCATGCTTAGAGCAGAAGCAGGGGGTGAGTCAGACCCTGACACTCTTATCTGCGTTGCGAGGCAGTTGAAGCAGGCTCTGATGGCCCCTGGGAAGGAGGTTGAACTTGAGCCATAGGATTCTTTGGAGTCTCTACTGCCTCCAGTGCTTTTTTCCATAATACTGCCTGAAGCCTGTCCAATCTGTTTTGCCAGGCCTGTTTTGTGAATGCCTGGCAGTGCGCACAGGTATCAACGATGTGACCCTCTCCCAAGCAGAACAAGCAAAGAGACTGTCCTTCTGTCTGTGGAAGATTACTACTGTACTGGACACATTTGCGGAACAGCCATACACCCTGAGGCGACTGAGCGATCATGAGGATCATGAAAATAAGAAAACAAAAACAAAAACAAATTAACTATGACAGAGAGAAAAAACAACAGCAGAATAAGAGAAAGACAGAATAGAAATCTCAGCTGTTTTGCAAAAGAGCCTAAAAGATGACAGAGGTCCCCAACAATGCAACCACAATGGCAATGTGGAAGGGAATAGGCAGGAATGCACTACGGACATGTGCACTGGGATGGTGGGGGATGATTCCCACCAAAATTCCTCAGGTATAGAAGTAAGGTTTTGTGCAGGCACAGAGGCCATATGTGTGGTGCACAGGCACCACGAAGAAGAACCAACTATTCCCCTTTTCTTTTCTTTTATCTAAACGTATGTAAAAAGTTTAGAAAAAAAGAAAGGAAAAATGACTTATTCATTCCTTTTCCACCATTGCCCACACCTGGTAGCAATGGGGGAACTGGGGAAAAGCAAGTAACCAGGTCACGGTCTGGCAAAGGGAACAAACATGTTTCCCCTTTCCCTTTGTTTTCTAAACTATTTTCAGAGATTGTCAGGTGCACTGGGCATCAAAACTCCAGTATGCTTAGCAATCTATGTAAAAGGTTTAGTAAAAAGAAAGAGGAGCCCTTTGTTCCCTTCGAGCTGCCTGGTAAGGGAGTGGGGAGGAGAGAGGAATCAAGTACCAGCATGCTGCAGGGGAAGAGCAAGTGGAAACACAAGGGCGGATGGGGGGCAGAGAGCATCATGCTTAGGGCTCCCTCAAATCTGCCAGTATTGCTGGTCCTGACTGACAAGAATCACACAGGGCACAAGACTGATTATTGCAGCGCCTTGGAGAGCTCCAAGTGAGCAACTTGCTCCAGCAGTTGGGACTGAACTGAAGCCTTTTATTCCTCCAGGGTCTGATTACCCCTCCTAGGTTCTGTCCTTTCCCTTAGAGACAGAAGGCCACGTAAAGCTCATGATCCAGCAAATCTGTAAAGATGCTGGTTCAAAGACCCTACTACACTATCATGAACTTAGTAAAGGCTTCATTGGACAATGCACTCTGGATTGTAGTGTTGCCTTTATCCATTTTCAATGGTCAGCCCATGTCTATCGTATCAGGGCTTGCCCTTTATAAACTTTGTGCCACTTTTTCATCTGTTACATATAACAATCCCACAAAAAAATATTTGTGAAGAAATTATTTTATAAACATTTAACTAGAACAAATGAAGAGCCTAGTATGAAGGTATCATTTTGGTAAAATTAGAATTACTGAAAAATTCTACATGATATGCATTTATTATTTTAAAAAAATGATATTTAAGTATGTAATGTTGAGATAAGTGTCCCCCCAATGGAAATTACTTTTTCAGTTAGTGGGGAAAGATTTTAGCAACCCAGATGGACTCCTGGATAAGTATGTCCTTTAATTAGTCCTTTCTTGCCTCCTACACCCGCAGTTCTAAATTAAATCATGTTCAGACTATATGATCTACTTACCAAAGACTCATAGGAAAAACAGTTAGAAGATAAATACACAGTCAGAGGCATAAAACAAACAACAGGTCTAGCTGAACAACGAAATAGTCATTATGAGAAAGTCATCCAGTTTAAAAAATATAAGATAAATTTGCCAGAGTAATCACACAGGCATGAGACACTAACATTTTAAGAAGGTGAATAAGTCAACACCAGTAAGCAATGCTAATGGTACATTAATTACAGTATTTCAATAATCATAGCTCATAATTTTTTATTCAACAAAGGATATTCATTAATTGATATTTTAAATACAATAAATTCAAGCTACCAGTTAAAACACAAGTCTAGAATCATATTAATTCTTGAAAATTAATCATACAAGCTTCCAACAGAATTTGGCTAAAGCTGACATTCTGATTTTAGTTTTGCAGTTGCAGCTATTTGCCCTGACTTATGAAAATACCGGTAATTTTAATTTTTGTTGTGTTTTCAATGTATTTTACCTCAATTTTCTTTTATTGTAATTCAACTTCCCACTTTGCGTAACAAGACATCATGCAAATTTTAAAATAAATGCATTTGGTAGGAAGCTTCTCTACATAAAATAGCCCTGTCAAATCTTGTATATATCTCACACATGCATGGTATGGGAGATCCATATTCCACATTTATTAATTTAATTCCTTCAATTTATATCCCACCTTTCCATGAGCATAAGGCAGTTAACACCATAGCACAAAGTGATTGCAACAGTAAGTAAAGACATTTAGAAGACATGAGTTATTATACACAAAGGGAAAACTAAATTTTGAAAACTAAATCTCTCTGCTGCTGGTTCTACGACAATGGTTTTCCAATTTTGGTGGAACCCTTTGCACCAATGGCTTTTCCTACCAAGTAACTCCTACTAGATGCAGAAAACTCTAGGAAATGTACTTGGGTATGCACTTTGTGCATGTTACTGACTACTGATGTTGCCAAAGCTCATAGTTACCTGGTTTAGAATTCAAATTTACCCAGTTTGTAACTCTTGGCTGTATTGTGAGCCAAACAGCAAGACTCTGTGCAAGTGTAGTGGAAATGAGGAAGACATTTGTATTTTGAGGAGTCAGGTGGTGTGCTGTCACTTCTCCCTTCGTACCTGCTTCTCCTTCTTCTGGGCTTGGGTCCTTAAATGGTTAATGGTTAAGTGGATTCCTTATATTTAAGTATATTCCTTATATTTAAGATAGGTAGGTTCCTGACAAGTGGCAATGTAAGGGAGTATAGGTACCAGTTATCTGTGTTGGCCTTGGCAAGGCTAAGCAGATTCACCTTGAAGCAATTAAGACCGATAACTATACTAAAAACAGGTGATTTATAGATGATTTATAGTATGTAAGTCCCAGAGAAACCGTAGTTAGATTTAACCTCAGTCCAGGCTGAACCGTGAAGCAGCACTGTGCAAGTCAGCCAAGGGGTCTGTCGTCTTCCCACGGTTCCAGACAATTGAAGGGGCATAAGCATGTGTTCTCTACATGTAACCTGATTATTTCTTCTCTGAAACTTATTGAAGTTTCAATAAAATTAGCCTCTTTCCCCTCACCATTTGTATGTTTATTCCCTTCGAATCCCTTAGTGGAAAAGAACCTCTGCCACTTGGCAAAACAGCATGCACTGAGAGCATTCAACAGATGTCTGAAGTCATCTGTCTTGTATGTGAATGCACAAAAGTTCTTTAACCTTACACGCCTTACTCTTGCTGATATTCTTGTTGATTGCTGTGTGACTATGTGCAATGTAAAAGCTGCTGAAAGTCAACACACACAAAAAACAAATATGTGAGAGTGAGCCTCTGTGAATGCTTTTGCAATGCCTCTCTCTAAAGCAGGGATGATGAACCTTTTTCGGCCTAGAGGCCGAATTCCAATTTGGGAAGGATCTTGGGGGCTGCATTCCAGCAATGGATGGCCTAAGGGCATGGGGTAGAGACAAGGCCAGTGAAAGCAAAGTGGGCATGACCAGATGTAATTCTTACTAATTTGGACAGTTTCTCACCAAGCATACAAAACACAGCTCAATTTTATGCATGTCTACTTAGGAGCAAGCCCCAGTGCAAAAGCTTTAATGTCTGCCAAGGACAGGTCAGTTCTGCACAATAGCTTTTATACCCACAAAAGACAGCTCAACTGCCACTGAATACTCCCCTATCTCTGATCACTGATTGGAGATAACAGGTGAAGAAGCTTGCAGGCTGGATGAGGAAGCCCTGCAGGCCTCATCCATCCCATTGGCCAGAGATTCCCCATCCCTACTCTGAAGAGTTATCAAGTAAAGTATTTTCCTATTTGAAAAACTATTTTTGTAGTCATGTTAAAGTACTCAAACAATATGAATACATACATACCGGTATATCATGGGGCCACAAATCATGTCTGGGCTTAGAAGCCAAAACTTGTTTCTACCAGCCAGCAAGAATGCAAACAGATGTAGAGTGCCTTTCCCTTACCACCCAGCAAGTGGCAGCCTGCCCCTCCCACAGAATTAAGGAGAAGAGGAAACAATACAGATGGCATCGCTCCCTATAACCCATGTCCCCTCCATGTCTTCTTCTGAAAATTGAACATTTCCCCAACTTCCCTGGCAAGCCCTAGCACAGCACACATCAGTTTTAAACAACCAGGGTTAAAGGGGCTAGAAGATAGAGTATTTCCTTCTCTGCCAAATAAATCCACTTCAGGTTTTCCTTCCTTCCCTGCAGTAGCTCATCTTCACAACCCAGTCTTTTTCTGTATATTAATTTCTTAATTAGCCTCTGAGGACAAAACAAAGGGAATGCAAATGTAGGGACGGTGAGGAATTCATTCCATCCAATTTTTACTGCAGATTTACCAAATGCACATCTTCCAAACCAATAAATATAACTGGAACATAGTTGTCCACCAAAATTCGCACCATTCCAAATTTTGTGATACAGTTCACTGTTTAAAAAAAATGCATAGAAAAATGCACATATTAGGGGAAAGTGTGCACAAAATTCTACACAATAGGGAAAAGTCCACATAGACACACTGTAGTAGGGGAAACAGTTTGCAAAAATGCAACATTAGCAAAAAAAAAATGATCAAGAGAGCTGGAAGAGACTATTAATTTCATCTGCCCCAGCTTTCCCAACATTGCCACGGCCTAGCAAGAGCTAGAAGAGGGAGCAGCCTACATTTTACCATCCAGATCTGGGACCCTCCTCCAGATGCCCCTACCAAATGAGGCGAGGAGGGTGGCTACAAGAAAGAGGGACTTTTCAGTGGTGGCACCCTGTTTGTTGAATGCTGTCCCCAGAGAAGTTTGCATGGTGCCTACATTATGGTCTTTTCAGCATAACATTATTTGCCCAGGCATTTTAATAACTGTTCTTAGTGCTTTTAGTACTTTATTCTGCTGTTGATTTTAATTTGGATTTATGTTCTGGGCAATGATAACAGATTGCTTTATTCATTTGTACAAAATTTGCCTGTTGGACTATAGCCATCAATATGAAACCTTCCATGATCAAGGATGGTAGAGTTCCATCAGTTTTTCATAACAAGGTTTGTAGGCCATATACGCAGAATCAAGGATTATTAGGTGAAATTTGTGATATTTTAACTTCAGACAGGTTACCAGCAATATCAAAACCTAATAATCCTGATTCTGCATATATGGCCTACAAACCTTGTTAAAAAAAACTGATGGAACTCTACCATCCTTGATCATGGAAGGTTTCATATTGATTAGGTGAAATTTGTGATATTTTAACTTCAGCCAGGTTACTAACAATATCAAAACCTAAGTGTAAGAATGTGGCATTACCGACATATAATCATAAGACAACTACAGCCAATAGGAAAATTAATTACAAACTGTAGCGTTTCTACAACCCAATACAGCCTTCCTCAACCTGGTGCCCACTGGATGTTTTGGGCTATAATTCCCAATCATTAGCTAAACTGGCTGCAAATGCTAGGAGTTGAAGTCTAAAACATGTGGAGGGCACCAGGTTGGAGAAGGTTGCAGTACAGTCTTGCATGTTGATAATGGTCTAGTTAAGTCACTGCAGTTGGAGAGTATGTACTGATCTAATAAGAGACCATGCCTTGTGATTCTATATTTGAGACTATGATTTGTCACTAACCATGCATTCAGGTTTTTACAGATTCATAATACTTTCAACACTTTCAGTCAACATGATAAGTTTTTACTAGAGATGTGAAGGCCTGGAAAATACACAGTAAAATGGGGGGAGGAATTCATAGGGAACCCCCCCCCCAATTTCCCAAAAATCCCTGGAAAAAAGGTTTTTTATTTCCCCCCCCCCAAGGTTTTTCACTATTTTTCTGGTCTTTTTCCAGCCTTCACATCTCTAGTTTTTATTATGGGAGCTTTCGGTTACATGCAATCAGAGTTAAGGTTCTTTAATTATATATTTCCTCTCTATTACCTGCCCTTTCCAATAATAAATTTTAAAGCAGAAATGCTGCTTTCTTGTAATAAATGTATCCTAAACAACTTAATTTTTCATACAAGAAACACATAGAACATTGCATTGGAAGGGTGATGATGAAAAAGCAAAACCATTTATTAATTTTGTACAAGTTATCCCCAACCCTGGAGATTCCTTGGAGAGGAAGAACATGTCTGAATTTCACTATACAGTGCCACAGGCAGAAAGTGAGAGAAACTAAACAAGCACATCCTGAAGGGAGAGAAAATGCCTGCAGCTTCAAATGACCTACTACATACTTCACTGGAAATGTTTTGATGTTATAATTTGTTAATTTCAAGAAAAAGACAATTAACAACAACTATAGTTTGTTCTCATAGTGCTATTTAACTTTATAAAGTTTTTGATCAAAAATGACATATTACTGTTCAAAAGAATGACATATTTTCAGAGGATTATGATACATAATTTTGCACGAGAAACCTTATGCCAAATTTATTTCTTGATTATTTATAGTGGAAAGTTTGTGACAGAACATAATAATACTTGAATTTCTATACTAGAACTAATATTCTACTCTGCTGTATAGTGGGTAAAATAATGTTATTCAGCCATAATGTAATGCTCTGAATTAGCAAACACTTATCTCCCTATTGAATTGCAAGATCTTTTAAATAATGACTCATATTTTTTAAAAATCAACAGTGCCTTGGCAGCTGGACAGAATCTTAAGTATGTTATATGCCTTATTAGGGTTAGCACTTAACCAGTTTTTAAGAAATACTTGGTCAATTGGTCAATGTAAAAAAATAACAATAACATGGAGAATTACATTACAAAATGACTGTTTCTAGAATATTCTGGAATTCAGTTAAGCCCAGCTCAGCCCCAGAAGCTTTATAAAGCATTTTGCCAGATCACATGAAGGAGGAATAGGAAACCTATCTGTCAGGGGGCACAGTTTGGGAGAAAACAGTGTGGGGTGGGAGTGATCTTAAGAGGGAGAGCCGAAGTGTGCGATGTGGTAATGATCTTAAGTTTGTGTGGTGGGGGGACAGGGCTGTGGTGTGTGTGAGTGGATGGATGGATGGGGTTGTGGTGTGTGTGTGTGTGTGTGTGTGTGTGTGTACACACCCACGCACACCAATCATCCATCCATCCAGTCACACACACCCTGCCCACAGTGCCATGCCAGAACTTTCCTCTCTTCAGCAAATGCAATGGAATCATCGTACTGCTAACTCTTGGGCACTTGTGACTTGTATAGAGTTGTCACTTCCTTTTGAGAAAATTTCTAAAGGGCTAAGCAACTTTTAGCATGTGCCAAGGTATCTAGGGCTGACTGCCTCTTAGCATATTGCCTTTTTCTTTGGGAACAGAATGTTTCCTTACCTGCCTGAAAGCTGGTGAATCTGGTCTTCTCCATTTCACTCTCAGCTGGCTAGCTTAAGCAGAACCACAGTCACTGCAATAGTGAAAAGTGACTAATGGTGAGATGGGTAAGCAATAATTCTACTGAGGAGACATTTGAGCTCTACTCTAGACCTGGCAGCTCATTCATACAACATCTGGGAGACTTCAACCAACATGCTCCCAGACTTCAATAAATACATTCACCAGGCTTGCCATGTGAGTATGGTGCTGCACTCTGGCAAATGTCACAAGCCGCCAGCCTTCCTCCCAACTTAGAAACTGCAGAGATGGGCAAGATCATCCAAGCAGTTGCATGGCAATCCCTGGCACCTCCCAGATCCCAAGTTGGGAGAAAAGCTGGTGATTGTTTGGTGCCTGTATGGTAAAAGCCTTAGCCATGCAGGGCCAAACCAGCAGTCCCTTCCCTAGCCAAGTATTTTCCTGCTCTAAAGCAGGAAAGATGGATGTGGTGAAGCATTAGATGTTGCTGCCCCATGTACCTTTGGGAAGTAGTGTCCAACAGCAAACTCACATACACCTGGTCTTCACTCGAGGGGGGAAAACTTGTTCTGCTTGTTATGTATTTGCTTGTTATGGGCTTGTTATGTATGTTTGTTATACTACAAATGTAGCTGCCAATCCTATGTAAAATTCTGGTTAGCTGGGAACTTCAGACCTGTGCCATGTGAGGACTGCTTCTATTTGTTTGTTGTATGCTTTCTCCTGAACCCTGTGTTCTTGTCATTTCGGAGCTTGCTGTGTAATTACGCAAATGTACAGCTGGGGAAGAGAACCATTTAGTGTTTGTTATTGCCTTTTTAAAATGAGATGTTCTTGTTGTTAGATGCTATTTAGTTATACTGTATAGTATTTCATTTTTACCAATTGTACATTTTTTGTGTGCTTTAACAGGAAAGTGATGAATAAATGAACAAATGAGTAATAAATAAATAAATAAATAAATAAATACACATCTTGCAAACGGTTTTAAAACGCCCCTAAATCAAAAGGCCCAGTGATAGCGTGGACCAACTGTAAGTTTTTTTTAGATCCTAATACCTTTGCACAAAATACATTTCTTAACTTTTATACCTTCAAAAAATATGTAAGGAACACATCTTTTTAGATCAAAAATTAATAGAATGAGACATTTCTGGATATTAAGGGCTTGGTGCTTGTATGCAAAAGATGAATATGGGATTCAATAGAGCACCACTCCTCCCCTTCCCCTTAGTATATGTAGACAGTACATTGACATATTACATGGAATAGGAGATCTATTTGCACCTCTTATATAGTAATACCTTGGATTGCAAGCATAATTCGTTCCGGAACCATGCTTGTAATCCAAAACACTCTTATATCAAAACGAGTCTCTAGTGGGCGTGAGCGAGGCCGATTTCGGCCCGCTACGCCCGCTCAAGGCGAGCGGTTACATCCCTACGACTATTTTTATTTATTTATTTTTTATTTTATTATATGTATGCCCCGCCTTTTTTCCTGAAAGGAACCCAAGGCGGCTTACATAATCCTCCTCTCCATGTTCTCCTCACAACAACCCTGTGAGGTAGGTTAGGCTGAGAGTCAGTGACTGGCCCAAAGTCACCCAGTGAGTTTCATGGCCGAGCGGGGACTAGAACTCGGATTTCCCGAGTCCCAGTCCAACACTCTTAACCACTACGCCACACTGGCTCTCACTACAATACACTACTTGTATTGCAAGACGTCGCTTGTTTATTAAGTCAAAATTTATTTTTAAAAAATGCTTGTCTTGCAAAACGCTCTCAGACCAAGTTACTTGCAATCCAAGGTATTACTGTATCCCGATTCAGTCTTCTTCCTGTGCACAAAGAAAGCTACTCACGTTCCAGAGCCAACATTTGGAAGTACCCTAATATTCACATTAAAGAACTACATACTAAACATTTAAAATGAAAAGGGTATATTCCTATTTTCCTATAGTAGTTAAAATTACTAGTTAAGGTCTACAGTCAAACACAGAAAGAATCCTGAAACATCTTTGCATCTGCACAAATCAAGCTGCAATAATAAGTCATTAGTAGAAGCAAATTATGAGTGTGCAGTAAGTATGACTATAAAATGTATATAAAATAAAACTCAACTATTTATGAACTGTTCGAATGCACCATGGAGAAAAAAATATATCAATGCTGCATTTATGAAATATTTAGCTTACATATCAGCTAAAGTCATGTTGGGTTACTGTCCCAAACTATAGCAGTGATTTCGTTTTTCTTTACATTTTCTTAAAGTGCAAATATCAAATAAATAATTAATGAAAGACAGGACTCTTTCATACTAAACCAATTCATACATTATTTATCAATATTTACTATTTTCCACACTGTTTAGAGGCAAGAAATCCAATTATCTCTTGGATTTGAAAACTGTAAGCTTCATACCATATGCAGGAGTAAATGGAGTTTAAACAAGTAACTAGACATTTCAAAAATTAATTATTAAGAAATAAAATATGAGCACAACCTTAAATTATTGTTTCCTATAAATGGATAACCCGCCTTTTATTTACCTTGACTCTGAGTCCTGAAGTCTTTAAATGTTACAGATTGTATTTAATATTTCTCAGTACATTAAATATATACATTTAACACTTGTTAAATGTTGTTGAAGCATCAATTTCTCTCTGTTCTACATATTTATTTTGCTGAATTTGCATATGGCCCTATATGCGGGAAGAGGAAAGGGGCAGGTTTACTGATCATATGAAAAACCATGATATATTACAGTTATTTTATTATTATAAACCAAGATATTTTCACACAGCTAAAACACAGATTTCTATCAATAAAACATCAATTCTTAAGAGCCACACTGAATTTAAACTAAAGTTTGAAGGTTAAGAAACAAAAGAATGGTAAAGACTGGATAAATAAAGATCTATCTACCCTATCTCTAATCTTTTTGTTTTTAACCAAGGCTACTCAAGAATCTTCAACTAATTATTATGTTTTATTGACGGCATCTTTCCCTGGGGAGGTTATTTAAAAAGTTTAACCCCTGAGCAAGTCATGGCTTCTCCTGCCTTTGAAAGTGTCAAGTGCATTGATTATAACTGCAGGAAGTGTTACCTTCTACCCAGAGATTCTCACCCTGCACAATCTTAAACACTGTCTCCCTCCCAAAACAGCTTTGATTCAGCAATTCAGGCCTCTTCAGCTGATATTAAAGGCAGAAGCACCACAGAAAAGGGATCAGCAGTTAAAATGAAATACAAAGGTGGGGGAGGGACACAGATCTTGGATATGGTAGCACAAAGCTGGAGAGAAAAGCAGATTTGAAAAAAGACATCAGAGTGACTAAAAACGAACAATATGACAGAAATTAAACAAGATTTTTATGCTTGCCTTCTATGCATTTAAACTCATCCTCTATTGAAATTCTGATCATACCCAAACCCCAAGGCTTTTGACATACTTTCATAAATCCACACCTCCTCTCTCTCTTGTCTAATCTCCAGAGTCACTGTGAGGTATCCCACAAGTTCAAATGGAAAAAATACAGAATTCTAATATCCATATGAACTAACAGAAAAGACCACCTCATCCTTAAAATGAAATACAGAGACATGAATCATAAAATATTGTAAATACTTGCTAGGTGCCTTTTTTTCCAGTGCTTAGACAATAAACATTTATAAAGTTTGAAAAACGCACCTTTAAAAGAACACATATATCCAGAAAGACTTAATAGTAATTTCTCTAGGTCCATATAAAAGTGGTTGCAAAATAATGCAAGGGACTATATTCCGTCCTAACAATGATTCACTAGGACACAAAGAAAACACTGTCATATGTTTAATTCATCCTGTAATCTTCAAGATTTGAAACTTTAGAACAGTATTAGAATTCAAGAACAAACAGCTACTACAATGAGGCTTATACGCATCTGCACATGAATCACAGAAACAGTGCCCAAACTTCCACAAAGTAATTGGATTTTCAGAACTGCAAGTGGGTTTATTCCAATTCAGTCATGACAGGGCCAGAAGGTAATGATACATCTGCCATGATGCAACAAGCAGACCTGTCTTCTGTCAAGAGTTGAAATCATAAAGGAATAAGCTGTCGTTAACAACCTCTCTCCAAACACTAGAGCTGTCATCTCATTGTTTTCCTTTGCTGGCATGGGGGCTAGTGTGGGCTTATATGGTCTGTCAATATAATATTACTCCAAGCATTTAACCTTCCCTCTCATTTTTCATTGACTAATTTTCATTTTTCATTTTTCATTTATGACTAATTACCTACTTATAACCAGTGCTATAAAATTTCTGTAGAATACTCATTTGGATATTAATCCATTTGATCCAAATTTAGCAGACACTACAACATATTACTAATAAATATAATTTACTGCAACACATACTTTATTAAAAAAAATTGAAACAGAATATATTTATACTCTGAATATTTGATAGTAATTAGCTAGAATTTGTATGTATATGTTTAGGATATGGAATCACTTTTATAACATCCAGTATTATATTATATACAGTTACAGAATGATTACCATCACTAAATTAATCATATAAAATACAATAAATTAACTCAAAACCAAGAACGTATAAGAGCTTGAGAACATGCAATACTGTTTACTATGAACTGCATTATATGGATGGACATTTGAGTAAATATACACTAGAACCTTGACAAGCAAGGTTCCTGTTCATGCAAACAATGACTGTGTGGAGAGGGAGAGCAGTAACAGTGACAAGCCCCCTTCCCTTATCTCTACACATTCAGTGGATTTTCTGCATACACACACAAGCTCCATGCAGAAGATCCAATGAAGGCTTGAAGGTCAGGGAGGGTCCGGTTACCACAATCCCATTCCCCGACTCCATGCATTCAATATATTCATATTGATCATGTGAACAGAGCTTGAATGTATTGCTCATTTCAAATATGTAAATCTTGAATCAATTCACTTATCACAATCCTTATTTGAAGACCAAGTTGCTTTATAAGTTAAAGAATACATGATGCACAGCCTCAAAAGACTGAATCCCCTATCCCGATACCTTCATGTACAGCAGTCACCTGTGTGCATGCTGCTGCAGTACTAAGCAGAATTGGAGAGCTGGAGGGGGGGGGAGGAAGATGCATGGAATCAGTCTTCTTTTACACAAACACCCACCAATGTGACAATGCCAACCATCTGTTTGGCAGTGTTGTGCACAGTCTCAATTCAGCAAGGATCACTGCACGAAACCCGTACATACTGGATGTGGTTTTTTCTCTCATGCAGCACCCTCAAATGCATACAGATCAGCCTTGCAGATCAAGGTGAAGTATACAAAAATAATAAAAAGAATTAAATGCGAGAGGATCCTGCTAGTTTCATTGTTTTATTAGAACAACTAAAACCAAGTACATGAAAAATAATGGTGTTTAAGTAGTGTTGACATAACCCAACCATCTTCCTGTTCTAACAATTCCATAAGGGGAAGCTCCAAGTTGCTCCCCACACCCAGTACAGCTCCTCCATTCATTTTAATGGAGTAGTAGTTAATCAGGATTTTATGCATGTTTCAGCAAATGCAGATATGCTCTTTCTATTGAGGTTTTCCTCATGGATTTATAAAATGTACAAAGAGAAGGGAAAAGCTGTTATTAGTGCATGTAAGCTCTAGATACAGATCCAATAGCCCATCAGAGAATATGAAGATGACATCCGTGGGGGGAAATGTCAAACCACATTTGAAGGAGAAGAGGAAAGAGTGTTGAAACCACTTTCCCATTTCTGCAGCCTTAATTTCCTGTGGCAGCAACAGGCCCTTGACTA
Source organism: Shinisaurus crocodilurus (assembly GCA_021292165.1). Classification (NCBI taxonomy): domain Eukaryota; kingdom Metazoa; phylum Chordata; class Lepidosauria; order Squamata; family Shinisauridae; genus Shinisaurus; species Shinisaurus crocodilurus. The sequence continues at coordinate 48,782,828 of CM037877.1, forward strand.
CCAGTGGTGTAGTGAAGCCAGGTTTGGCAGGGCTGCAGCACCGGCACTTTTTCAATAGCACAGACACTGACGTCATCGGCACTTTTTCAATAGCACAGACAATGACGTCATCGGTCACCCTCCTCAGAATTCCATGTTCCCTCTGAGTTTAGCTGCAATGCTCATAGTAGCTAGGGGGGAATGAATTTTCCCAGCAACAATATATTGTTCCCTGTTGTAATGTAAAGTCTTTGGGGGTGTTTGACTTGAAAGGGCAATTAAGACCCATTAACTTTACAAAGGGTAAAGGGATGGGCAACTTGTGGCCCTCCAGATGTTGTTGGACTGCATCTCCCATCATCCCTCAACATTGGCTATGCGGAGTTACAATCTGACAACATCTGGAGGGCCACAAGTTGCTCACCCCTATTAACAGATGAAAACTCCTAAAACTGGTTTGTTGATATGGATAAACAAAGCTGTCTGCAATTTTGGACTCTCCTTGGGGACATGACTATGGAGACTGTCATGAGTGCCTGCATTTCAAAATTTACCACTATACCACTGTTGACTATCTGACTAAAACCTAGAAATTAGATCAACTCAGACATCAAACTATGGTTAAGAATACACCAAACCATAGTTAAGCTATGCCTGCAATGACAAACCATGGTTTTCATTCAGCCAGCAATCCAGAATCAGACACCATTGTTTCAACTAGGCTTACATTGAACTGGCAAAGCATAGTTACAGCTGTTACTAAAGCTGTTACAGCCTCTGGGGGCCACTGCACTAGAGACTTGAGTGCTGAGCAGATGGAAAAAGAAAGCAGACAAGCAGCTCTAGAACGTATTTCCCTATATATTTGGAAGTTTATATTTCATTTTAAACTTGGCTAGTGCAAGCTGTTGTTAGGTCTGTCTGTCTGAACTGAACCATTCACACAAATAACCAGCATTTTCTAATTTACATGGCCCAAAGCATAGATGTAACTATGAAGAAAAGATGGAAGATTCGATTAGGGTTTTTTGATGGATAGATCCACTGTGAGTATTCCAGATTTCCCTAAAAGTAGCAGTAGAATTACAACACTGATCTAATAGTTCTTCTAAACTGTTACATTTCAGTATGACTCAAAAATTCCATTTCTGTTTGGATAAAATTAAGAAATGACTATTTGCTGTTTGTGTATTAATGGTGAAGGAGTTGGATTTTTACAGAAATTAGATATTTGTTTTTAAAAATTGAAATTGACAGAAATATAAAATCCTTCCTTTGAAGCTCATTAAAGTTGTTTAGTTTCAACTCACAATACCAATTCCCCAATAATGACTCTCTAAAAAAATTAAGAAACAAAAGAACATTTGTCTATATTTTATTTCTTTTTCTGTGCTGTGAGCCATTCTAGTCATGCTTATTTCTGTAGTAACATAACCTAGAAATGTATCTTTAAAAAAAAAAAAAAAAAAAACCAACTGATTTTTCTCATGGTTTATCAGGGATCTTATAACCAGAGATATCAAAAAGCCCTAAACTCAGGACATTCCTAATTTAACCATGGGAGTATTCTTCTGCAGCTATATAAGAGCTTTGTAACACAGCACTGTGAAACACTGGAGTGCATGTTTCGTATTAAGCATCTGACTTAGTCCAATTGATTTTAATAGGTCCACTTCTATGCTTCATAGAACATACTTAAAAGCATTCCTTTTTGAAAGGGTAGGAGCTCAAGTGCCTTCTAGGATCAACTTCCTGTAATAATAGGCAGAACAATTTGTGCTTGGGATAGAGATAAGGTAAACCTTTAAGCTGATGAAATGAAATTTAACAGAAAACATCAGTTTCTAACAGATAATTGGATTGATATATCTGCTCCATAGCCCACATGGCAGTTCCTGTAACAGTCTTCAATATAAGTAAACAACAACTGTTTTCCTGAAACAAAAGAACTATTTTACAGAACTTTTGAAGAAAAAAACCCTGGCATATATATTTGATATAAATTAAGAACATTAGACATCACATAATTATGGATAAATATCAGTACAACACAAACAAATACTTCAAAAGGCCAAATAATTCACTTACCTCAATAGCTCTTTTAATATATGGAATTTGAGTGCCACTGTTCAGATCTTCATTTATAATAAGCCTTCTTGCCCATTGTCCTGCTCTGACAACACCACTACCATGAATTAAAACCATCAGTTTGTCCGGATTTGTCATTGCATCCTCACTCATAAAGATAAAACTCCTGGGCTCACTCTCCACCGCATCTACCTAAATTTAAAACAAATCAAATATTTATTAAAGGTATAAAAGTACACAGGTTACATCAATAAGTCTACTCAAACAATTTGATGACTGCAACTAGAAATTAAATGATTAATTAGGCCTGGAATCTGAAAAATAAAGTGCCCACCAATACAATTTTATAAAAGAGGCAGTGTTGCATAGTGGTTAGAGTGTTGGACTGGGACTCGGGAGATCTGGATTCTAGTCTCCACTTGGCCATGAAGCTCCCTGGGTGACTTTGGGCCAGTCACGATCTCAGCCTAACCTACCTCACAGGGTTGTTGTGAGGATAAAATGGGGAGGAGGATTATGTAAGACGCCTTGGGTTCCTTGCAGGAAAAAAGGCGGGGTATAAATATAATAAATAAAATAAAAATAAATCTTTCCAAACTCTCTTCAAAGGCAGCTCCACACAGCGTGTTACAGTAGTCCAGCCTTGAGGTTATCATATCACATATCAGAGTAGCTAGACCATCCTTTTCTAAGAACAGTCACAGCTAGTGATCTGACCTAAATTCGTAAAAGCTTCAAAAAGGCAGCTAAACTGAGCTTCAGTTTGGTCATCCCCATCCAGTCTATCACTGAATATACATTATTTATACACAGATATTTCACAGCTTCCTTGACATGCTAATGCGCAACACATATATTACAATATATTCAAACATCTAACAGCAGGGTGCTACTACCCCATTGATTCTTTTGTACCTCGCAGCGGCTTTCAATTCCATCAACCATGGTATTCTTCTGTATAGGCTATCTGGTCTGGGTGCTGGAGGTACTGTGCTGCAGTGGTTCTGCTCCTACTTGGACAGCCAATTCTAGAAGGTGGTGCTGGAGGATTATTGCTCTGTTCCTCTGTAATTATGTCATGGGGTGCCATAGGGCCCTATTTTATCCCCCATGCTGTTCAACATCTACAAAAAAAACTGCTGGGGGAGGTTATCTGGGGATGGACTGATGTGTCACCAATGCAGATAACACCCAGCTCTATCTCTTTTAATTAAATCCAGGTTAGGCAGTGGGAGTTCTGAATCAGTGCTTGAGTGTGGTGATGATGGCAAATAAACTGAGACTCCATATACGTTGGAGGTACAGTTAGTGGGTGGTTCTTTTGCCTGGATGAGTGATATTCAACCTGTTCTGGAGGGGTGGCTCAGCTTGTCTGAGCGTGGAAAGCTAAGCAGGTCAGGCCTGGTTATTACTTGGATGGGAGACCCCCTCCTCTAGTTTCCTGCATTGAACAGGGGGTTGGACTTGATGACCTTGTAGGCCCCTTCCAACTCTATGATCTATGAATCTATAAGGGTCACACTCCCCCTAAAGGAATAATTTCATAGTTTGAGCATGCTCTTGGATCCAGCACTGTCATTGGAAGTAGAGGTGGCCTCGGTGACACAGAGCACCTTTTTTTCAGCTTAGGATGATATACCAGCTACAAATAACCCTATCTGGACAGAGATAGCCTAGCTACAGTGATCCATGCTCTGGTAACCTCACATTTGGATTACTGCAATGTGTTATATGTGGGGCTGCCTTTGAAAATGGTCTGGAAACTTCAGCTGGTTAGATTGTTAATGGGGACTGGCCAATATGATCAAGTTATGCCAGTGCTTTATGATTGTTTGTTTGTTTTGTTCTAGTAACACACACCTATAGGCCAGGGGGACTCTGTTGTTGACATTCAGGGAAGGCAGGACAACGCACCGGCCATTCCAATACGAAAAGAAAGGCAGAAACGTAAAGGGAACAGAGAACTATGGAAGGAAAGGAATCTGCAGTGGTGGTGACCTGCAATGTGTGTTTTCCTGCTGGAGATCAACATGGCCTACACATGCAACAAGTGCAAGCTGGTCACGCTGTTGGAAGAAAAGGTCAGAGGACTGGAGCAGCAAGTGTCAACCCTCAGGAGTATAAGAGAAAGTGAAGGGTTCTTAGACAGAACGGTGGATCTACAGCAGCATAGCGTAGTACAGGAGCCAGAAGGGCAACGGCAGGATGAGGCAGAGTCGGAGACGGCTGAGACAAGGGAAAATAACGTAGGGGGAATTCCCTGGAAAAGGGTGACTGTTAGGAGCAGAAGAACTAGAAGACATTCTGCGCCTGTGGAAGCAGTGGAGCTATGGAACCGCTTGCAGGTACTTGAGGAAGAGAGCAGAGGACAGCCTGCAGAGGACGAATTACCTGGCACCCAACGTGACAGCGAGCAAGAGGCTGAAGGTCAGTCAAGTGGAGGCAATCAAACCAAGGCCTACAGCAAGAGAAAGAGAAGAGTACTAGTCGTGGGAGACTCCCTCCTGCGGGGGATCGAAGCCAAAGTATGTTGCGAAGACCCATGGACTCGCCAGGTGTGCTGTCTCCCCGGGGCACGGATTAAGGATGTGACAGAGCAGCTGCCGAGACTCATACAGCCCACCGACACATACCCCTTTCTTCTCATCCACGTGGGTACAAATGATACTACCAAGCGGAGTTACAAAGAAATCACAGCAGACTTTGAAGAGTTGGGAAGGGAACTCAAGAACTTTGGGGCACAGATAGTTTTCTCATCCATCCTTCCAGTACTTGGAAGAGGAATAGAAGGGAAAGAAAAATACTCCGAGTGAATGACTGGCTACGAAGGTGGTGCCGACGCGAGAGATTTGGATTCTGGGACCACAGGCTACACTTCCTGGAAGATGGACTGCTGGCAAAGGATGGGTTGCACCTCGCAAGGACCAGGAAGAATGTGTTTGGCCACAGCATGAGGAACTTAATCAGGAGTGAATCCAACAGGGGAGGGAGACATAAACTCGGTGGTAACAATGGAAAAAGGCCTCTGTGTCACATACGGAGAGAACAGCTCCAGTGGTGCCCAATGATAGTCTACCACAAAATGTAGGAAAAAAGTCAGATTATAAAGCACATAGTCTTCGATGTCTCTATACTAATGCCCAGAGTATGGCCAACAAACAGAACGAACTTGAACTCTTGATACATGAGGGCAAATACGACTTGATAGGGATAACTGAAACTTGGTGGGATGACTCCCATGGTTGGAATACAGCAATTGAAGGGTATAACTTGTTCAAAAGGAACAGAAGCAACAGATAGGGTCAGTCAGTCAGTCAGGCGATCACTCGTGACCGAGTAAGATTGTCTTCCAGGATAAAAATTACAAAAAGGAGATTTTAAAAGGAGGAAAATTCTAAAGAAAATTGTGTAGACTCTAGCGATGGGTCCGTAAGTAACTGTGGAGGCCAATTCTAGATCCACACAGCTTCCCACAGTGAGGACACAGGTTATCAGAAGGAAGATGGTCCTGTAAAGGATTCATTTGACGTGCTTTTCGCTTAGCGCGTTTCTCCTTTTCACCTTGCACTCAGGTTTCTTCAAAGTCCATAGAACCTTTGTGAAAGGCCAACCTCCAGTTAGATGGTTCATGGACCAGAACTTCCCAGTTTTTGATGTTTATATTGCATTTTTTTAGATTAGCGTTAAGATTAGGGCCCGGTGCTCTTCAACATTTTTATTAATGACTTGGATCAGGAGGTATAGGGAATGCTTATCAAATTTGCAGATGACACAAAGTTGGGTGGAACAGCTAATACTCTGGGAGACAGAAACAAAATTCAAAGTGACCTCGATAGGCTGGAGCGCTGGGCCGAAAACAACAGAATGAAATTTAATAGGGATAAATGCCAAGTGCTGCACCTAGGGAGAGGAAACCAAATGCAGAGTTACAGAATGGGGGACACTTGGCTCAACAATACTACAAGTGAGAAGGATCTTGGAATTGTGGTAGATCACAAACTGAATATGAGCCAGCAATGTGATGTGGCTGCAAAGAAGGCAAATGCTTTTTTGGGCTGTATTAATAGAAGTATAGCTTCCAAATCGCGGGAAGTGATAATTCCCCTTTACTCGGCACTGGTTAGGCCTCATCTTGAGTACTGTGTCTGGGCACCTCACTTTCAGAAGGACGTAGACAAACTGGAGAGGGTTCAGAGAACTGGAAACAAGGCCCTATGAGGAGAGACTGAAAGAACTGGGCATGTTTAGCCTTCAGAAGAGGAGACTGAGGGGAGATATGATCGCACTCTTCCAGTACTTGAAGGGAAGTCACACAGAGGAGGGCAAGGATCTCTTCTCGATCATCCCAGTTTGCAGGACACGGAATAATGGGCTCAAGTTACAGGAACCTAGATTCCACCTAAACATCAGGAAAAATTTCCTGACTGTCAGAGCAATAAGACAATGGAATCAACTACCTAGGGAGGTTGTGGGCTCTCCCACTCTGGAGGCATTCAAGGTGCAGCTGGACAGACATCTGTCAGAGATGCTTTGACCTAGATTCCTGCATTAAGCAGGGGGTTGGACTCGATGGCCTTGTAGGCCCCTTCCAACTCTACTTTTCTATGATTCTATGATTCTAAGAACATCTTTAAACCTCTTATATTGACCACCGATATTCCACTTTCCATCCTTGAGTTGGGAGTAAAGTAACTGCTTTGGGAGACGGCAGTCAGGCATTCGAACAACATGACCGGTCCACTGAAGTTGGCGTTGAAGGATCATTTTTTCAATGCTAGTAGTCTTTGCTTCTTCCAGTACACTGACATTTGTTCGCCTATCTTCCCAAGTAATTCGCAGGATTTTCCGGAGGCAACGTTGATGAAATCTTTCAAGGAGTTGGAGGTGACGTTTATAGATAGTCCATGTTTCGCAGGCATACAATAAAGTTGGTAATACAATGGCTTCATAAACCAGTGTTTTGGTCTTCTTACAAATATCCCGATCCTCGAACACTCTATGTTTCATTCAAGAAAATGCGGCACTTGCGGAGCTCAGACGATGCTGGATTTCACTGTCGATGTTAGCTGTAACAGAAAGATAGCTGCCAAGATAGAGAAAATGATCGACATTTTCCAGTATTGTCCCGCCAAGCTGGATAGATGGCATCACCAAAGGGTTAGCTTGCACTTGATGAAGCACTTTGGTTTTTTTGATGTTAAGTGAGAGACCAAGTTTTCCGTATGCTTCTGCAAAAGCATTTAGGATAGTTTGGAGATCATCCTCTGAATGTGGGGAGACCACATTATCATCAGCATACTGAAGATCCACAACGGAGGTTGTAATTACCTTACTTTTTGCTTTCAGCCTGCTGAGATTAAAAAGCTTTCCATCTGTTCGATATATAATTCCCACACCAGTGGGAAGTTTCCCCTTGACAAGATGTAAAATCATGGCGATGAAAATAGCAAATAATGTTGGGGCAATAACACATCCCTGTTTAACACCTGATCCCACTTTAAATGGAGCACCATGAGAGCCGTTTGCAGGACACGGAATAATGGGCTCAAGTTACAGGAAGGACAGGTTGCTTACCTGTAACTGTAGTTCTTCGAGTGGTCATCTGTGCATTCACACACATATGGGTTCTCTGCGCCTGCGCTGAGATCGTTCGGGAAACTTCTAAAGCTGAGGTGAATTGGGCGGGAGCCCCTCCCCCCGCGCGTGTCCCTTAGCGCAGCTCCCGCCCATCTCCTCAGTTCCCTGAGACCGCCTATTGCGACCGTCGGGACCGAGGATAACATTGCAAATGTTTGATACCATAAAAAGAAAATACGAACTCGGCATACACTTCGATATCGAGTAGGATAGTTAAAAACGGTGTCCCAACCCATTCCCTTTTGGTATCCATCGAACTCGATGAAGACACCGAGCGGGGAAGGAGGGCGGGTTGTGTGAATGCACAGATGACCACTCGAAGAACTACAGTTACAGGTAAGCAACCTGTCCTTCTTCTTCGTGGTCTCTGTGCATCACACACATATGGGTAGATTAGCAAGCTGACTTACCGGAGGTGGGTCGGTGTCGGTAGTCAGATGGTGACCGAAGACAGGACCGCTCTGCCGAATGCGTTCTGCTCTCTGGCTCGAACATCGAGGCGGTAATGCTGGATGAAAGTAGAGGGGGTGGACCAGGTCGCCGCCCTACATAAGTCCAGTAAAGGAATGCCTTTTCCGAAGGCTGTCGAGGTCGATAGCGCCCTGGTTGAGTGGGCTATTACGGACCCTGGTAGAGAACGTCCAGCTAATTGGTAGGCAAGTTCGATAGTGTCTACTATCCAAGAGGATAGTCTTTGCTTGGATACAGAGAGGCCCGATTTTGGGGGGCCGTAGCACACAAAAAGTTGATTGGTCTTCCTTATCGATTCCGTACGGGCTTTGTAGAATAGTAGGGCCCGTCGGACGTCGAGGCTGTGCATCGACCTCTCGATCGTTGACGATGGGGACGGAAAGAACGTTGGTAGAATAATATCCTGTCCTAGGTGAAATTCTGACACCATCTTCGGTAAGAAAGTTATGTCATGTCTTAGGACGACTTTATCTTTGTGGAAGGTCGTGTAAGGTGGGTCCACTCGGAGAGCGTGTAGTTCACTCACTCTTCTTGCCGAAGTAATCGCTATTAAGAATAGTGTTTTGAACGATACCAGTCGCAGGTCTGCTTTAGCCATGGGCTCGAACGGTGGCTTTGTCAGAGCATTCAGGACCAAGGGTAAATCCCAACCTGGGACTATGTTGCGGACTGGAGGTCGAAGATTTTTAAGCCCCTTTAAAAATTGCTTGATCAATGGATGTACGAATAAGGACGTCCCCGTTGAGGCAGTTCTATGCGCTGTCAGAGCTGCTAGATAGACTTTGATTGATGAGAATTTCAGGCCACGGGTCATTAGTGAGTGTAGGAAATCGAGAACGGTCGAGATCGAGCAAGTCAATGGGTCTTTGCCTAAAGGTGAGACGAAATTAAGAAAAGCAGTCCATTTCCTGGCGTAGGAGAGCCTTGTGGAAGGCTTCCTCGCTGCTAAGAGGATCTCCTTCACCGCGTCCGATAGGTCTGTATCCGCTGCTATCTGATTCTCCAGGCCATTAGGTTTAGAGAACGTAGGTTGGGGTGAAACACTTTGCTTTTGTGTTGTGTTAGTAGATTGTCTTGTAGTGGTAATGGGAGATAATCTCCCTGTGAGAGGTTGAGAAGGTGCGCAAACCAAGGTTGGCGCGGCCACCGCGGGCATACTAGGATGCAATTGGTTCCGTCCCGAGCTATCTTGGCGATCACACGTGTAAGAAGTGGGATTGGGGGGAATAGGTAGTAGAAGTCGCCGCTCCAGGTCATCAGGAAAGCATGGGTGATCGAATTCGGGTCCGAAGCTGCCCTGCTGAACATGGGGCATCTTGTGCTTTCGCTGGTGGCGAATAGGTCTATCCTCGGATGACCCCAGCGTTGGAACAGTGAGTTGGTCACCTTCCTGTCCAGCGTCCATTCGTGCGATTGCATCGACACGCGACTCAAAGTGTCTGCAAGTACATTGGACTTTCCTGCGATGTGGATCGCTACAAAAGACATCCCTCGAAGTAGAGCCCATTCGTAGAGTTGCATGGTCAGTCTTGTGAGGCGCGTCGATCTCGTGCCGCCCTGTTTGTTTATGTACGCGACCACCGTAGTGTTGTCGGTCACGACTTGGATGTGGCAGTTCGAGAGATATTGCTCTAGGGCTTGTAGTGCTTTCCAAACGGCCATCAGTTCTAGCCAGTTGATGTGTTTGGCGGCTTGTGTTGACGTCCATGTGCCTTGCACGACGTGATCGCCTGAGTGGGCCCCCCATCCCAGCAACGATGCATCCGTTGTTAATATGCGGTTCGGTGTCGGAGACTGGAACGGTATGCCCGCGTTCAGATTCGACTCCTGTTGCCACCACCTCAAGGACTCTCTTACGGCTCGAGGAAGATATAGTCGGACGGATGGTTTGTCTTTCTCTGGTTTGAACTCCTTGATGAACCATGTCTGAAGAGGTCGCATGCGAAGTCTCGAATATTGTACGACCGCAATTGTTGAGGCCATATGTCCTAGTAAGCGTTGAATCGTATGAGCGGAGCATATTGGCTGCTTCGAAATTCTTTTTGCGAGTGACTTTACTTGACGCACTCTGTCGCTTGGTAGATAAGCCCGACCTTCGAAGGCGTTTAGTTTCGCGCCGATGTACTGTATCTCCCTTACTGGTTGAAGGACCGATTTCTCCACGTTCAGGCAGAGTCCCAGGTCTTCTAGGAGGTACAGGGTCTCTTCCAGTGCGTGCTGGAGCTCCCGTTTTGATTGAGCCACTAATAGCCAGTCGTCTAGGTACGGGAAGACGGTGATTCCTTTCGCCCGAAGATTCGCACAGACCACAGCCATACACTTCGTGAACACCCTCGGCGCGGTGGAAAGTCCGAATGGAAGAACCACGAACTGGAAGGTGTCGTCTCCCACTCGGAACCGAAGGTATTTTTGGGTGTCCTCGTGGATGGCGACGTGGAAGTACGCGTCCTTGAGGTCGATGGATGCAAACCAATCGTTCCTCTGAAGTAGTGGGAGGAGCGACTGGAGTGTGACCATACGAAATCTCTTTGGTGGGATAAAGAGATTCACCGTGCGAAGGTCCAGGATCGGTCTGAGTCCTCCTCCTTTTTTCTTTACGATGAAGTACCTGGAGTACAGGCCGTCCTCTGAGCTCTCTGCGGGAACCGGTTGTATTGCTCCTTTCTGCAGGAGGTTTGACACCTCTTCTAGGAGCACTCGATTTGGACGGGTGGTCTTGATCCCGAGGAAAGGAGGAAGGACTCTGAACTCGATCCTGTATCCGTGCTCTATTATGCTCAACACCCATCGATCCGTCGTGATGGTCCTCCAGGACCGGAGGTGTTGGTGGAGCCGGGAGCCGAAGAGAGGTGCATGAGGTGGTGGAGACGAGGCAATCGGTCTGCTGGCGTTGAGAGCAGGCTGGACTGGAGGAGACAAGTCGGTCGGGCCGGTGACGGAGTCAAAGGCGCCGTCGAGTGAAGTCGCCCCCCCTCCGCGAGCCCCTCGAGCGCTGTTGAGGGTACGAGCGTTGCTGTGCCTGAGGTTGTGGGGCTTGAGGCCGACGATTCCCACCCCGATATTGTCCAGCTGGTTGATACTGCGAGGAGGGGTATGGGAATCGGGACCATCGTCTCGGCCTGAATTGTTGAGATGGGGGCTGGCGGACAAGTCCCATCTTCTTGGCCGTCGCTAGAGCCTTTTGAGCGGAGTCGAGGGAGTCATCTGTGGTGGCGTTGAACAACCCTTCTCCGTCAAAAGGAAGGTCTTGTATCTTCGCTCTATCATCGGGAGTCAGATTGGTAGAGCGAAGCCAGGCGTGTCTCCTCAAAGCCACGGATCCGATCATCGATCTAGCGTGGCTATCGACCTGGTGGCGGGCAGTATTCATTTGTAAAGCGCCGATACTGGTTGCTTCCTTGATGTACTGTGCCGCCAGGTCCCTTTTGTCGTCCGGCAGATAATCACAGAGGTCTCCCAGCTTCTCTGTGATGAACATCTGGTATCTAGCTAGTAGCGCCTCATAGTTAGATACCTTCAGTCCGAGGGAAGACGAGGAATAGATCCTACGGCCGTAAGAATCTAATGTCTTACCCTCTTTGTCTGCCGGCGTTGTGTGCTGTCTTCCCCCACGAGACTGCGCTGACTTAACTATGAGCGAGTTCGGGGTCGGATGGGAAAACAGGAATTTAGCTCCCTCCTCCTGGATTCTGTACATCGACTCCAGCCTCTTAGCTGTTGGTTTCGTAGAGGCCGGAGTTTTCCAGGTCTCCTGCACCGTCTCCAGCAGTGTTGGCAGGAAAGGAAGGAGCAGGTGGTTGGACTGTGTAGACTTCAGGACCGCGTAGATGTCGTCCTTTGCTTTTCCTTTCGCGGTTTTCGCCTCCACTCCTAGAGCTGTCACCATCCGGCTGACATGCTCTGAGAAGCTGCCCATGTCTTCCGAAGGGGAGATCGCTTCCTTGGATTCCACCCGTGCATCTGGTGAGGTGGAATGGGAGGAGGAGGCCACTGAGTCCGAGTCCGATACGTACGCCGATCCCGACGACGAACGAGTCGCGACGACAGGGGCGAGAATCGTCTGGGCAGTCGAGGTCGAGGCGGTCGGTTGGACTACGGTCTCGACGGGTGCCCGGAATACGGTCGTACTCTGCCTTGGCGTAGGAGATCTAGACCTATGCCTGCGCTCTCGAGGTGGGGAGCGTCGGTGCCGGTAGTAATAATCGCGCCTTCTCCGGTCAGGTGAGTCTCGGGATCGTGATCTGTAGCTCCTAGATCTCGAGCCCGAATAATAGGAGCCCGACCACGATCTGTCATCACGGCGGTGGGAGTAGACGGATCGGGAGGCAGAGTCTCTCGAGGGCGAATCGCGGCTTCGGTACCGAGGGGAACGTGATGGACCGTGCGCCCTCCGCTCTTCCCTAGCATATGCTGCTGGAGGCGAGAGACGTGGTGGAGGACCCCTCGAGCCCGAACGGGGTCGTTCCATCGGTGGCGAGGCCACAATTTCTCCCTCCGACAGGGAGGTGGTTATAGTCGGCGGTTGCTTTATTGGGGTTTTCGAACCTGATTCTCGATCTCGAGGAGACGTCGTCGAGATCGGGGGAGACTGGGGGGCAATCGGTCCCGTAGCTCGATCTCGAGCCCCAGTCATCGCCGACATTAGTAGAGCCGTACGCTCTGAGACCTTCATGGCAGCTGAGGTAGAAGGCTCAGCGTCCTTGCCAGGTTTGTCCGCCATTTTCTTTCTCAGGCGTTGTGCCTTATCTTTATGGGCCTTTTTCGCCAATTTCTTCGCTGCAGAAGTATCTTTTGCCGGCTTCTTGGCTGACTGGGATCCCCCAGGTCTCTCTTCCGGATCAGGCCCTTTAGCTGATAGAGACTGCTCCCATAGGAGAGCTCGCAGCTTAGTTTGGCGCTGTTTTCGGGCCTGTTTTGTAAAGGCCTGGCAGTCCTGGCAGGTCTCCATTTTATGGCCTTGCCCTAGGCAAAGCAAGCACAGCAGGTGCTTATCAGCGGGTGGGATTTTCGTCCCACACCGCTGGCATTTTCTAAAAGGTGCCTTCAGAGGCATAGTTAGAATAATAAAGAAGAGATTAGGAGATAGGTGGATGAGATCGGGGGAGAGATACGGGTATAGTAAGAGTTTTTTTGTAATAAATTTTTTTTTTTTTTTTGAAAAAAGGAGATAGATTAGTCGAAGAAAGAGGAAGAGAGAGAAGATTATGAAGTAAAAAGGTGATAGGAAAGGCTAACTCAGCTGATATACTACTCCGGAGAGAGGAGAGAAGAACCCGACGACTACAAGCAATGGCGGTCGAAGAGGAACTGAGGAGATGGGCGGGAGCCGCGCTAAGGGACACGCGCGGGGGGAGGGGCTCCCGCCCAATTCACCTCAGCTTTAGAAGTTTCCCGAACGATCTCAGCGCAGGCGCAGAGAACCCATATGTGTGTGATGCACAGAGACCACGAAGAAGAACCTAGATTCCACCTAAACATCAGGAAAAATTTCCTGACTGTCAGAGCAATAAGACAATGGAATCAACTACCTAGGGAGGTTGTGGGCTCTCCCACTCTGGAGGCATTCAAGGTGCAGCTGGACAGACATCTGTCAGAGATGCTTTGACCTAGATTCCTGCATTGAGCAGGGGGTTGGACTCGATGGCCTTGTAGGCCCCTTCCAACTCTACTTTTCTATGATTCTATGATTCTAAGAACATCTTTAAACCTCTTATATTGACCACCGATATTCCACTTTCCATCCTTGAGTTGGGAGTAAAGTAACTGCTTTGGGAGACGGCAGTCAGGCATTCGAACAACATGACCGGTCCACTGAAGTTGGCGTTGAAGGATCATTTTTTCAATGCTAGTAGTCTTTGCTTCTTCCAGTACACTGACATTTGTTCGCCTATCTTCCCAAGTAATTCGCAGGATTTTCCGGAGGCAACATTGATGAAATCTTTCAAGGAGTTGGAGGTGACGTTTATAGATAGTCCATGTTTCGCAGGCATACAATAAAGTTGGTAATACAATGGCTTCATAAACCAGTGTTTTGGTCTTCTTACAAATATCCCGATCCTCGAACACTCTATGTTTCATTCAAGAAAATGCGGCACTTGCGGAGCTCAGACGATGCTGGATTTCACTGTCGATGTTAGCTGTAACAGAAAGATAGCTGCCAAGATAGAGAAAATGATCGACATTTTCCAGTATTGTCCCGCCAAGCTGGATAGATGGCATCACCAAAGGGTTAGCTTGCACTTGATGAAGCACTTTGGTTTTTTTGATGTTAAGTGAGAGACCAAGTTTTCCGTATGCTTCTGCAAAAGCATTTAGGATAGTTTGGAGATCATCCTCTGAATGTGGGGAGACCACATTATCATCAGCATACTGAAGTTCCACAACGGAGGTTGTAATTACCTTACTTTTTGCTTTCAGCCTGCTGAGATTAAAAGCTTTCCATCTGTTCGATATATAATTCCCACACCAGTGGGAAGTTTCCCCTTGACAAGATGTAAAATCATGGCGATGAAAATAGCAAATAATGTTGGGGCAATAACACATCCCTGTTTAACACCTGATCCCACTTTAAATGGAGCACCATGAGAGCCGTTGTTGTCCAAGACTGTAGCTGTCATGTTGTCATGGAGAAGTCGCAAGAAAGGGAGGTGGAGTTGCGCTGTATGTTAAAGATCCGTATCTCTGCACAGAGATACAGGAAGAGGAGCATGGCAGCCCCATTGAGAGCATCTGGGTTAAAATAAAGGGGACAAAGAATAAGACGAACATGGTGGTTGGAGTCTACTACCGACCACCCAATCAAGGAGAAGACGAGGATGAAACTTTTGAAAAACAAATTGCAAATGTTTCAAGGAGGCATGATGTGGTAGTAATGGGTGACTTCAATTTCCCCGATATCGTTTGAGAGACAAATTCTGCCAAACATGGCCCCTCCAAGAAATTCCTGAGCTGTGCTGCTGATAACTTCCTCCTACAGAAAGTGGAGGAAGGAACTAGAGGATCGGCTATCCTTGACCTGATTCTAACCAACAGAGATGAGTTAGTGGATAAAGTGGCAGTTTCGGGAACTCTGGGCGAAAGTGACTATGTTATACTTGAGTTCTTGATTCTAAAAGAAGCAAAAGCTGAGAGTAGCCAAACACATACCCTGGATTTTAGGAAAGCCAATTTTAACAAACTCAGAACAATGATAAGTAAGGTCCCATGGCAAGCGACTCTAATGAGAAAAGGAGCCCAGGATGGGTGAGAGTTTTTTAGAAAGGAAATTTTAAAGGAACAATTGCAAACAATTCCCACAAGGAAAAGGAGCAGAGGGCAACAGAAGAAGCCAATGTGGCTTCACAATAAACTCAAAGATGACCTGAAAACAAAAAAGGACACATATAGGAAGTAGAAGAAAGGACAGGCTACAAGGGAAGAGTACAGGCAGGTATCACAGAACTGCAGGAATAGTGTTAGGAAGGCTAAAGCTGAGAATGAGCTAAGGTTAGCGAGGGATGCTAAAAACAACAAAAAAGCTTTCTTCAGATACATGCATAGTAAAAGACAGAGGAAAGAAATGGTGGTTCAACTACGCAATGAAGATGGCAAATTGATAACAGAAGACAAAGAAAAGGCAGAAATGTTCAATTCCTACTTCGGCTTGGTCTTCTCCCAAAAGAGGGTCTATGACCCCCCTGGCAAACCTGAAGTGCAGACTGTAGGGGCAGGATTGCAGCTTGAGATTGATAGGCAAATGCTCAAGGAGCACCTGATTACTCTGAACGAGTTTAAATCTCCAGGGCCTGATGAGCTGCATCCCAGAGTAATAAAGGAACTGGCAGAAGAAAGAACCACTGTTTATTATCTTTGAGAAATCATGGAGGACAGGTGAAGTGCCAGATGACTGGAGGAGGCCAAATGTTGCTCCCATCTTCAAAAAGGGCAAGGAGGAGGAACCTGGGAAATATAGGCCAGTCAATCTGACTCAATCCCTGGGAAAATTTTGGAGCAGATTATAAAAAAGTCAGTCTGCAAGCACCTTGAAAACAATGCAGTGATTACTAGAAGCCAGCATGGATTTGTCAAGAACAAATCCTGCCAGACTAATCTGATCTCTTTTTTTGATCGGGTAACCTCCCTTGTGGACTGTGGGAATGCTGAGGACATCATATATCTGGACTTCAGCAAAGCTTTTGACAAAGTGCCTCATGATATCCTGGTTAGCAAGCTAGCTAAAAGTGGGCTAGATGGAACAACTATCAGGTGGATCCACAATTGGCTACAGAATTGGACTCAAAGAGTGCTTATCAATGGTTCCTTCTCAAACTGGGGAGAGGTAACGAGCGGGGTACCACAGGGCTTGGTCCTGGGCCCAGTGCTCTTCAACATTTTTATGAATGACTTGGATGAGGAGGTGCAGGGAATGCTTATCAAATTTGCAGATGACACAAAGTTGGGTGGAATAGCTAATACTCTGGAAGACAGAAACAAAATTCAAAACGATCTCGATAGGCTGGAGTGCTGGGCCGAAAACAACAGAATGAAATTTAATAGGGATAAATGCCAAGTGTTGCACCTAGGGAGAGGAAACCAAATGCAGAGTTACAGAATGGGGGACACTTGGCTCAACAATACTACAAGTGAGAAGGATCATGGAATTGTGGTAGATCACAAACTGAATATGAGCCAGCAATGTGATGTGATTGCAAAGAAGGCAAATGCTATTTTGGGCTGCATTAATAGAAGTATAGCTTCCAAATCGCGGGAAGTGATAATTCCCCTTTACTCGGCACTGGTTAGGCCTCATCTTGAGTACTGCGTCCAGTTCTGAGTACCACACTTTAAGAAGGACGTAGACAAACTGGAGAGGGTTCAGAGGAGGGCAACAAGGATGATAAAGGGACTGCAAACAAGGCCCTATGAGGAGAGACTGAAAGAACTGGGCATGTTTAGCCTTCAGAAGAGGAGACTGAGGGGAGATATGATCGCACTCTTCCAGTACTTGAAGGGTTGTCACACAGAGGAGGGCCAGGATCTCTTCTCAATCATCCCAGTTTGCAGGACACGGAATAATGGGCTCAAGTTACAGGAACCTAGATTCCACCTAAACATCAGGAAAAATTTCCTGACTGTCAGAGCAATAAGACAATGGAACCAACTACCTAGGGAGGTGGTGGGCTCTCCCAATCTGGAGGCATTCAAGGTGCTGCTGGACAGCCATCTGTCAGGGATTTTTGACCTGGATTCCTGCATTGAGCAGGGGGTTGGACTCGATGGCCTTGTAGGCCCCTTCCAACCCTACTTTTCTATGATTCTATGATTCTATCTGCACTGGCTACTAGTTTGTTTCTGGGCCCAATTCAAAGGGCTGGTCTTAACCTAGAAAGCCCTAAATGGCTTGGGGCCAAGTTACCCGAAATATTGTCTCCTTCCATATATACCTGCCCAGACCCTATGAGCACCCTTGAGAGTTTTTCTTTGGGTGTCCCCGCAAAATGAGTTCAAGTGGGTGGCTACAAAGGAGAGGGCCTTTTCAGTGGTGGTGTTCTG
The DNA here is from genome assembly GCA_021292165.1 of Shinisaurus crocodilurus. Taxonomy (NCBI): domain Eukaryota; kingdom Metazoa; phylum Chordata; class Lepidosauria; order Squamata; family Shinisauridae; genus Shinisaurus; species Shinisaurus crocodilurus. Next base: position 48,800,534 of record CM037877.1, read on the forward strand.
GCTGTGGAATGCCCTCTCCAGAGAGGCTTGCCTGGTGCCTGCACTTTGGAAAACTACTTTACTCTGGCCTTCCCCTAATTATGTTTTATCAGACTGGGTTGTAGCTGCAGTTCTGTGCTGTACTTTTGTTTTTATGCTGGTGTTTGTTGTTTTTTAGAATGTTTGCTGCTGTTGCCATTTTTATTGTTTTTTATTATGAGAGTTTTATTGTTGTACACTGCCTTCCGAGGGCTTCTGCCCTGGAAGATGGCCAAGAAATATTTTAATTAAATAAATAAATAAATAAATAAAACTAATTATATGAGCAGACCATTCAAAATCATTCTTTCTTAGGATTGGTAGAAATGATGATTAAACTCTGCAATACTCACTTCCCACACTAAGTACTATATCTGGTCCAACCTCCAAAGAAAAATATTTCTTATACCAAAAAGCTCCAGAAGATCTGCACAATCACTCAAACTTCTCCAAAAACTACATCATTGTTCCTGTTATTGTTTACTACATTTACCTATTGCCTTTCATAGAAAGTTGCATGTAGATCAGGGGTGAACAGAAAGTAGATCTGGATCTACTGGTAAATGTCTGGGTGATTTGCAGTAGATTAGCAAGAGTTTCTGACTCCCAATTATTTAATAATATCAGCAAGACACAGGGATATAGGAAGCTTCCTTATACCGAGTCAGACGATTGGTCCATATAGCCCAGTATTGTCAACACTGACTGGCAGTGGATCTCCAGGGTTTCAAGCAAGTTTTTTTCCTGCTATACCTGGAGATGCCAGGGACTGAACCTGGGACTTTCTGAATGGAAAGCATCTGTTCTATGACCCTTCTCCTTCTCACTTTAAATTACCGGTATACTACTAAAATGAAGAAAGTTTAAGGTAATCAGGAACAGATTCTTGTGTGGAAAGATTGTTGACTTCTGGTATTCAAAACAAATTCCTGGGCTTTGGATTCTTTAATTCTAAATGTATGTCTTTTGCACCAGGCCCTGGTTGGTAGATCTCAAGATTCTAGTAAAAAAAAAAAAAGATCCTACAAGCCTGAAGTCTGCCCACCCCATTGTAGATATATCCACAGATCAACTTGCAGACACACCTGTATGATTGATGACCAGTTTAAATATTTGGCATCCTGGACACATTATATATACTGGAAATAAGAGCTTTGAGATCATACTGCGGAAATCATGTATGACATGGATATACACTAGCTTAATGGTTTATGCATGCATACAAATACATGCAGAATTTGCATGATTTCTATTATCCTCCCTCATCTCTCAAAACATGAAAGGCTAGTAGAAACTTGGAAAATCATGCATTCATCTCTATACTCATGTTCAGCTCAAATATGTATGGTGATGCTCACTCACAATCTGAAACGTCAACCTGCACTTTGGATTTGTTTTTAATTAATTTATTTCATTCTTGTATCCTACCCTTCTTCCAAGTTGCTCAGAGCAGAGTACATGTTGTCATACAATTTTATCCTCGCAACAATCCTGTAAGGTAGGTTAGGCTGACAGGGTAACTCACCCGTGGTCACTGAGCACCATAATTGAACAGGGATTAAAAGACATGTTTCTTTCTTTATAAAAACAAAACCACCTAGAATTCTTCAGTCCATCCACTATGTTTGCTAATAACAGAGTTTGTGAACTGTCTAATGCACATACATGATCTTTTATAAATCATCACAAAGAAAAAACATGATATAAAAAATAATAATTCCCCAGCCTGTTTGATTTCTACTTTCTAAGGTGCTATGAAAAAATCAGTGTATATTTAACTTACCGGGATATATACTTTTTTCAAATGGCATTCTTTTTCCAGTAGTTCATAAACGTATTTAGTGATGATCTACAAGAGAAAACAGTTGTAGGATTATCACATAAATTGCGCCTGTATTTACACAAGTTTTAATGAACCATTTACCTAGCTACTCTTTTGAAATACACATATATTTGCTCCATACACTTACATTCTTTTAAAAAGTTACTAATTAGAAAAGGCAAAAAGGTTGCTTCACTACCCCAATATATGCTTTTGTCCAGACATGTAGCATAACGATCTGGGGTTGCACTCCCTGCTGTGAGAATTATGTGTTCTAAAATTAAGGATAAAGAGTATTTCATATATAATACAGTAATACCTTGGATTGCAAGTAACTTGGTTTGTCTTGGTTTTGCAAGACAAGCAAATTTTTAAATATTTAATTTTTTTTTACTTGATATACAAGCGACATCTTGCAATACAAGTACTGTAGTACAGCTTAAATTAAAAATCTCTGTACAAATTTTTTTGGGGGGGATTTCGTTTTGATATGAGTGTTTTGGATTACAAGCACATTTCCGGAACGAATTATGCTCTCAATCCAAGGCATGACTGTACATACTGAGATATACAAGAATGGCTGTTTTGCTGAGAAATACTTTCAAATCGTTTTCAATAAGCAGGCCTCCTAAAACAATCTCCCTTTGTCACTGCAGGTCCAGTTCAAGAGCCACACTGATAGCAGATCTTTATTCACCCTTTATTCACTGAGCAGAGAAGGGACAGGTCAAAGGTGGCCTAGACAGAAAAAGAAATGTACCCTGCCTTCACTCAGTTGAGGAGGGAGACTGACTTTGTATTTTCCAAGTGGAACACAAGTTAAGTTAAGCAAAAGGTTGGTTGGTTTGTCTTTTGCTTGATGTCTTCATTTTCATTTTATTTTTTATTGAATTTTTCAAAGCAATAATGAACAGTAATACATTTAATTATACCACATGTGAGTCAATTTCTTTACAGCCTTTCTGATCACTTGGGATCTCTATTTGGTAGAAGCAAGATTATCTGATAAAGTATCTGACTCATCATCCTAATACAGCATGCCATAGAGTTCTATGTGTCTTCGGAGGTTGTTGAGTATTCTCCTCAGTATTGGTGAATTCAATAAATGGATACCATATTCCATCCAAAGCGTCAATTTCTACATGACCTTTTTGTACTTGAAGATGTTTCATGTGTTTCTCCAATAGTGCAAGGTCTTAAATTTTCAAGATCCCATATGATATGAGAAAGTTCATTTGCTGATTTCCAGTTAGTAGCTATGGCCAATCTGGGTGCTGTCCAGAAAAAAGTCAGGAGCTCTTTATGTCTTATTTCTGTAGTAGAGTCCATATAAAGACAGAGACAGTCATCCCAGTTTTTCAGACAGTGTTATATCTTGTGTGATATCTGGCGAAGGCAAAGACCTGGACCCAAAACCTCTGCACCACTGGGCAGTCCTACCACATATGTAGGTAGAGGCCTCTGGTGGCTCCACACCTCCAGCAACTAGGGTTCACATTACAATTAAAATAGCTCTGTTTTACTGGCGTAACACAGCATCTGTGCCTCATCTTCAATGCATTTTCTTTCACTCTATATGACACAGACTTCATGGGGGCCTTAGAACATAGCACTACCCACTGTTCTGAGCTGACAGTGCAATTCAGGTCTTTTTCCCACACCATTTTTGCTCCCTCTGCCTTGCCAATAACCATAGCATTTAACATCTTATATATTTTTGCAGCTAAGCCATTTGTTCCAGATTTTGCCCGAGCCACTAAACTTTCAAACCCATTAAGTGGGTGCACAACCTGTGCTTTTCGGGCCAGTGTAGATGTGAAATGAAGAATTTGGTGTATCTGAAACCACAGAATATCCTCTGATAATTGTTTTCTTATCTGTGTTACAGTGTTTGGTTGCAACCCATTATATAGATCAGCGAGTCTATATAATCCTTTCCCTCCCATTTTGCAAACTGCTTAAATTTGTCTCTACAATAAAAAAGGGGAAGGCATAAAAAGGAATCATAGGGGAGGGGAAATACATCAAAGGTTTATTCCATCTTTGCCAGGTACGCATCACACTGTCTAAGAAGGGGTTATCTATCATTGTCCTTGATTCTGAATATTTACAATGAAATGGTACCCCTAAATACTTCTTTCTGGTCCCTAGGTATCTCCATATTAATGGTGAATTAATTGTTTGAGCTGAAAAGTATCATAATATAGAGATAATTTGAGAATTCCCAGTTCCCCTTTTATCTTCTTCATATAAAATGTTTGAATTGAACCTAGATTTTTTTATTATGAAAAATAAAACGTACCATCAATTGCCATTTTTAAACATTTGCTCAGGTAAAGTCAGAGAGGTAATGTTTGAAATAAATGTTAATTTTAGTAATAACTTCATTTTAATCACCATTTTCCCCACCGCCACCACCACCACCACCACCATTTTAAGTTCAATTTGGACCATTATATCAATTTCTTTTAATGTATTTGGTCACCAGTTGGAAATACAATTTTATTATTTTTGACAGATCAGCTGGTATAATTACTGCTAAATATTTTTGTTCCTTAGTCTCCGTGGGTATCCCCGAGTTTTTTCTGAAAAGCAATTGCTGTGTTATCCATGTTTATACATAAACTGCTAGATTTTCCATAGTTGATTTGCATTCCTGCTGCTTGCCCAAAGTCTTTTATTACTTGCATGGCCATCTGTAAGCTCCTTATATGATTTGATAGTGTTAAATGATATCATCCGCAAACAAATTAATCAAATTTGGTTGTGAATTAACTTGAATCCCTTCTATCAACAGAGAGCTGCAAAGTAAGTTTGCTAAGGATTCAAAAGAAAAGGCAAAAAGTAGTGGGGACAGAGGATAAAGCTGTTTGGTTCCCTGGGTAATCTTAATTGGTGTGGGTAAGAGTATAATCTGGGGAATTTGCCAAGAGTGAGGCATTGCATTATTATCCATAATTTTATTTAATAGCTGTACCATATATGGTGTTAACTGGTCAGCATATGTTTTATAGAAGGCTCCTATAAAGCCACCAGTCCTGGGGTGATTTATAATTTTTAATTTTGTTATGGCACAATCCTACTACAATGCCTGTAAGCCCCGAAACGCAGAAGCTTATGCTCATTCTATGCTGAGTGGGAGGAGCGGTGACCATGATCTGCGCCTCCCGGTCCTCCTGCCCTGCATATTTCACTAGACAGGCTTTTTTGCCCATCTAGCTGCAGCGTTTCAGAGGGGGAGGGAAGGAGGCTGGAGCGGCTTCAGGAAGAGATATTCTGGTCTCCTCCCCTACCCAACAACTGGAACACCTTTCCCAACCCCGGAGAGCAGCCTGCGCAGTTCTTTCCACACTGGCCACAAGGGGGAGGGGGTTGGAGTGCTGTCTCTGATCGTGGATGTGGGAGTTCAAAATATCATAGGATTGCTCCCTCCATTACCTTTTATTTTTACCTCTTCCTCTGTAATAGGTTAAAAAAAAACCTATTTTAAGTAAGTTTGGTGCTTGGTTTAAGTAAGTTTGGTGTTTGACCAACATCTTTTTTATATTTGCTTGAGATAGTATTTTTTGAATTTGACTTATTTCTGGTTGCGTAGAGGTATATAAATCTGCATAAGATGCAAATCTCTGATTTAGTTTTTGACTCAAAAGATATTTTTCCTTGTTTTATTTATTTATTTATTTATTTTATTTATACCCCACCTTTTTTCCTGCAAGGAACCCAAGGCAGCTTACATAATCTTCCTCCTCTCCATTTTATCCTCACAACAACCCTGTGAGGTAGGTTAGGCTGAGAGATCGTGACTGACCCAAAGTCACCCAGGGAGCTTCATGGTCAAGTGGGGACTAGAACTCAGATCTCCCGAGTCCCAGTCCAACACTCTAACCACTACGCCATGCTGGCTGGTCCTTAACTGAGGTTATATTATTTCTGGTCAACTTCTGTCTCAATCTAAATTCATAGTTTTTTAATAATTGACAGAGTGGAGATCATTTGTTATCTGATTAATTTCTAATGATTTAAGCACATTTGGATTTTTTAAAATTAATTTCAATTTAATTAATTTATTTAATACATTTTTATACCACCCAATAGCCGAAGCTCTCTGGGCAGTTTATAACAGTTAAAACCATAAAATACAATATAACTATAAAATTTAAAACCTTCTTTAGTGCGTTTATGCAGTGTTTCTAGTCTTTTAATTTAAGCTGTTGTGTTGCTAATGTGTGTGCTTTTTTCTTTAAAAAGCTTTAAGTGTTTAGGCCAGGGCTCTCCAACCTTGGGTCCCCAGATGTTGCTGGCCTACAGCTCCCAGCATACCCAGCCAGCATGGCTAATGGCAAGGCATTCTTGGAGCTGTAGTCCAACAACACCTGGGGACCCAAGGTTGGAGAGCCCTGGTTTAGGCATTTACCTCTAATTATAACTTTAAGAGTATCCCATAATGTCTGAATACTCACATCCTGTGTATCATTGTAAAGAAAGTAATTTTCAATTTCTTTTTTATTTCCTCTCGTTTCCTTCCTGTATAATAAGATAGGATCAAATTTCCAAGCATTAGTTTTGCTTTGTTTAGGGCCTAGGTGGAAAGTCACCATTAATGGTGTAAGATCCAAAACAGTGATCGGCCCCATTCTTACATTCTTCAGCACCAGCTTTGAATTCTGATAATAAGATATAATCAATTCTGGATTAACTGTTATGCCTTATGGAATAAAATGAGAAGTCTTTCTCATCTGGAAATTTGTATCTCCATGCATCTATCAATTTATATTTTTATAAGATATATAATATAGGTGATTGTGCTATGTAGGAATTATCTTGAGTCTTAACCCTGTTTCCTTTCCCTGTACAATCTATGCATGGCGTGGGTCAACTATTGAATTCAAATCTCCTCTTATTGTTATCCCATCCCTAAACTTAAAATTTTCTAATGTTTCCAAAGCAGATTCCACAAAAATATTTTGCTCTGCATTAGGACCATAAATAGTCCCCAGGGTCCATTTTTCTGTGCCTCTGCACTCCTTCTGCCCTGCATAGGATGCCCTTAATCCTCCAAGTTCGGAGGGCTACGGGCACCTAGATTGGATTGTGCCTAAGAATATCACAATATACCCCACACAAGATTCCCATATGCCATAAAGACATAACCCAAAATCTCTGAACTCTAAGCTACTAAGCTTGAATTTAGATAAAATCCTTGATCTATAGCGAAAAAAGTAGAAGTACATTATGGATAAATGAAAACTCTCTAACCATTTTTTTTAACCCTGGTCACTTTAAAACTGCAACAGAAAGTCTAACTAGAACAAGTTCCTCAGTAATTGGAACTAAAGGGCTTCTGATCAGACCGCTCATGTTCTCAGCTGTTGTACCAAAACAGCTAAACTTTTTAGGAACTATCCTTTGCTAAAAAAATAGACTTCCCAGTTCACAAGCTCCAATAACTACTGCTGTCCCAGTGCAGGTGGCAAAGTAGGAGAGCTGCTTAAGTGTTAGAATATAACAAACTACTATCCTGTACACATTTCTATGCACATACATTCTTTTGATTTGAAGAATATTTGCAAGTTCAGGACTGTAGCCTAAGAATATACAATCATTTGTTATTGCCCTTTGCAAATAACTCTGATGTAATTTAGATTTCACAGTATTAATAGAAAGATCAGTCTTTCAGAACATCCCTGTCTACAGTAAAGCTGAACAAGAATGTAACTGTGGGCAATGAGTTGATTTAAGACATGTTTATCCCAAAGCAGCATGTTAGAAACATACACCCAGTATAATTTTACCCCTAGGGCCTAACTATTTATGGTTCACGAAAATCATCTTCCATTTTATGGAAACAGTAACACAGTTACATTTGTACAGGTTGAGAGTGAAGTCATTGAAGCAAACACAATAGTAATAAAGGACTCAAAATTTGTTTGTGCCAACTACCAAATGGCATCTAGCTTGTAGTAGAAAGGGGAAGGTGTTATATTCATGACTGCACCATTTGTTAAAGAAAGAAATATGCATATCATACAAATGGGTGAGACTTCTGCCAGGAGCAATATCAGAGCACAATACAGAATACTTCTGATGTTGCATAATGCAGTTTCAAAAACGGACCAACACAGCATGATCTGAACTGTAGTTTTACCAAGATCTTTATTCTTCAGAACTTTATTACCCCTGGTTACTATAAATAGCAGGTTTTATTTGTTCATTTTGTTTTTGCTGTTGGTGGTAAGTCCTCCGAAAATTAGATGCAGCTGCACAAATAGAGATCTAAACAAAAGAAATGCATTTGTGGTATGCAACGGTCAATCCACTTTTCTACTTTACTGTGTCAGGATACATGGCAAAAATGCAAAAATGAATTCCCAAACCCCCCTGCAGCAAGCCTCAAGTGATGAAGCTGACCTGAGGCTCAATACTGTTCTGCTATATGCTCGGGTTGAATAAGCTCTATGTTGACCCAGTGGTGACAAACCTGCCAGTAATAAGAGATGCCAGAGAACCTTCTGATGTACAACTCTTGAACTCAGGCTTAACTAAGCACCATTTCCAATGAAAAACTATCCCAAAAGTACACAGCAGCTGAATGATCTTTCAAAAGGTTCTTTTCATCCAAATATTGGGGGAGAAGAAAGAAATCAATATCTTTGAGTGGAAGACCGACAACTTGGTCTTCTGCGCGGGTTCAATGCAAGGACACTGTGATTTTAGGGCTCTCAGCTAGTTAGTTCAGCTCGGGCCCTGGCAGAGGCCCGGTAAACTGCACGCGGCTAGCTGGGTTCCCGGCGGAGGCCCGGTCTGCCCAAGCGGCTTGTGAGTGATTTCAGCTTGGTTTCCCGGGGGTCCGGTCAACCCAAGCGGCCAGTGATTCCAGCTAGCTGGAGCACGCCGGGTGCTGCTACCCGGGGTTGCCAATCCTTCGTTCCCTTACCCCAGGCATGGGCAAGATTGCTGAACTGCCACCAGTTCCCTTGCGCAGGGTGTTTTATACCTTGGTGTTTCATGTAGCCCTTCCCTCCGTGATCAGGTGGGTTGACACCCTCCCTGAGGGGCGGCCTTTTGGGTCAGGTGGGGTGACGCCCTCCCCCCGTGGGATGGGGTCCCTTTGAAGCCACTTGCTTAATGGTCCCATCCTATGGTGTTGAGTGGCCATTTCTTAGGGGTGCCGAAGTGTCTGCTCTGGAGAGGTATTCAAGTCTTATGTAGATGGGGCTGATATGCGAGAGCATTGACAAACCTGGTGATGCTTCCTGCCTTCCCCCCTGGGGTGGTTCTATGCAGATGTTGTATGTCCCCTTTGGCATCTGTGGAGACTGGCTGTCTCCCCCCCCCCCCGGGTCTCCTTCCCCCCTCCTTGGTGAGTGTGTGTGTGTCAGGCAGGGGGCTTAGGTTGGCTTTCTCCACACTTTGCATGAGAGTGTCAATGTATATCAAATTATTGGTGCTTGGAAGTGAATGACAGTGTTGACTAGGTGCAGTTGTTTGCATCTTAATTGTGAGAGAGCAGGCTTCAAGCTCCGCAGTATGATTTTTCTCACAAAATCAACAGTCTGGGTTTGAATCTTCTCTAGTGGAACATGCTGCCATGCGGCAAATTTTATTTTACAAAAAAGTTATTTTCTTGCTCCAAGAACCAATTTGTACTACTAGACATGGAGATCTATAACTTCTTTTCACATAATTTTCCTGTTCCTTGGGAACTCCTCTAAAGAGGGAACCACTTGCTGAGGCCTTCGTCCATTCCACTTTATAAAGTCATCCTTCCCATTAGTTCTGGTGCATCTCAAGCTGGTCATTATCTGCTAAGACAGCTATGTTTCTAGTCTAAAGCTTGAAACATAAAAAGGGAAGCATGGATGTTTTAAACTGATCCCATGATAGCTACCTCTGTGTGATGAGCTATACACCTGGATCAACTCAAGTGGAAAGCATGCTACAGTATTTTAGGAGCAGGATTATGGGACGCTTCTCTGCATGGTAGCTGGTTTCAGACAAAAAGTTCACCATATGAAGGCCACTGCAATGGAGTTTATTTAAACAGCCACTGTGCTGAATGTACTTTGTCTATATCTGCATTATTTGTGGCAAGCTTAAGTGGACAGACAGGAATTCCTGAACAAGTCTGAGTTCAGTAGCACAGCATTTTAGAGTAGTAAGAAAGAAACATTATTGCAAAATGTAAATAAAGATACTTGTACCAGTATTAAGTACGCAGGAAGAAGGATGAGATGTCCTTATCAAGCCAGGGGTACTCTACTTCATATATGGTAGACTTGTGAGTGCATGCAGGTAGTCGGGATTTCTATTTATTATTTATTATTGTATTTTATTCTTTGAAATACTTGTATTTTATATTTTTAACTGTTTTAAAATGGCATCTTAGTTTTTTAACTGGTTGTAATCTGCCCAGAGCCAGTGTGGCATAGTGGTGATAGTGTTGGACTGGGAGTCGGGAGATCCGGGTTCTAGTCCCTACTCGGCCATGAAATTCACTGGGTGACTTTTGGGCCAGTCACTGACTCTCAGCCTAACCTACCTCACAGGGTTGTTGTGAGGATAAAATGGAGAGGAGGAGGAGGATTATGTAAGCCGCCTTGGGTTCCTTGCAGGAAAAAGGGTGGTGTAGAAATGTAATAAAATTAATAAATAAATAAATAAGTTATTGGGCGGATTAGAAATGTAATAAATATTTTGTTATATATCACAGATAACCCAAACAGTACATAGCACCTCTTTATTGACTCTTTCATCCATTTTTGATGACACTCAAAAGCAATTACTTCTTAAGGACCTTACTTGTTACTTTTAGCAGCAGGCATGATGATAATAGTACAGTATTGGAAAACAGGAAGAGGATATGCAATTGATGAGTGATTTGCAAACATCTGGGCAGTAGCTCTTGCTCAAAACAAACCCAGCCCTATAGATTGGAGGGATGATAAAACAAGGTTTGTTTATAGAAATTTGATCTCCCTTTATTGCATGTATCAACACAAATTCTGCAGAACTCCAGTCACTAAGCGCACAAGCCCTACATCTGGAAGGGTATAGTAACTAGAAAAATGAAAAGCTTACAATAGGAATGTTAATGAAAACATAAGAAACTAGCATATACATTATTAATCATATATTCTGTGTCACAATGCCTTAATTCTGTATGGCAACTAAAACGTGCAGTGTACTACAAACTGCATGTGTTTTGGGTTGTTTTACTTATATACCCTTGTTACGTATTGTTAGAACAAAAATGCAATAAAAACATTTTAAAAAAATTAAAACATGGTGCCATATGTCTGAAAAGCTAACAGTACTGGGAGGGTGGGGAGTTACTCATAATTAAATCTGTTAAATTCTGTCTGTCAGGGCCAGCCCCAGTGTAGGCATGGGTTGAGCACCTGCCAGGGGCCCACACCCCAGCAGGGGCCCACCGACAAGAGCCTTCTGAAATTGTTCTTCCTCTTCACCATGCTTGTTCACTCCCCTCTTGCTCTGGTCCAGACAACAGTGCTGGTAGAAGGAAGAGCAATAGATGCCACTGCCTACTTGCTCACTGGCTCTCTTTCTCTCAATAAAGCAAGCAGTAACAATGATGAGAAAGAAGATGAGGAACAATAGTAACTAGTGACAATGGTGATAGGAGGGTAGACTCACTGAGGGAGGGGGCCCATTGAAGGCATCTTGCACAAGAGCCCTGAAAAAGCTGGAGCCAAGACTGGACACTCACAATCATTTTCTGCGCTGTTACAATGGTACTTTGCATAAAAATGCAACATTCTCAAAAGAGCAGTCAGCCTTCAAGAAATGATTCCATCCCATTAGTCATGTTAATTTTTTAAGGTGCTTCAAGACTTTGTTGCATCAATCTAACCAATTTATTGTGGCATATGCTTTCATGGGCCAGGAATGTTCAGACCCCATATTACAAATTTAGGGGGGGGAAACTATTTTAATGTGCTAACAACTTATGCAGAATGGCCTACAGGTTTAGGAGAAGAACGGTCAACAGTAGCTCCCAGAAAGTACAGATATGGCTGCTGAGACACCCAATTTGAGCAGGAAGTCTGGAGAGGTATGAAGAAAGAGCAGCAAAGCTAAAAGAAACACAGCACACAGAGAACGCAGCACAATCTTGGTGGTGGTATCAAAGTAAGAGACATGCTAACACAACAGGAAGCAAGCTGAGAATAAGGGTGCAGAGACTGATGAATTTATACAACTGAAGAGGAGGGTTGTAGAGTTCTTAAGAATCATGGACGTTTCAGCATACATGTGAAAGATGGGATGCCACTTAAAAGAGTATGCCCATGTTTAATTCCCAGGTAGGGAAACTTATGTTGGCTGTGTTCCGACACAATACTAAACCATAGTTTAGCATTACAAGAATAAGCCTCAGCAAATCTCAGGTTCCCACACCCCTCCCTTCCCTCTCTTCTCCAGCATGGCCATGAGGAGTACAGAAGCTCCCATTTTAGATTAACTGCAGGTTAGTGTCTCATCTAAACTGTAAACTGTGGTAGTTATGGTTAACTGAAACAAGCCAGCTTCATAACCAGTTTGTCTGGGTTGAAACGAAACAGCAAGCTGCAATTAATTTAAATGGAAGCAAAACCTTCTGAACTTCTCCTCACAGCCAGACTGGAGAAAGGGGGAGTGCTCAAGCCCGAAGCTCAATCTCATAACACTAAACTATGGTTTAGTATTACATCAAAACCAGCCTCTGTACTTCTGGCATTACCATGTTTCCCCACACCAATTCCACCTCATTGGCTGCTGCTTGTGGGAGGGAAATGCACAACATAGTGATGATAGGACATGAGGTATATTACATTGCAGAGTGATGGTGGGGGGAACTTGAAAACAGGGATGGTTTCCAGCAGCAACCTCACATTTCTCATAATGACCTGGTTTGCACGTCACTCTAAGCCAGGGTGGGTTGTCACCATAGGGGGTTGCAGGATGACTTAGCATGATATCTGAAACCAGTAGGGGTTTTCATCGTGGGTTCTTTTTCGCAAACAAGCCACCCTGAGAACCCATGGCTTGTAGTAGGGTTGTTTAGGGTGGCTTGTTGTAATGTCCGAATCCAGCAATCACTTCAGCATGTGCTGTTTAGAATGCAAGAGAGTCGCCTAGCAAAAGTGGACAAACCCCCTGCCGGTCGCTCCTTATGATCTCACTAACAATATCCCTATTACATTTTGAAATGACACATTCAATTTAACCCTCCACTTTGTTGCTTCCCTAGACAGCAATGCTTCTTCCCCCATCTTCGGGGAGATTTGTGCAACTTTAACATTTTTTTCACCTCACTGGCTGCTGCTTCTGCACAAATTTGTTATTTTTTCCACTTTCAGGGAGACTTATGCAAATTAACATTTTTTTCATCTTTGGGGAGATTTGCACAAATTTTATGTTTTCTTTCCCACACTTGGTGAGGTTTGCACAACTCAGTCCCTGCTCTGCGTTGAAATTGTGTATGTTTAGCAATCCTGCTCATTGCTCTGTAATTCTCATGTACATCTGACAGCTAGCAACAGAGACCAGTGGAGGGAAGAGACAAGCACGAAGGGGGAAGGGAGCAGAAAACAGCTGGTGGCTGCAGGAGAAAAGGAGCTTTAGGGAGGGTGTTATTACTTCAGCAGAATGAGAAGCAGCCTTTTTTTAATTAAAAAAAAATAGCTGTTCGCTAGGAAAGGAAGTGCCAAAGTGGAGTATGAAATTGACAAGGACACTGACAAGAGGGGGAAATTGGTATGCTTGGCTAAATAGCAGACAGGGGGTCTTGAGCACTTGCGCTGCGCAAGACCCCCCAAAAAAAAATTGTGACAGAATTCCTGAGTTCATAAGCACTCAGCAAATTATTTCCTTTTAGTGATTTGATGGGGGGGGGGGTTTCCTCAGGAAGTAGCAAAATAGAGTATGAAATTGACAAGGACATTGACAAGAGGGGATATGGTTATGCTGGGCTCAATAGCAGACAAGTCTTGTGGTCCTGTGGACTTGCACAAGACCCCTAAAATAAAAATTTGCTAATGCATTTCTGTTTTCATAAGGGCTCAGAAACTTAAATCCCTTTAGCACTCTAATATAGTGAGTGCAGATTTCCCTTGTGAGCCTAACCCCAGCAGGCCAATTACAGAAAGGGTGCTGATGTAGGGAACAAGGATTTCTGCCGCAAAGGCCCCTGGGATACATGTCAGCAGCAGCCAGGAGGACTGAGAGAGACTGAGGGAACAAGCCATGGGAAGCCGCCGAGCAGGTGATCATTTGTCAGGAGTAATGGACAAGCCACCCACCATGGCTTATTTTCAGGATGGCTTAGCATGATGTGCAACCTCAGCTACAGTGTAGGTGCATCCTATAACATACCTTTATAAACCTCAACACACACCTAAATGAGACTCAGACATCTCATTCAGGCCAAGAAAATATTCTTTTGTCTGACAAGTGATAAGGAAATGTTATACAAACTTATTCCTGAATATTATCTTAGCTGGATTCAGTATATTTTGTTCATGTTGGGCTTTACGGAATAACTGTTTTTAAAAAGTGTGTAATGTTAAATAGTACAAGAACTCTAGCAGAGCTCTGAACTCTAGCAGAGCTTCCACCCCCTTCCTGTC